>CM067220.1:93607868-94169701 GCA_034190945.1 Octodonta nipae
AATGTTGCAAAATATCTGTAGAATCACCTCTTAGGGCGAGGGTTAATGTTTTTGCTTTTTCCTCTGCTGACCATCGTTTAGCTTTGCTGCAGCCTCGAATTGGCGCCGATAGTTAGTCCAGACGATTTTCCATCAATCAAATTGTGGAGGTTTCATTTTGTGTCTTGTTCCCTCGAGTCCAATTTTCGAATCCACTACTTCCGACTGTTTATGCTTTCGACCTTTGGTGGAGTTTCTTTCCTTTGTATCGAGACTACTTGTTCTTTTTATTTTGCTGATCTCACCCTCTATTAACTGTTTTAGCTCCTCTATACGCGTTTCGTTTTCGAGAGTTGTCTGGTTGAGCTCTTCGACCATTGTTTGCTTTAGCTCTTCCATCCGAGCTTCATTCTGGACTATTTTCTCTTCTAGCATTTCTGATTTTCCTGAACCATGCTTTTCAAATTTTCTTCTAAGGATTGAGCATTTTCGTGTAATTTCTGTAGCTTATCTTCCAAAGACTTCGAATTTTCTAGTAATTTGCCTTCTAGGTTTTAGAATTTTCTAGTAGTTTGTCTTCTAGAGCCTTAGAATTTTCTAGTAATTTGTTTTCGAGTGTTTTAGAATTTTCTGCTAGCGTCTCCTTCAAGTTTTAGAATTTTCTAGCAATTTATCCTCTAAAGACTTAGAATTGTCTTGTAAGGTTTCTTTTAAATTTTCAATTTGCTTTAATAGCATACTCATGTCACTATTGCCAGAGACTTCAAAAATAAAGTATAGGGATCGTTACCTTCATTTATTAGAGCATCTCGTACGTTGTATTAATTCACTTTTCTTCCCACTAATTTCTAAATCCCTTTCCTCAAGTTCTTTTTTAAGTCAGTCGCTTTCAATTGGTCAAAATTCACTGTTTAAACATTTTCAGTCAATTTATTTTTTCACTTCTAAAGTTCTACAAATACACCGCACACCTGTCACCACTGTAATGGTTTTATTTTCACACTCGGGTTCAGTTCAGTTCTTGGCTTTATTTAAAAACCAGTCCAACACACTCTAATTTATTTCCACTACTTTTACACAAATTTATATTCACAGAAACTACTATTTACATTTTATCTTAACTGTACAATACGACCGACGAAAACGGAATGCCTCCTATAGCCAGCTGTTCTTTTATATATTAATCTCGGAATTGTCGGGAAACTCCATCATGTTCTGGAAGCTTTAAAGGAATTCCCAGTAACGGCAGTGGTCCGCCGGTTGAGAGACAAACATTTCGGGTTCCCAGAATTTATCGGAATAATGTCCCTTCCATGAACTGGTTGATGGCCGATTGCACCAGCTGTCGGATGAATTCTCGTCACAATAATATTATTTTCATTGAGGGTGGTGACAAAAAAATACAATATTGTATAGGATTTAAAATTTAATTTATCGTTAACATTTGGAGGGGAACTGTCGTTGAGATAATTTGCGTCGAAAGTTGTAAAAAATAAACGCACGAAAATGTGCATGACGTAATCCCATTTCTTAGTCAAAATCAATTTGTCAAGTCTGTAAACAATACACATGCTGCATGGGCATCAACATGCCAAGTAAGTATAGTGACAAATCTTTCCGTTAGGGTTGTTCGTTGACAGATAACAGCACCTGGATCATCCATTCCCAAGATATGAAGGGCAACTCTTGTATGTGCCTCCTTCAATATCTGTAATTTCAATGAAACAGTAACCATTTATATAGAATAGAATAGAACTTTATTAATCCTGGAGATTATAAAAGAAATATATACAGATTAAATGGATATGTCAAAATATGGTTATATGAATAACAGTTAAGTGATACAAGTTTGAAGATATCTTTCAACAGAATAAAATTTATACCAATATTCAGTTTCACTTTCGACGTCTTTATTTACCAAACTGTTTACAAACAATGAGTGATACTACAGCTGACTTCTTCTGTCGATTCAATCACATGAATATAAACTCAACCAACTAACTGCCCAACTTGTACGACGTCGTCTTTTATAATTAGTGTGGAATATACCCGAATTTCATGATTATTCCTTTGTGGTCGGAGCATTTTTCAAGAATCTTCTCGATGTTTACGTTATTTTTATCGAAACGATTAATTTAGAATGTATCTTAATTTTTTCTTTTTAGAGGCATAAAAATGAATTATATAACAATATTTTTCACGAATAGTAGAACATTTTGTTATTCACTATCTCTTTTAACCTAGTACACAATTTATGAAAATAAAAGTACCTATGTAAAAGTGATCAGCTTTATATAACTCAAGTCTATGTATGTCATGTTGTAAATTATACCCAAATCTAGTGGCATAATTATGACTGATTTTGTTTGGCTAACTTTGATATATTATTTTTAACAATTTTGAAATTTTGTAGATGTACAAAGTGGGTAAGGTTAAACTTTTGTAATTTTCTGAATAAAACTTTACCAGACTGTGTATTTTAGACCAAATAAGCAAAGGTTTTAGAATAATAAGTATTCATTTAGAAGTTGAAAAATGTCTCCAAAACCTCTTTAATGATATTTAACATTTATTAGATAAATGGCGAACATGTCCTTTCCAATTAGACAAGAATCAATGTGGACACTAAGAAGCTTAAGTAAACTTGTATTTATTGAGCCAAGTGAATAAAAAGTAGTAAACACTGGAAAGTATTTACTATTAAGTAAAGTAAAGCCTGGCAAGTAAAAGCAAATACTTCATTTAAAGAGAATAATCGTTTACTTTTACTAGGTATTTACTGGAAAATTTGAAGTGATTACTTGGAAATATTTACTTATAAATGAAACGATTTAAGTATTTGCTTCGCTCTAGAATTTGAAAAAGTTAACCAACGGATACCTTACGGCACAAAAATGTAAACACAACTTTGCTCACTTGTACGGAAAATAATATCAGTTGTCGTGCCATAATGTCTAGTAGTGAAGAAGAAAGTAGTAAAGATAAAATTGAAAGTTGTAAAGATGAGGCGAGTAATACACACAGTAAGATGCTACTTGTGAGTTAAATAAAAAAACACTGAATAGTATTAAATAAATCTGTTGCCGAAAATGGTGGCATCGAAAGAAAAAGCCTGGAATCAAATATAAGAAGAGTACAGAAAGGCATTGACAAAATAGTCACCCTAGCACAACTTAAAAAACTTCTTAACAATATGAAGATGAATATTAAGAGAAAACGGATACAAGCGCGACGGGTAATAAACCGATGAAAGTGAATAATGGGAAATTGAATTTCTGGAAATCCTAAATTTTGAATAAAATCCGGTTTTTTCAAAAGTTCCTGGAGGCTTTTCTGCTGAAGTAACAGAGAACAACTCATCAGATGTATTGCTTGTAGGAATCCGAAATGCGCCCTTCCATTCAGATGTAACAAAGGGTTCGGAAATGCACCAGTCCGTAAGGAAGTTGATTTGAAAAAGACATCATCTGGAGCAGGAAACAGAGGAAACAAGTAAACTTACAGCATCGAGGTTGCAACAGAAAGAAGATAGGTTAATTATTGAATTATTAAATCAACGATTTGTTCGAAATGAAACTGTTGAACCGCCAGTTCCCGAAGAGAATATTTTTAACAGAGCTCGGCATAATTACTGTTTGACAAATAATAATATTATTTAATTTTTTATGTATTCAATACTCAATACACAAAAAAGTTTCCATGTTAAAAGTATTTTTAGTTCAGAAAACTACATATGGACATATATTATAATTTAAAACAGCAATAATATCATCTTCCTCGTCTTCATACCTTACTTCGATCAAAGAATCATCTTCATATGCTTCTTCTAGGTCAAACTCATCATTCAAGTATTTTGTTACATTCTGCAGTATTGCGCAAAACAATATGATTTTCAGTATCTTTTCAGTTGATACTCTGACAGTATTACTGATATAGGAAAGCACATTATGAGTTGTCCGAATAGCCTTTCTATTATGACCCTTTTCCGAGAATGTAATATGTTAAACATTTCTTGTTGTCTATTTCTTGTACATTTAAATGGATTCAAGAGCCATGGAGAGATTCCATACCTAGAATCATAAATGAGACAAAATATACAACTACGGGCCACTGAGCATGTATACTTGTAACATTTATACTTATATATCCTTTCCAAGTTACATACTTGTCAGCTAATCTTCCTGGTCCTTTTATTTTTACATGAGTGCAATCCAACGCAACATCACTGTAGGAATTGTGAAACGTGATTGCCATTTTACTTTCGCATCATTCAGTTCAAAGACAGTTGTTGGAAATCTGATCCAGCGGTCTGCCTTTTGGAATACTTTGTTAAGAACCCAATCTATTGTTTTTCAGGCTGTAGTTCGATGAATCCCAAAGTCTACTACTCTGCTACTCCGCTCTGAAAGCTGGATCGCTTACATAGCCAAGAATATCTCCATTTTTTGTCTTGCAGATAGTGCTCCACCTCTGCGTTCATTATTTTCTTCCAAAACCCGTTACATAAGAAATCTACATTTTCAGATTCAAACCTTAAGAAACAGTTCGAATGACCAAGACTAACACTCTTCTTTTTCGATAATTTTTCCTCGTACGTATATGCACGAAAGCTGCCATTTATCGAACGTTAAGTACACTGTTCACCTACCTTACAAATTATCAAGTGTTGACTAAGAACAGAAAGTATTAACCTCACATTATTCACTCAATTTGAAGTGAAACTTGAAAAACTGAGGTTTTACTACATATGCTAAGTAATTACTACAAGGAGAAGTAAATGCTTAATCTCAAGTATTTACTTCATATTTTATTCACTCAATCCTAAGTATTTACCTACAAATACCCTAGTACAAGCATTTACTACATTTTATTCACTTGGCTCATTTTTGCTATCAGTTCTAAAGAGAAAACTTTTATATTTTGAAGACATTGTGTTATATTGCATAACAGATGTTTTGTTTTGGTTAAAAACTAACATTTTGTGTTTGAGATACACTAGAATGTCATTAAAAAATGTTCTTTGACCTGATAATGCAGTTGTAGTACCATGTCCTGAGGATAAGATTCTCATATCATCTTCAAAAACTGTATGAAAAAGTCCAATATACAGATGCCAGATCATTAATATAGAATAAAAATGAAAGAGGACCTAAAAAGATGTCCTGTGGAATCATCAAAGTAGTTTCTAATTCTGCAGATCTAGTGCCATGAAATTCTACAAATTGATTTCTGCCAGCCAAATGTTACATACAATTTTCTTAATATGGACTTTATCCCTTGAAATCAATATGTTTGGTGAAGAAACTCTTGTCATTATATGTATTTGATATAGTTGACCATATGCAGAGGTCTATTCAAACAATAAAAGTTATAACAATTTGACAACATTGAAGACATTTTGTTTTAAGACCTTTTTTGCCTTCACCTGCTTCTGCTCTTTACTGCCATTTCCAAGTATGGAGTAATAATTAGGTATATATATATATATATAATATATATATATATATATATATATATATATATATATATATATAAGATTTTATATGTAAATCATTGCAATCAAGGAGTAAACTAAACTGTTTTTGTTTTTTACTCACTGATGATGACAACTTAGAGTTGTTGAAATGGCATTGAGTGTTTAAAATAAAGGTTTGTTGTTAGGGTGCAAAACTGTGTTTTTCATTAAGTTTTGTTGGCAATTTAAATGTTAGGTAACTTTAGGTTTTATTCAAAACTGCCCTATAACAATTATTCAAGTTTTGATTTATTTTTCATTATTTTCTGTTAATTTTAGCACTTTTAGCATACTCTTTGATAAAATTAAATAAAACACCCAAGCTTGTATTACATAACTGTCTTTCAATGGTTTGTACCCAAAATTAGTAAAATAAGATAAAACTTTAAAAGGTAATTTCTGACTAAAAGTAGGTATTAATTATGGGGCTAAGAGACTAACTAGAAATTGCAAAATGAAGATAAATGTAAAAAATTAGTGATCAGTTGTATCAAATCTATATTACAAAAAAATCAAATTATTTATGAACTATAAAAATTATTTAAATAAATTTTAATTAACCTTGTTTTTATGTAAATAACCTTAATCTATAGAAATTCAATGCTAAAATTCCTTTTTAAACTAAATGTAGGAGAATTTCCTCTATATTATCTATCAAATCAATCATGCTAAATGTTTCAATTGATTATAATATGTTTGAGGTCAACTCAAGTCAATATATGTATAGATAGAAAAATTGTTAATGAATATTAATTTATTGATCAAATTTACAATAAGATGATTATTAATGAAAGAATCAGATTAAAATACAATATGAATTAATGTTTTAATACAAAAAGCTTTTAAAAGTAAATAGAAAGTGTTACCTGTATTGGCAAATTCATCAGGCGTACGACCCCCAGCCATAAGCCACTTGCACCATTCTATAGTCTCCCAATCTTCAATTGGTTTAACAGGGTTTAAAAGATTGTCCAAGACTTCACTGAGATGTTGAGGATTTCTCTTGTTAGAGCAATCTGCATGGATGTAAGCTGCAGTCGCTCTCTTTCCTTTTGACATCAAAACTTTCGCCTCAAAAGTGGAAGATGAGGCCATTGTAAACATTAAAATGTCATGCCATTTGAAAATTTCAAAGTAAGTTGTTGTCGTTCAAAAAATTGGCACGTAGAAATCACAACACTAATTTGACAATTTTCCTTCACAACACGCTAGATGAGTTCACCTCTAAAAAGTTTAGTCATTCAGAAAATAAGCAGCGCACCCACGTACCGCATTTGATGCGTTATCGGAATAAAAAACCACACGGAAATCTTCAGCGCAACAAAATTACTACCGAATTTTACTTCACCAATAAGGATAAATAAAAATACATTCCAGGATCAACATATTTTCCTCAACCACAGAATAGTGAATCTTAATATTGTAGAAGAGTACACTGCCAGAAGAGGACGACACTGTCATTTTGAATAAATGACCAGGGAAGGGTCTAAAAATAAAGTGCTGAATGTATAAATATAGTTAGATAACTAAAGTAAAATAAGGTGAGAAAATTAGGAAAATGTTCTTCGTAGTAATACATTGTTCCTAAAGTTAAAAATATGGTAGAACATAATTTATGAAAACTATATAAATCAAAATACAATTTTTTCGTTCTAACAATCATAAAACGATCTATTTTATGATGTAATATGTCCCATGTCATTAACGTCATAATTTTTTTAACCTCAATTTGATGTTGAAGTTTAAAGAGTAAACATGAATTTTTTAATGAAAACGTGCCAGAAGGCACCACAGAAATTGTTTAACAATAGTGTAGCTTTAAGGAATAATTCTTTTAAAAGTGCTATATCATTAGAAAAGTTTTACCCAGAAAGTAGTTTGAAATTAACTACACCAAAAGTAGTTAAGTGTTTTATTATGGTTGTATGATAGTTATTCATTTGTTTTTTAGCCTGAAGAAAATTGTGAATATTATATTCCACTTGATCAACTGGAGATTACATATAGTCGAAGTTCTGGACCAGGTGGTCAAAATGTCAATAAAGTAAACACAAAAGTTGATGTAAGATTTAAGGTATCATCTGCTTTATGGATTAAAGATGATGTTAAACAAAAAAGTTACTGAAAAGGTATTTTAAAACAGCATTTAATAAAATTGTAGTAGGTTGAATGAAAATATTTTTCTTTAGTTCAAAGAAAAAATTACTAAAGATGGATATTTAGTATTCAAATCAGATCTGACAAGGTCCCAACAGTTGAATCTAGCTGATTGTTTGGAAAAATAAGAGGCTGTATTAGAAAATCTGTAGCTACAAACCCTGAACCCAGTGAAGAAACTCAAGAAAAAATTAGGAGAAGACTTGAAAGAGCTGCTAGAAATAGATTAATTGAGAAAAGATTTAGATCAAGTATTAAAAAAGATAGACAATCAAATATTATAGTGTAGGAAGTAAAATATTTTAATTAAATGTTAATTTCAAAGTATTTGTTAAATAATCCCAATTCTGAATTAGCAAAAAATTTCATCAAAGGAATTAAAATAATTATTTACATTTCAGTAATTCTTTAGTTGAAAAGCTATGAACCTTGAGAGTTTTTTTACCAAAACGAGCAGTAGTATTCATTGTTCCACCATCCACTCAATTTAGTATGTTAATTTATTCCATCTTTAACTTATTCTATAAACAAATTTTTTTATGTGAAAATTTGCCCTATACTCTCTAACTTTAAGCATGTTGAGTTAGTAGTGAGTAATAAACATATGTCTTATATCACAACTGTTATTAGGATATTGATTTGCAATCTTTGTTTGGTCTGTAAATGTTTGAAATGATGGGCAGAATTTTGATATTGTCATTGTCTTAAAAAATATTTTTTCTGTGAAGGTATATGTCACAAGTAAACACTCTTATGACCACAAAATATTCCCTTTCAGGGGCATACCCAGCTTTTGGTTTAGGGAGGGTCAAATTTGACAGAAAATTGTCATACAAGAGGGGTAAATTGGAAAAAATTGTCCTAGAGAGAGAGGGGTTAAATTAAAAACATTTTGGTCCATGGGGGGCAAGTTAGCAAATTTATGGGAAGCTTTTATGGCAGGTTAATCAGGTCCAGGGGGCAACTGCCCTCCCCTCGCCCCTTGGTACGCCCATGCCCCCTTTACACTCATTATCTCATATTATAAAATAACTTCAAATGTTTACCCATGATAAGTAATATAAATATTTTTGAAAAACATAACGTAAATAATCACAAATAAAGTGTAATATGGACAACTTGCAGAATTTTCCCAGAACACTAGTTGCATTCTTATAACAAAAATCTCTTGAGGATTAATTTAGAGAAAGTAGGTCTGTGGATTTATCAACTTGTTTTCTTGTGTAATATGTGTGATATATTTTAATATACTTATTTGTTAAATAAGGAATCATCACAAAATGTTTAGTAATATTGAGTTTGACTTTTCATAATTGTCAGTTTTGGCAATTTTGAGTATTTCATCTTGACTGATTTTGAGGTTTCCCTGGGAAGGGCAGGTCAACAGCCCCAGTTGGTTGTATTAATCCTGTGATATTCACCAGATTTTTAGTGTGGACGAGTTTTCTAAGGGAGGCTATGCCCACCTTTGCTACCTTAGCTATGCCCATGGTCATTGGACATGACATGATCTGTTGCAATGCTGTGTCTGCCACTATAAATAGTATTTTTGTTTTCTTAGAGTGTGTGTAAGCAATATTTTGCTCTTGTCCTAATCCATTTTGAATATACATGCTTTGCAATATCAATCTGTCTATATGTCTTCTTGAAATGTTAGATTGGTTTTTTTTATACTTGGAGAAGCCATACAAATTACTTTTTACACAGAATTTTTGGACCTTTGAATAACATTTTCCAGGTTTCTTTTTGTTAAATTCGATCTGTGTATTGTTTATTTAAAAAAATGTGTTTACCTTGTATTTATCTCCAATACATTTAATTTTGTTTAATAAACTGGAAACATACAGAATTGATTTCAGTTTGTGTGTTATTATTTAAACAATAGTTGATGATTGGTTGAAATTTTACTCTATTTAATCAAATTGAAAACATTATTGTGGTTCTTTTGTCAAAAGTATATTTTTATAAGAAATAAAGTTGAGGAGAATTTGGAGAAGTAGGTCTAATGACCAAACTGTTTATGTCATATTGACAACTTGAAATAAAACGAATATGCAAATTTAATCAAATATAGTTATTCGAAACAATTTTGGCAAATGCACACCCCCAATTTTTTGGATGGAACTGCTCCTGGTATAATGTTTGATATATAATTGGAAGATTCTTATTTGGCACCTAAAAGTTTCCGTCATTTGCGGTTTATCGAGTTCATGAATATTGTTATAAAATTTATCCACTCCGTCCCTGGGGAAAGCCCCTTAAAGCATTTTTCATCCCAATTAAAGATCAATCGGTGGGATAGTAAAAAAGAAGAACTAGAAGGTTCGGATTGAGAAAAAACTGTGTATCTGGACGCTGTGCGAACAAAGGTAGAATGACCAGAAAATTCGGCGTACGTTATATAAAGCGATATTAATTTCAGTAGTTAGTTAGTAGAGCTTACCTATTGTTATGATTTCGATGTTATTGTATTAGAATCAGCTGTTGAGAATTTTGATGTTTACTCGTGAATTAAGGTTCTAGAAAGTGAAGTGAATATTAGTTTTTTAATTAATTAATTGAACCCACGAATTTATAACAATTTGGTGTCGAAGTGAAGGATTAAGTGAAGTTAAAGTCGCAATTTGATTTATGGAAACCCGAACTATGGAAAAAGATAATTTGGTCAAGTGCGAGTTGGACTCGCATACTTAGGGTTCCGTACCACCTTCAAGATTCGAATATTCCAGTTTCAGACAAGCAGGGAATGAGTGCATTTTCTTATACTTACCCTTATATCTTTTAAAGGAAGCGTTTTAAATTTATAAAAAATATACACTTTGATTTTCCAAACATAGACTTTTTATTTTATCTGCTTTAGGATTCGCTTGATTTTTATCACAATACATATGTATTTAATTTTCTAATTTGGCCCCCAAAAAGTAACATTAGAGTTTTTATTTTAATAAACTTTCAGAAATGCCTCTTATAATCTACTGCCTGAGTTTTGAGGCTCTGTAGATTGGAAGAAAAACGGCAAAATAGGTCAAAGTTTAAATTATAAATTATTAAATCTGTTATTCAAATTATTTAAATATATAAATAAAATATATTTTTCAAATTTTAAATAGTGTAGTTTCTAAGTAGAATTAAGTCGATGTTTAATATTTTTAATATCTTTTATACAAATGATTTAAAAATATGTTATATTTGTAATTCACATAATGAGCCTTTTATCTGATATCTGATGCGTTTGAAAATTGAATCTTTATTTTCCATTTAATTGTATAATTTGTCCCTAAATTACTATGGGGTTTTTCTAGTAATTTATTTTCCGTTTAATTCTATTATTTGGAGGCCAAATAATAGAATTAGGGATTTTTTCATATTTTTCCTATAAACAAAAAAAAAGAGGTCTTAGAGTTTGGGGAATAACGGGAGAATGGGTAATTTTTTTAAAATATTTTTTTAATATATTTTAAAATATTCATTTTTAAAAAATTAAAAAAATATATTTGTACCTATTCGTCATAATGAGCCCTGGGATTTGATATATTACATGACCCGTTAGAAACAATTATAATTTTTTATTTTCCATTTAATTCTATAATTTGCCCCCAAAATGAATATTAGGGGTTTCTTCTTATTTTTCCAGTAAAGTTCAGGTGGGGGAATATACTTCTAGTTTTTCAAAATTTTTCAGCTTATGGTTTCGGAGATAAGGGGGAATGGTTAAAAAAATTTATATTTTTTTTTAATATCTTTTAATTAATTTATTTTAAATATGGAAAAAATATATTTGTTTTCTTCATCATAAGTCCTTTTATTTGATATATAACATGCTGGGTTAGAAACATTTTAATTTTATATTTTCCATTAAATTCTATAATTTGCCCCCCAAAAAATATTAGGGTTTTTTCCTTATTTTTCCAGTAAAGTTCAGGTGAGGCGCTATACCTCCATTGTTTTTTCAAAATTTTCCAGCTTATGGTTTCGGAGATGGGGGGGATGGGTATTTTTTTTATATTTTTGTTAATATCTTTTAATTAATTTATTTAAAAAATATGAAAAAAATATATTTTGTTTTCGTCATAATGAGCCCTTTCATTTGATATATAATGGGTTAGAAACAATTTTAATTTTAATTTTTCATTTAATTCTATAATTTGCACCCCAAATAAATATTAGGGGTTTTTCCTTAATTTTCCAGTAAAGTTCAGGTGAGGCGCTATACCTCCATTGTTTTTTCAAAATTTTCCAGCTTATGGTTTCGGAGATGGGGGGGATGGGTATTTTTTTTATATTTTTGTTAATATCTTTTAATTAATTTATTTAAAAAATATGAAAAAAATATATTTGTTTTCGTCATAATGAGCCCTTTCATTTGATATATAATGGGTTAGAACAATTTTAATTTTAATTTTCCATTTAATTCTATAATTTGCACCCCAAATAAATATTAGGGTTTTTCCTTAATTTTCCAGTAAAGTTCAGGTGAGGGGCTATACCTCCATTTTTTCAAAATTTTCCAGCTTATGGTTTCGGAGATAAAGGGGGGGGAATGGGTAAAATTTTGTATATTTTTGTTAATATCTTTTAATTAATTTATTTTAAAAATATGAAAAAAATATATTTGTTTTCGTCATAATGAGCCCTTTCATTTGATATATAACATGATGGGTTAGAAACAATTTTAGTTTTAATTTTCCATTTAATTGTATAATTTGCCGCCCAAAATAAATATTAGGGTTTCTCCTTAATTTTCCAGTAAAGTTCAGGTGAGGGGCTATACCTCCATTTTTTTTCAAATTTTCCAGCTTATGGTTTCGGAGATAAGGGCGGGGGAATGGGTAAAAATTTTTATATTTTTGTTAATATCTTTTAATTAATTTATTTTAAAAATTGAAAAAAATATATTTGTTTTCGTCATAATGAGCCCTTTCATTTAATATATAACATGATGGGTTAGAAACAATTTTAATTTTCCATTTAATTCTATAATTTGCCCCCCCAAATAAATATTAGGGGTTTCTCCTTAATTTTCCAATAAAGTTCAGGTGAGGGGCTATACCTCCATTTTTTTCAAAATTTTCCAGCTTATGGTTTCGGGGATAAGGGGGGGGAATGGATATATTTTTGTTAATATCTTTTAATTAATTTATTTTAAAAATTTGAAAAAAATATATTTGTTTTCGTCGTAATGAGCCTCAATTTTGATATATAACGTGATGGGTTAGAAACATTTTAATTTTATATTTTCCATTTAATTCTGTAATTGGCCCCCAAAATTAAAAGTAGAGGTTTCTCCTTATTTTTCCAGTAAACGTCAGGTCAGAACCTATAAATCTACTTTTTTCAAAACTTTACGTTTTATAGTTTCGGAGATAAGGGGGGGAAGGTAAATTTTGGTATATTTTCGTTTATATCTTTTTAAATATATTTTTTTTAAATATGAAAAAACATATGTGTTGCTCAGAATGAGACCTTTCATTTGATATATTACATGATGCGTTTGAAAAATTTTTATTTTTAAATTTTTATTTAATTCTATAATTTGCCCCCCAAAATTAATATTAATGGTTTCTCCTTAATTTTCCTGTAAAGTTCAGGTAAGGGGCTATACCTCCATTTTTTTTCAAAATTTTCCAGCTTATGGTTTCGGAGATAAGGGGGGGGGAATTGGTAATTTTTTTTATATTTTTGTTGATATCTTAATTAATTTATTTTAAAAATTTGAAAAAAATTATTTTGTTTTCGTCGTAATGAGCCCTCTCATTTGATATATAACATGATGGGTTAGAAACAATTTTAATTTTATATTTTCCATTTAATTCTGTAATTGGCCCCCAAAATTAAAAGTAGGGGTTTCTCCTTATTTTTCCAGTAAACTTCAGGTCAGAACCTATAAATCTATTTTTTTTCAAAACTTTACATTTTATAGATTCGGAGATAAGGGGGGGGAAGGGTAAATTTTGGTATATTTTCGTTAATATCTTTTTAAATAATTTTTTTTAAATATGAAAAAAATATATTTGTGTTCCTCAGAATGAGACCTTTCATTCGATATATTACAGATGCGTTTGAAAAATTTTTTACTTTTTAATTTTTATTTAATTTTATAATTTGCCCCCCAAATTAATATTAATGGTTTCTCCTTAATTTTCCTGTAAAGTTCGGGCAACGCTCTATATTTCCTATTTTTTTAAAATTTTAGGCTGAGTAGTTTCGGAGATCGGGGGAGGGGAACGGTCGATTTTTTTAGTTTTTCCCCCCAGAAGTACCCCTAAAATCAAAAATTTTTCTTTTACGATATGTACTCCTGATCGGGTCACCAAACTATACATTGATACCAAATTTCAACTTCTTCCGTCCAGTAGTTTAGGAGAAAATGGCTGTGATGTGACAGAGGCAGAAATTCTGAGTGATATTATAAGGGTATCCGTATATTGTATAGACGGAACCCTAAAAAAATGGACGAGACTACCAAAAAAATTTTCAAACAGATTGAGGATGGGCTAGATGAAAAAATTAGCCAGATCCTAGAAAAACGTGACAAGAAGGAGAAACAATATCAAGAGAAACTTCAACAAAGGTTAGTGAAATCCTTTGATGAAAAACGTAAAATAGAATTAGAGATTTCCACGATGAAAATTTAATTGAAGGATTATTCTCGAAATTTGAAGAAAACACAAAAAAATTGAATTAAAAAGACAAAATGATTTTAAAGTATTTGAAGAAAAACAAGAACAAGTTGAATTATCCAGAAAAAACGAATCTCAAATATTAGAAGAAAAAAGACGACTGCAATTTGAACAATTAATGCAAATAGTATCTCAAGTTAATGAAATAGTTAATGAAAGAATGCAAAGATCCTAAAAGTAATGTGGAGACTCTTGAAATCAAAGTAGATGACATCGATTCCATCCAGAGCCAGGTGAAATTTGAAATCAGTTCCATTAAAAACACAATACAAAGTGAAGTACAAGCTAAAATCAGTGCCATCCAAAACAAAGTGGAAACAGTAATTAACCAATTACAACAAAATTAAAAAATGCAACAAGATTTGCAGAGGGGGAATACCAGCACACGGTGAGTACCAAAGGTTCCTTTAGTAAACCACCCACATTTAAGGGCAGTTCATCTTGGCCCATGTATAAACGGCAATTTGAAGCAGTGGCTACAGGTAATGGATGGGATAACCAAGCAAAATCTAGCTCTCTTGTAATTTCCTTAAGAGGTCCGCCCTTAGAACTCCTCCAAAGCATTCCAGTCGATGAACAAAGTAATTTCGACAAGATCATCGCCATCCTAGACAAACGATATGACAATCAATCCTTGAGCCATGTATACCAAGTCCAACTAAGTGGAAAAACGCAAAAATCTGGTGAAACCCTCCAAGAATTCGAAGCAGAGATTAGACGGTCAGTACACTTGTCCTACCCAGACCTGCCAGAGGAAACGAAAGACCAGTTGGCCACACAGTGTAAACGGCATCAGAGATGTGGAAGTACAAAGAAATCTAAGACAAGAAAAGTAATAAAGCTTTACTTCGGGCGTTGGGAGTAGAGGCTGTCATGAATATGTCCAAGTCGAGAGTCTGAGCAGTTTCCTTCAACCAGGAAGAGCCAGAGTCACCATTTCAAGCGCTGTTGGCTGGTATGAACAAACTACTAGAACGGTCACAAAGAACTGGCGCAATAGGAGCATGTTACCGATATGGACGGACAGGGCACTTACAACGTGACTGCACAGTAAGGCTACCGGAACGATCACCAATCAGAAATAGCTCACACAACAACCTCAACAACTAGGGAAACTCCGATCAGTCAGCATAAGGGGGCGAATGCTGACTAACCCTCCACCAGCCCCTAGGTCATTATCCATGCGGGGATTTTGCCGAGATAGCAGCAGCCTAGTCATCATGGGCACCATGAATGACCGAGCAATTACCATCACCATCGACACCGGCGCCGCTGTGTCCATTGCCAAGTCCAGGGTTTTGAGGTCATCAGAAATCCGGCTAGTTAACAGTAACATCCAGCTCAGAACAGTCACCGGCGAGTCCATGTCAATACAGGGTGAGGCAGATGTCGTGCTACAGATAGGGGACAACATAATCCGGCATGGGTCCTGTTAGCTAATATTGAGGACGATTTTATACTGGGTATGGACCTAATCAGCCAGCATGGATTTATGTTCGACCCGAGATATGATGTTCTTCGGTTCTTAAATGAGGAATTTGTATTGACACGGCCCGTCAATAGTTCAGCCACCTCTATAAAAATTGTAGCAAACTCCTCAGCCAGAATTCCTGGTTGAACGGAACAGATTATTCAGATAGAAAGTAATCTTGGGAGCAGCGTTGGAATGGTGAAAACCCTGCATTCAGCTCATGACTACTTAGTTGGAGGGGCTATAGTTAAAACCGGACGAGAAATACCAATTAGAATCCTTAATTTGTCCAACGACATCCGAATTGCCAATGGTCAAGAAATAGCTTTTTTCGAGCCAGTAGAGACCATCATCAATTGCGAAGAAGAGTACCAGACAAAGGTGAAGGAAACAGGGCCCAGTAAAGAGTTTCTACAACAGTTTGCCGACCAGTTGAAATACCTTACACCAGAGGAACAGAAAAAATCCAAGCAATTTATTGCAAATCTCTGGCGAATTTTTAACCGCCAAGATGGAACCACCGGTCGCACCAATATCATTCAGCACCGAATAGATACCGGAAAGGCTCAACCCATCAGAATACTACCTGGGGGACTACCCTTGGGGCAGGGATGTTGCAAAATGGAGTTATTGAGCCATCCATCAGCCCATGGTCCGCTCCCGTCGTGCTAATTATAAAAAGGATGGAACCAGTCGATTTTGCGTGGATTACAGAAAGCTGAATGACGTCACGAAGAAAGACTACCCCGAATTGATGACACTCTGACCACACTAGCAGGCTCCCGTTGGTTCTCCACACCAGACCAAAAGAGATATTGGCAGGTTGGTCTACACGAAAACGTCAGAGAGAAGACAGCGTTCTCCAACAGTAAAGGGCTGTTTCAATTCACGTTCATGCCCTTTGGGTTATGTTATGCTCCCGCTACATTTGAGAGGCTAATGGAGTATGTATTGAGCGGGTTGACATGGAGAACGTGCTTAGTATACCTCGACGACATTCTGGTCATAGGTCAGACATTCGACGACCATCTGAAGAACCTGAGCGAAGTATTCCCCAGAATTAAGAACGCCAACCTGAGACTCAACCCGAAGAAGTGTTCAATGTTCCAAAAAGAAGTAGTAGTACGAGATCCGGCTGCAGGATTACTGCACCTATCGAGTGTTTGCTAAAAACCAAATTTTTACACATATTTATGATTAGGAGAATATATATCTACCAGGTTGCCTATCAAAATGTAGCCGCTAATATTTTGAATTAAATGGTTATTAATTGATTTTTGGTAAAAAAATTCACTGACTTGTTTTTTCAATAAAATATCGTCCGCTTCACGGCAATATATATAAATACTCTGAAAAATCCTGGTTGCCGTTGCGCACTTGGCTGCAACTCTTCGCAGCCAGGTTAACATATGTTTGATTTCGTCACATGTATACACTCATAACGTACATTTATTACTTATATATCAAATTAAAGCTATTTTTTTCTGTTTATTGTGATATACGGTTGCCTAATTAAATCTGGTCGCAAATAAGGGTTGCAGGGTTGCCGGCTGTTAAAGATGGTAAATATTAAAGATAGAGTGAAAGAGAGATACCACCAAGTTGAAACTGAACTTAATACCCAGTAAGGACACCATGAAAGTTTTTTATTTGTTTCATAGTTTGTGGTTGTCACTTTGACGCAGCAATTTGCGCGATGCGTGCTGTCATCGCGCAAATCGCGTTTACGTAGGACACAGCCTAAATTAAAACCACACTGTTTTGGAGTGCCATAAAATTGATAAAGACAAGGCGTGTTTTCTATGTGACAAAAATGCAATGTACTAGACTTTAATAACGCATCAGTCAAAAAGTGTTCGCTAATGTTATTGTTTCGTCGTAAGAAAAATATTAATAACATGACCCTTTATTACCAGTTGATTCTACCCATGATTTTTAATTTATGGTTTCGACTCAACGCACATTCCACCGTGCTGGAAAAAAAATTGTCGCCGACAATCTCTGTTAAATCGTTGAAGTTAAATGCGACTGAGCCGGATTGCATCAAATTCAGCGCGGAAAATAATGACTGGCTGCTGTTAGTTGGTTTTATAAAACCAATACATTTTTAAAATTTTTAATTTGCTTAAATATTTAATTAATATGTAAAAAACAATCTAATACTTGAATAAAATCAAATATTTTTTCAAACAGTACTTGCACAATAAAATTTTCTGTTACATAAGTAACCTTGGCTTTATTTTTCAGCAATATCTTTTTTTTTTTGTAATTTTTAAATCTGTCTTTTTTTTGTAATTTTTAAATTTGTATTTCTGTTTGTGTTTTTTTAATTTGTAATTTTTTGCAATTTTTAATTTGTCATTTTGAAAAGAAATACATTTCTTTTGAAGTATTTATTATATTAAGTCGTACTTACTATTGTTTGAACCGGTGGTTGAGAACACTAGCATCCGACGCATGCACAATGGCTTTAAACTGTCGTACAGCTGACAAGCGTTATCCTCGTTTGACTGGTGATGTTAAGCGCTACCTCTCTTTCACTCCACCTTTAATATTTACCATCTTTAACAGCCGGCAACCCTCATCTGCGGCCAGATTTAATTAGGCAACCGTATATCATAATAAACAGAAAAAAATTAGCTTTAATTTGATATATAAATAATAAATGTACGTTATGAGTGTATAAATGTAACAAAATCATACCTATGTTAACCTGGCTGCGAAGAGGTGCGGCCAAGTGAGCAACGGCAACCGTGATTTTTCCGAAGCTATAAATATATATTGCCGTGAAGTGGACGATATTTTATTGAAAAAACAAGTCAGTCAAATTTTTTACCAAAAATCAATTAATAATAATTTAATTAAAATATTAGCGGCCACATTTTGATAGGCAACCTGGTAGATATATATTCTCCTAATCACAAATATGCGTAAAAATTTGGTTTTTAGCAAACACTCTATGGGTGCACTAATTCTGCAGCCGGATCTTAGACTAAAGAGTTTTTGGGCCACGTCGTTGCGGAGTCAGGAATCCGCTCCAACGAGGACAGGATAGCAGCCATTTGTGCTTGGCCAGTCCCAAGAGATAAGCATGAACTCCGAAGCATGTTGGGTCTCTGTCCATTGCCTCTACATCGACAGACCACTGAGAAAGAGACCTTCCGTTGGAATCAGGATTGCGAAACATCATTCAGACGACTGAAGTCGGCACTATGTTCCAGCCCAATCCTAGCATTTCCTACGCAGTCCGGCAAGTTCATCTTAGACACCGACGCCAGCAACACAGGTTTGTGGGCCTATCCCAGGTGCAATATAGTAAAGAGAGGATGATCGAGTACTACAGCTGTGGATTCTCGTAGCCGGAAAGAAATTATTGCGTCACCAGGAACTTCTGGCAATAATAAGGGCTGTAGACCATTTTCACAAATACCTCTATGGTCGTCATTTCCTAATCCGAACAGATCATGCCGCCCTCAAATGGATGTTGGATATGAAGACCCCAGAAGGACAACTGGCTAGGTGAATGGAAAAATTACAGCAATACGATTTCAAGGTTGAACATCGTGTCGCTCGATTGCATAATAATGCCGATGCCGTTTCAAGAAGACCCTGTAGAGTAGAATGCAGACATTGTCTGAAGACGGAAAGCGAGAGGGTATCTCCATCAGACAGATCCGTGTGCAGGCCAATGAAGATTGGACAACGGAACAGTGCACCCAGGACCAAATGGCTGATCCGGACATCGAAACAATCCTCTCACTTAAAAAGAGAGGGGCACCCAGGCCCAGACTCGGGCGTCCTGAAATCGTTATGGGCCCAATGGGACTCTCAAAGAGTAGAGAAGGGAATGCTCAAGCGAGTTTGGGAAGTCCCAACTGGTGGTCCCAAAGAAGAAGGTACCAACTATCCTGACCGAAGTATATGATGGGATACCGGGGTCATCTGGGCATGAATAAAACCTCAGATAAAGTTCGTCAGCGGTACTACTTGGTAAATTACTTCGAAGACGTCCGAGCTTGGTGCCGGAAATGTGACACCTCGACAGCCAGTAAGAGCCCGAGAACCCGGACCAAGGGCAGAATGCAGCAGTACAATGTGGGCGTCCCATTTGAGAGAATTGCCATCGATGTCGCCGGCCCATTTCCCGAGTCTGAGAGGGGGAACAAATACATTTTGGTCGCAATGGATTACTTCAGCAAATGGCCTGAAGCGTATGCGATACCCAATCAGGAGGCATACCCGGTAGCGACGGTGTTGGTAGAACAGCTATTCAGTAGGTTTGGCGTCCTGTTGGAACCACATTCAGACCAAGGACGTAATTTCGAATCGAATGTATTCCAGAAGGTCTGTACGATGGGGATCAGAAAAATGAGAACAAGACCATTGTACCCACAGTGAGACGGAAAGGTGGAAAGATTCAACAGGACCTTGGAACAACACCTATCCAAGGTCGTCAGCAATAACCAGCGTGATTGGGATGAACATATTCCCCTATTCCTGTTGGCCTATCGCTCAGCCGTACATAACAGTTCAGACCTGATTCCAGCCAGGGTCCGGAAAGAGCTGCGATTACCCTGCGATTTGGCTTTTGGCTCCCCCGAGGGACCGTCCCAAGACATCAACGATTATGCTGACCAGCTCCGACCATAACATGCTGGCAATACACGAATTAGCCCGAACGCTGATGCTGGCTACCAGTGACCGGATGAAGACACGATATGACCTCAATTCCAATTCAGTCGGGTTCCAAGAGAGGGACAAAGTCTGACTGTACAACCCCCAACGGAGCAAGGGTATATCTCCAAAGCTTGCACCCGCCTGGGATGGTCCATACGAAGTGGTCAAGAGGATTATGACGTCGTCTACCGTATCCATCGAAACCCCAGGGCTAAGTTGAAGGTTGTCCACTGAGATCGACTCGCTTCCTACCATGGAGGGAATGTTTCTGATCGGGACGAATCCGAATTAAAGGGAGGGCAGTGTTATACAATTTATCCACTCCGTCCCTGGCGAAAGCCACGTAAAGCATTATTCATCCCAATTAAACATCAATCGCTGGGATAGAAAAAAGAAGAACTAGAAGGTTCGGATGGGAAAAAACTGTGTATCTGGATGCTATGCGAACAAAGGTAGAACGACCAGAAAATTCGGCGTACGCTATATAAGGCGATATTAATTTCAGTAGTGAGTTAGTAGAGCTTACCTACTGTTATGATTTCGATTATATTGTATTAGAATCAGCTGTTGAGAACATTTGATGTTTCCGTGTGAATAAAAGTTCTACAAAGTGAAGTGAATATTAGTTTTTTTATTTAATTATTTGAACCCACGGAGTTTTATAACAATATTAAAGAAAAGAGATGACCAACAATCCTAGGAGAACTTCAACCTTTTATCCTCTATTGTCCGCTGACTAACAATTTTTTACAGAAAACCATTGGAAGATTGTGATAATATTTTATTACTCAAATAGTTAAATTGAAATCAAGAACAGAATATTTAACATAAAAGTTACTGCAACTTGTCCGAAAAATCAATAGTGATCTACTACATTGACTATTTTACCACTAAATAATAACAACGCTTTATGCTGAACTATCAAAGTGAGTCTGGAAGTTAGCCTGTCACTGTAAACCTTAGAGCATGTACGTTCTGGAGATGCCTGCAATGCACAAAATCGTGGCAAGGCTAGAAAGAGAGGGCAATAGAGACAGTAACAGGCAATTTAAATTGGCCGGTGGAAGCAGCCAATGAACAACATGCTGATCGTATTTCATTGGAAGCAGCTCCCAACCGAGTGAAATAGCCTCTTGCCCTCTCTTTTCCCTCTCTCTCTTTCAGAGGCGGCGTAAGGCATGGGGGGTGTGGGCTACCGCCCACGGCCTCGCGGGGCTAAGGGCCTCCCGGGGCAAAGGGCCTCGAATCTTAATTTCAAATGATTTTTGATTTTATAGTCCCTTCTTCTTACACCATCAGAGGGCCTCGCGAAATGTATTTTGCCCACAAAGTTTACTTCTTGCGCCGCCTCTGGTCTCTTTAGTCTTACCACGAGATTTTTGCACTGCAGGCTTTCAAAGCTCTAAGCTGTAAACCAATCGTAACAGTATCTAACGCATACAACATTACTAACTGTTTTGACCGTCAAGGCCAGCCATGCAAGTTTAGAAAAAAAGGTATGTTCAATAACAATACATTTTATTCTAGAATATATGTGTAGGTACCTAACTTAGCATAACAAATCAGTAGATGCATTACATTTCTTTATATTAGTAATAGAACCCAAGATTTTTCAGGAATAGGCCCCTGTAATGTCAAAATTTATGGAGAAAAACAGTAAAAAGATTCGATATGTTTAAATATGTACTTGTACTTTTCTACATACAAAAATTCAATTCCATATAAAAATAAACTTTATATTATATTGTGAAGGGAATTCATCCGATAATTCGTGGAAGCTGCATTCATTCGACGAATTCGAAATGTCTCTGGCGCATCGAAGTTGGCGGCTTGCTTTGATGAAGTTCTCGAAGAATCTAGTCCATCTCTCGGCGACTCTTTGATGTTCTGGAGACTTCCGAAAAGTAATATATAAATATGGAGAGCTGACGGATTCATTCTGTATTCCATTACCGTATAGTAAAATAAAGTGACCACACGTCCCGATTTTGGCGGGACAGTCCCGCGTCCCGGTAATTGTGGAAAATGTCCAGCTTTTTACTAAAACCGGATTTTCTGAAAGAAGTCAGAAATTTGTCTGTTAACTGCTGGAAATATCCTCAATTCAAGAATATGAAAAATTTTCATTGGGTGACATTATAAAATGAGAATTTATGAGAATATGTGAATTTTTTTTGGAATATATTTCCGAAAAGTAATATTTACGAAAATGATATTTTTGATGAGGTGCCATTGATAAAAGGATAAGTTACGGAATAAAAAAATGTTGGTTGTCTGCAAATGTGGAAACACAAAATATGGACGGAGTTATCCCTTCATTTTAAACATAATAATATTCCTTATCAAAATTTTTTGAATTTTGCAGAATACGCGGTTTTTCTTATAGGAACAAATGCAGCAACATAACTTGTTTTTTCTATTATCAGTAAACTATGGGCAACTGAAAGAACACACTTGAACTTAAAATCTCTAAAATATATATTGCCTTAAATCCCGTGGGTTCAAATTTAAATTATGAAACTGATATTCACTTTCACTTTCTAATAAAAACTCTATTTACAAATAAAAATTCAATATTTACAACAGCTGATTTTTGAAAACAATTTACGCCGGAATAATAACACTATCTAAGCTGAACTAAGTCATGAACTCTATAATGCCTTATATACCCTTCATCGAATTTTCCCGTCGTTCTGGATGGGTATTACATTTGTTCGCGCAGCATTCGAGATCAATAGTTTTTGCCCCATTCGAAGATTCCAGTTCTTTTTTTCATTATCCCAGAGATTGATGTTTTATCGGAATGAATAATGTTTTCTCCAGTGGAGGTGAATAGATTTTATAACCCGATCAGAAACATCCTCTCCATGGTAGGGGCTTGTCGATCCAAATGAACCACCTTCAACTTAGTCCTGGGTTTCGACGGATACAGTAGACAACGTCATTGATCCTCTTAACCACCTTTTATGGACCATCCCAGGCGGGTGTAAGCTTTGGGGTTTGTACAGCCCGACCTTGTCCCTCTGTCGGAACCCGACTGAATTGGCCTTGAGGTCATATCGTCTTTTCATCCGGTCACTGGTGGTCAACATCTGCGTTCGGGCTAGTTCGTGTATTGCCAGTGTGTTATGCCATAGCTAGTCGGAATAATCGTTGATGTCTTGGGACGGTTCTTCGGGGGAGCCAAATCCAGATCGCAGGGTAATCTCAGCTCTTTTCCGAATGGTACCCTAGCTGGAGTCCGACCTGTACTGTTATGTACAGCTGAGCGATAGGCCAACAGGAATAGGGGAATATGCTCATCCCAATCACGCTGGTTGTTGCTGACGACCTTGGATAGGAGTTGTTCCAACGTCCTGTTGAATCTTTCGACCATTCCGTCGGACTGTGGATGTAATGGTGTTGTTCTAGTTTTCCTGATTCCAAGATCGTACAGACCTTCTGGAATACATGCGATTCGAAATTACGCCCCTGCTCTGAATGTAGTTCCAACGGGACGCCAAACCTGCTGATTAGCTGTTCTTACCAGCACCGTCACATATGCCTCATGCCACTTGCTGTAGTAACCCATTGCGAATAGAAAGTATTTATTCCCCCTCTCAGGCTCGGGAAACGGACCGGCGATATCGATGGCAATTCTCTCAAATAGGACTCCCACATTGTACTGTTGCATTCTGCCCTTGGTCCGGGTCTTCGAGCCCTTTCTGGCTGCACAGGTGTCACATTTCCGGCACCAAGCTCTGACATCTTCGAAGTAATTTACCGCTACTTCGGTCAGGATGGCTGTACCTTCTTCTTTGGGACTACCAGTTGGGACTTGGTTTCTCGACCATCAGTGCTTTTCCAAACTCGCTTAAGCATTTCATTCTCTACTCTTAGAGAGTCCCATTGGGCCCATAACGATTTCAGAACGCCCAAGTATCTAGCTACTTCGTCCCGTCATGGCCTGGGTGTCCCCCTTTTTTTAAGTGACAGGATTGGTTCAATGTCTGGATCAGCCATTTGGTTCTGGATGTTTCGTTGTTCATTGTTCATGGGCCTATACTCTGATCTGTCGGATGGCGATACCCTCCCGCTGTTTTGTCTTCAGACAATGTCCGCATTCTTACTCTATAGGGTCTTTTTGACAGATCATCGGCATTATTATGCAAACGACCGGCACAGTGTTGAACCTTGAAATCATATTGTTGCAATTTCTCCATCCACCTGGCCAGTTGTCCTCCTGGTGTCTTCATGTCCAGCAGCCATTTGAGGCGGCATGATCTGTTCGGATTAGGAAATTGTGAAGATTGGTCATTATTTATGGTTCAGGATCGCCCTGTGATATTATAATGTTGCAGCGGCCTTCGACCAATAATACTAGTTGTAAAGACTATCTGTTTATTTCTACTGATTACTTGGTTACACTATACTAACTACATCTAATCATTACTACGCTACATTTTGAACTCGACTGATGATTCGCGATTTACATCAATTATCGAAGTGTGCCATCAGTCGATTGTTTTGCTAATTCAACAATTTGGTGTACGTGATAATATTTGTAGACATGCTGAATTTAATTAGGTTACCTAGAATGGTTTATGATGATGTTATGCTAATAATTGTTTAATTAATTTCCTAAAAGTGTCATGAGGAATTTCCGTTACACCACCCTTCCTTGAGGAAGTGGGATCCGCGGTAGCGTATTCCACGCAACTTCAAAGTTTAACTAATAATTTCGGAAGTTCCTCTGACTCACAACAGTTTACCTGCTAAATTCTTACATATGTCTTATTCTGAGGAAATTCACTATATGTCCATAAAGTCAAGTCCACTATAGTTTCTAACACTTGTCACGCAGTTTTTAAATGTCACTGTTCACTGCAATCTTAAGCCTATATTTATGAGTTCGGTTATTTTATTGTAAAATGTTCCAAACTTAACCTATATAATGGTACATAGTTTCTAATTAGTATTTGAAAACTCTGTTTTTATGTATCTTAATTTCCTTTGTATTATTTGAAATTAAGCAATTGGAGTTTCCGATGTCCGGTTCCGTTATAATGTACGGACCTTTGCACCATGGATCGAATTTTGACCTATTCTCATTTGTTATGAGAACTTGTTCACCTTTTTGGAATTGTAAGTCCTTTGCTTTAGCGTCGTATGCTAATTTACGATGCCGTTTTGCTGCTTCGAGAGCTTCTCGAGTTCTTTTCAGTGCTATCTGGAGTCTAAATCTTATTTCTTGGTCGTAACTATCGATATTATATAGTAGTTGTAGGGATGATTGACTTAGTTTGTCGGGAAGGATAGCCTTTGGCGAAAACTAATTCAAAGGGTGTATAATCGTGATATATATACGCTGGGGTGGTATTATAACAAAAAGTATAGTATTTAATCCGTGTGTCCCAATCGTTTTGCTCGTTATTAATATACATACGGATAAATTCGTTAAAAACTCTTTGATTCCGTTCACAAGTTATTGATTGATGATGATATGGGGTAGAAGTGCTATGTTTAATGTTCAACAATTGTAAGATATTGCGTAGTAGCTCATTAACATATTCCGTACCAAGATCTGTTCTAATTTCTTGCATTGATCCATAAATCAGGATAACATTTTCGACAATCGCTTTGGCTACTGTAGCTGCTGATTTGTCGGGGATTGGAGTCATCACGATGTATTTCGTTAAGTCGCATTGCAAAGTGACTGCATATGCGTTTCCTAGTTCTGTGCGGGGGAATGGACCTGTAGTATCTATAGATAGACACTATGTCGAAAGCTTTTTGCGAGGTTGGATTTATTTGCATAGGTTCTGTGTGCTTAATTTTGGCTTTATTCATCTGGCATTTGTGATAATTTTTGACGAATATTGCTACGTCTCTTGACATATTTTTCTATTATACTTGCCTTATCATTTCTGTTGGTAATTAGTACTGGTTTGTGACATAAAATTATATTCACATTCTTCAATATTTCTTGTCCCATTTCTTTGAATTCATTCACAGTGTACACTTTAAATATTACATTCTCGAGGTACAATTTTAATTGTAGTTTTTCAACACTACCAGCCATTTTATTTAGCTTAGATAGGATTTCTTCTAGGGAAAATCTACCATTGGTTAGGTGCAGAGAAAAATTTGAGCTCATTTTACCTTTATGTTTTATAAACATTTGCAATGAATTTGGGAAAAGTTTAAATGATAATATTGGCAATTTCATCAAGTGAACGTTACCTAAGGCTTCGTATATTTTGCAGGGTATGGTGTCTTTTTCGCTTATATCTTCGGCTAAGGGGGTATCTAGTAATTTAGCTTTTGATCTTGTAATAGCGAGTATCTGTTCTACGTTTGTATTAAGTCTTTCTAGTTCGTCTGAGTTTATACGCGATAAAGCGTCCGCGACGGAATTGTCTTTACCTTTAACGTACTGTATTTCAAATTGAAATTCTTCAAAGTCTAACCGCATGCGAGTTAATTTTGACGAACGGTTTTTCATGCTGTAGAGATAGACTAAAGGGCGGTGATCTATTTTGATTGTAAAGGGGTGGTTATAGAGATAACATTTGTAGTGGTTTATTGCCCAATGAATGGCTGTTAATTCCTTGAGAATTGTGGGTTTGTGACTTTCACCTTTTGTGAAGGATTTTGATGCGTATGAGATCGGCAGCTCTACACCTTCGAATTCTTGGGATAATACTGCTCTGCAGGCTTCGTTGGAGGCGTCTGTTGTCAGATTGAAGGGTTTATTAAAATCGGGATATTGCAAGATGGGGGGTTAACCAAAGATTGCTTAAGAGAGTTGAATGCTTTTTGGCATTCCGTGGACCATAAGAAGGTTGCATTCTTTCTTGTAAGTAAATTTAAAGGTTTGGAGATTTCTGCAAATTTAGGAATAAATCTACGATAATAGTTACAAAATGCTACAAAGCGCTTTACCTCATCTGCAGATTTGGGAGTTGGGAAATTTTTTTCAATTGAATATTTTGAATCTTCTGGAGTATTCCTCGGTCGGTGATTTTGTGTCCTAAAAATGTAACTTCTTTCCCAAAAAAATTGCATTTTCCGGGGTTGAGTTTAAGGTTGCATTTCCGACAGGTTTCGAATACTTTTTAAGATTGCTTAGATGGTGCTTGATGGAACAACCGATGACTATTAGGTCGTCCTTGTAGAGAAAAGCTTTTTCTGGGCGAATGCTATTGACATCATTCGGCTAAAACTATTGGGGCTAAGTGATAGTCCAAAAGGTAGTCTCGTGAAGCGGTATGAGCCTGAGTCTGTGCTAAAACCAAGGATGTCTCTGGATTCAGTTTCTACGGGAATTTGATGGAATCCTGATATCAGATCTATCACTGAAAACCATTTGGCTCTCCCTAATTGATCTAGGATATCGTCTATACGCGGTAAGGGAAATTTGTCTGCTATCAGTTTTTTATTTAATTGCCTGAAATCTACTACTAAGCGCCATGATTTTTGTCTATTTTGACCTTTTTTCGGTACTAGCAATATGGGGCTGTTATAATTGGATGCTGAGGGTTCAATAATTTCGTCTGTCAACAATTTATTTACTTGTTCGTTAATTTCGCTTTTTAAACAGTGTGGCTATAATTTTTAGTATATACAGGATATTGTCAGTTAGTTTGAGCTTCTGCTCGTAAAAGTTATTCGTGGTTATAGGGTCTGTTTCGAGGGAGGCAAAAATATCTGAAAATTCGTTACATAATTTTTCAAGATCGTCATTGGCTTTTTCTGGTATTTCGCTCGTTATAAGCTGTTTAGTCAGACTATTATGTCGTTTAATTTTTGAGTTATTTAATGTAAATATACTGAATTGATCCAAATTAGTAGTTTCCGGTTTAAGTTCTTAAGTCTAACGGTATCTGTCGTTGTATTTAGAATTCTGATAATAGGATAATTTGGTGAAACTAATGTTCGTGCGATGTGAACTCCGGGTTGAATTTCGCAGTTTGT
The DNA here is from genome assembly GCA_034190945.1 of Octodonta nipae. Taxonomy (NCBI): domain Eukaryota; kingdom Metazoa; phylum Arthropoda; class Insecta; order Coleoptera; family Chrysomelidae; genus Octodonta; species Octodonta nipae. The sequence goes on from CM067220.1 coordinate 93,636,304, forward strand.
TACGACAGCATCTTGGTTAAGGGTTTTTAAGGTATTAATTTGCCTATACACTTCACATCTAGGTGGGATAATGATTTCGTTTACTTCAGTGCCGCTTGAAATAGGAATTGTAATTTTGTGCCGATTTATTCTCAGCGTTAGTGACCAATCATTATAATTTATCATGCTTTCGAATTTGATAAGAAAGTCTCTCCCTAAAATGGCATGAGTGGGTATTGGGAAATCTGACGATACTATTTGAAAGTCGTGTTTTACTGGGTGTCCGTCGAAAAGGAGTGTGAGTTTTGAAGTATCTAGGATTTTGTGGATACTTTCAGAAATTCCTTTAATATTGCAAGAATTGTAGCTGTTCATATGGAAATTCGTGGGAAGATAAGATTATTTAAAAATTGATATATCTGCGCCTGTGTCTATAATAAAAGAAAATGGTTCGCAGTGTTCGTACGTTTCCAATGGAAGTTCGATGAAATTTGAAAATGATAAGTCTATATTGAAAATTTTTAAACAGTTGTCCCCAATCCCTGATTGGGGGAAAGTTCGTTTCCCTGGTCGTGCTAAGATTCTAGATATCTTACGTTCCTTGGACTTTGTCAATTGTGAAATTGTCTGTTTCGGTAGAAGGCGTTGGAAGTTGTTTGCGTATTATTACCGTTATAGTTTCGGTAGTCTCTCGTCTGTCTTCCGTAGTTTGTTTTATGATAGTATTTTCTCGATTACCAGATGAGTTTTGCTTGTTAGGTGGCTTGTAGTTGTAATTACGATTGTTTTTACTCAAATTGTTCCTGTTAAAGTAGAATTTCCTTTGTACTTTTGAATGTTCCGGCCTCTATGATCAGTTTAGTTCTGTCAGAGTTCGCGTTTTGGATTACACTTCTCGTTAGTGTATCTGTGGAATAGTTTTCCGCGACTTCCGATGGTACTCCTTCCATTATATAAGCTCTTTTTAGTTTTTTGCAAATTACCTCTAATTCGTTTGCGTAGTTGGCGTTGGTTCTGGCATTTTGTTTGAAGTTTGAGAGTTTATTACCTATTGTTCTAGAGTTCTCAAATTTCGAGTTATTTTTCAGGGTATTATATATGGAGTTTATTGTGTTTTCGATGGAGATTAAATCTCGTGCTTTACCGGTTAATCTAGTTTTGATATACGCAACTGCTGTCTTTTCATGTTCCCCTACATGCAATTGTAGCAGTTCGTGAGCATCTAAAAATGACTGTAGTTTTTCTGTATCGCCGTTGAATTCTGTAGGTAGTATTTTACTGATAAGATTGAAAAATTCCGCAGAAGACATTGTGAATACAGGCTCCGTGAGCAAAATTTCGTCTTCAACGATACTAATGTCGATTTTCTCGGTACAAGAGATCGGTATTTTATAGTTTACTTCTAAATTCTGGAAGGCTCTAAGGACCTAACGAAAAGAAAATTACGTCTAATAATAATAAGACGAATCTCACTCTTACGTAGGTTACCAAATCACCCTGTATTGAACACCTTTAAATTAAAAATCAGCTATCTTGATTGTCGCAAACTGCCAATAACTTTTTTAATTATTTAATTTCTCTGCAAAACAATTTTCCCAAATATGAGTGAGACCCTAACCAATCGATTTCTATGTATTGAAACTTCTAAATAAGAAAATTTCATCGAAATCGTTAGAGCCTTTTTTCCAGAACTCAATATATATATATATATATATATATATATATATATATATATATATATTATAAGTTTTCGCGGGCACTAATGTTTTAGATGGTTATCCTATATATACCATATATATAATATATATATATATATATATATATATATATATATATATAGGTATCCGGGTGAGAACCGCGTCTGAATTTATTGAATACTCGACGTTTCGACTCCTGCTTTGGAGCCATTATCAAGAGACAAAAGTGAAAAAGAGTTTCAGAGTCTAGATCGAACTCGGGGCCTCAATCTGCCTACTCAGTTTAGGTAACTGAACTCAGTTCAGGTAACTGAACTCAGTTCAGTTACCTAGTGACTCTTGGGGAGTAGGCAGATTGAGGCCCCGAGTTCGATCTAGACTCTGAAACTCTTTTTCACTTTTGTCTCTTGATAATGGCTCCAAAGCAGGAGTCGAAACGTCGAGTATTCAATAAATTCAGACGCGGTTCTCACCCGGAACCTAGCTGAGTCATAATAATGACCGCGGAAGCCTCTCAGAACATATATATATAACAAACCTTGTTCGTAATATAACAATTTTATATGTTAACAGAAATGAAGATAGTTTATTTGTAATTAAAAGCCCTCTTTGAAGGCAAACTTTGTCTACAATTAATAAAAATTGATATGGAATGATTACTCTTTATGTTTTAGATCATGTGAAAATTCTGTTTTGCGAAGAATAACTTTTTTCTCTGAAAATTATGAATAAAAAGAAATCGTTTGATTTATGAATACACACTGTATATTCATATTAACTGACACTTATTTTGATTTTGATTAATTCATCTTATTTACAGTTTACCCCAAGTTCCGAATAGTTAATACCAGTAACTCCATCTAATCTTATAATACCCGCGACTCCACCAAGACATAGAATATAAGAAAATAGGTAAAAAGTTTTTCCCATTCTATAAGAAACGATAGAAGCTATGTTATTTGAAAAAAAGTTCTGGCCACTTTGAGATATCACGGAACAAATCCAATCCCTTTTCAATTTGCCCCACGTTCCGAATAACATTTTTCAATTTTTTTATAATAATACCGCTCCTCCACCATGGCATAGAGTATATACTCTATGAGAATAGGTAAAAATAGTTTTTCCCCATTTTCTAAGAAACGGTAAAAGCTATTTTAATGAAAAAAATATGGGACCACTTCGCTATCCCTCCAAACAGTATCCAGTAAAATGGTCGAAATTTCTCGAGCCGTTTTCTGGGTAATCGGTGAACAAACATAAAAAAAAACATAGATACAGACGAATTGAGAACCTCCTTCTTTTTGAAGTCGGTTAATAAAAAATAGTTCATTATTAGGGTCACAAGCAATTAAATATTTTTATATGAGTTACATTTATAATATGTTATAATGTTCTGTACCTTACAACTTTTAGGCTGTTGGGCTTGCCTATCTAGAATAGCCATACTTCTTGATATGTCCCTTTATTTATATTTCTCCTGTGCATATTTTTAAGTTTTATTAGCAGCATTACCAGGGCTACTGCAGCTATTACGTATAACAATAATCTTACGTCTAGCGGGAAATTATCTTCATTTATATAGACGTTGGAATTGACTTCCCCATTGTCGGACGTTTCTTGAGTTTGTCTTTTTGACTGTGTGGTACCCATTATTGAAAATCATGTAGTTTTCGATCGGCTGAATCATTCTGTCAGAAAATTATGTTCGAGGGCAGGATCGCCATGTGAAGATTGGTCATTATTTATGGTCCAGGATCGCCCTGTGATATTATAATGTTGCAGCGGCCTTCGACCAATAATACTAGTTGTAAAGACTATCTGTTTATTTCTACTGATTACTTGGTTACACTATACTAACTACATCTAATCATTACTACGCTACATTTTGAACTCGACAGATGATTCGCGATTTACATCAATTATCGAAGTGTGCGATCAGTCGATTGTTTTGCTAATTCAACTATTTGGTGTACGTGATAATATTTGTAGACATGCTGAATTTAATGAGGTTACCTAGAATGTTTATGATGATGTTATGCTAATAATTGTTTAATTAATTTCCTAAAAGTGTCATGAGGAATTTCCGTTACAAAATGACGGCCATAGAGGTATTTGTGAAAATGGTCTACAGCCCTGATTATTGCAAAAAGTTCTTTTCTGGTGACACAATGACTCCTTTCCGGTTTCGAAAATTCACGGCTGTAGTACTCGATCACCCTCTCTTCACCATCTTGCACCTGGGATAGGACGGTTCCCAAACCTGCGTTGTCTAAGATGAACTTGTCGGACTCTGTAGGAAACGCTAGGATTGGGCTGAAACAGAGTGCCGCCTTCAGTCGTCGTAACGATGTTTCAAAGTCCTGATTCCAACGGGAGGTCTCTTTGTCAGTGGTCTGCCGATGTAGAGGTGCGACAATGGTGGCAAATCCCTCAACAAATCACCTGTAGTAGGTAGGTAGGGGATAGCTGTCTTTCTTCGTAATGGCATTCAGCTTTCTGTAATCTACGCAAAATCGGATGATTCCATCCTTTTTTTTCAACTAACACAACGGGGGCAGACCATGGGCTGATGGACTGCTCAATAACTCCATTTTGTAACATGGGCTCCATGTTTTCCTCGACTATATTTGTTGCCCCAATGGTAGTCGCCGAGGTGGTATTCTGATGGGTTGATCCTTTCCGATATATATTCGATGCTGGATGATGTTTGTACGACCGGTAGTTCCATCTTGACTGTTAAAAACTTGATTTGCGATATATTGGTTGGTTTTCTTCTGTTCCTCTGGTGTAATGTGTGTCAAATGATCAGCAAACTATTCTAGAAACTCTTTACTGGGCTCTGTCTCCTTCACCGATGTCTGGTACACTTCTTCTTTGCAATTGATGATGGACTTTACTGGCTCGAAACAAGCTATCTTTTGACTATTAGCAATTCTGATCTCGTTGTTGGACATATTCAGGACTCTAATTGGTATATCTCATCCGGGTTTAACTATAGCCCGTCCAACTAAGCAGTCATGAATGTACGAGCTCCAGCATTCCAACGCAGCTCCTAGGTTTGCTTTCTAGCTGCCCATAAATAATCTGTTAAGGGAATTCTGGTTGAAGATTGTCCTACAATTTTTATAAACGCCGCTTAGCTGTTGACGGGAGATCTTAGGAGGGGCCTTACCAATTGTAAAGAGAATCAACGATGTTATCTACAGGATAAGGAAGCTACCTCGAGGAAAAAGTGGTACATTTCAACAGGTCCCCTTATGCCGGAAGTCATGGCGGTGAAGTTGACCACCCGATGACGAGATGACATTCGGACACTTTATGGCACTGTACTCGGATGAGCAGAAAGTGCAGCACGACGTTTGAGGAGCCTATAGAATATTCCCTGGCTCATTGTCTGCCTCGAGACCTCCGGATGACTAGAGGAATAATGTTTGCAAAGAAGTACGGCTAGTTCCAGGAGCTAAGGGAGCAAGATCCTGTTGTTTGGGAAGGTCCTTTATTTCGAATACAAACAACCAGTGAGTACCAGAGGCATCTTCTATTTCGTAACGATAACATTCTCGCAGGACAAGCCAACACAGCGATCTTTGGAAGACTCTGGTACAATTGAGTACTGTGATGATGGAGAAGAACCTGATGAAATTGGCCATCCCAAAGATAGCCTCCGGGTTGGTTGGACTGAATTGGATAGTGGTGAGAAGTATGATGGAAACTATCTTTCGACTCAGTGGCATCGACATCCTTCTATGCTGTCTCAATATTCGGAGCCCAGTTTCTGAGACCGCTGACTGTTACTTCCAGCATCCTTCCCGTTGTCGAAATGGAGAGTCCTGCAAATATCGCCACACCAGGAAGGATTCTGGGACATTCCGGGACGAAATGGTCTTAAGGAGGGGGCAATGTGACAGGAATTCATCCGATAATTTTCATTCGATATTTCGGCGAATTCGAAATGTTCGTCTGGCGCATCGAAGTTGGCGGCTTGCATTGATGAAGTTCTCGAAGAATCTAATCCATCTCTCGGCGGCTCTTTGACGTTCTGGAGAATTCCGAGAAGTAACGGATTTATTCATTCTGTATTCCGTATAGTAACAATAAATTGTAAATAGTTCCGTGAGCAAAAATTAAAGTAGTAGAAATAAATTATAGTGAGTTAGACTGTATTTTTAAATAAATCCAAGAACTGAACTGAACCCGAAGTGTAAATAAAAACATTACAATATACTAAAGTAATATTAATATAATATTTTTAAATATTAGTTAATATATATTTTGGGATATAAGATTGAAAAATTTTAATAACCTTCAATTGAGTACTTAATAAAAAGAATTGCAATTTTTATTTTAACCTTTCACAGTTAACGATTTTAACTCGTAAGCAGAAATTGCAAGCAACTAACTCTCTCAAGGTATTAGTAGTACAAAATAACTACAAAACATAAAAACATATTAATAAACCACAATATTTTAATATTCAATATAATATTCATTAATTGAAACACACACATAGTAAGCATTCACTAGTCCTGTTTTGTATTTAAAATATAAAGAAAACAATGCACTTGCTGTTAATTAATGTTAAATAATTTTACATATTGAATTAAAAACTTACCTTTACCACCGTGCTATAATGCTATATAATGGCTTACAATATTATGAAATGTCAATATTTAAATCAAAGTCCCTACAACAAAGATGGTCATGACTATCAGGGCTGCCAGATCTAACTGTTTATCTTGAATCTTCAATTCACGATTTTTGTAACCTTAGCCAAATTATATGAAGTTCTATATAAAATAAAAAGAATCTTAATTAAAAATATATATAATTTAATTAAAATATTATCAGCATTAAATTGATGAAATACCATAATTCCTGCTACGCTCCTGGCAGTGGCGGCTCCAACCAAGATTTCGGGAGGCACTAGAATGCCATCAGACTATAGGTTCGTTCTTTCAGCCTAGATAACCAGTACACAACGGATGCGTACCTGCACGCAAGAAAAATAGCGTTCGTTCAAAACAATAACCGTTTAGTCAACGGTTCAGTTTCGTGTTCCAAGTGACACGGTGATTGATTCGCAACCAGTTAATTTAGGGTAATTTCGATCACCGGCATCAGGGAAGAATCGGTGGTGCAGCCATGCACATTAATAAGGCGGTTTCGTTTCCGACTGGTACATGGATCGAGTTGCGCAATAAACGGTTCAAGTACGGATGCATTAACCAATTGCCGATCGGTCGGCAATTGGCTGAAGGAACGAACCTTATATTGAATCAAAATCCCAATTTATCAGGGCATCAGAAAAATAAATCGTGTATGTACATATTTTTATACGTGTGTGTATATATAAACTTGATGTTCAGGGGGGGGGGAGCGTGCCCATAATGGCTGCCTCCTGGAGCCGCCAGTGGGTCCTGGTAAAGGATGGCTATATTTCAGGGGCGCGCTCCTACCCACCTGAGCCTTGTTTTACTGTTTTTACGAGAACATCTAATAATCTTCTTAAATGCTACCAAGTTGTTTGGGAAACCGTAACCACCAAACCATTGGCCAAGCCATAGTGAACCGTCAAATTGCAATAGCTACTAGAGGGACCCATTGATCAAGAACAGTCTGAGTCGACAGCAACAATCCAAATCAATAGTCAAATACCGCGAGCAACTCCGAAAATTATAGTTTTGTCAAATATCATTATACCACCACCTCAACGAAACCAACAAGCAGCAATTAACTATAAAACAAATAAACATATGCGTTATTTAATGGGATATCACAATTATAAGTGTACCTAATATGAATAAAATGAGCATTTGCAATATTGGTTTGGTAATATAATAAAAAAACTGAAAACCATTTCATGAATTATTTTCAACTGAAAAACAATTATTATTCAATAATAACTATAAAAAAATAAAAATATGCAGTAGTAGGTCCATGCAGAAGTGTTTTGTGAAACGGATCACCGGTCAGAAATTGCACTAAAATTGTTATTGAGAATTATTAAAGACCTTTCATGTAAGATGTAGGAACGAATTTATAGCTACTTGTGCCATTTTAAGGTCATTAGATGTTAAGGATTATGTGGACAGTAATGTATGACTGATAATGTTTGTTTTGTTTGTTTCTGAAATGTAATTTGCTAATTTATTATGACTATTTGACATCATGTATATGACATGTAATTTCTTATATATTATTATATTAAACCAATGACTAAATTAGTTATATTTAAATAATTAGTTTGCTTTTGAACTTATGACTAAGAATTTCACGTTTCGTACTTTTTGACGTCGTGTAGTTCACATGTAATTTCGTACGTTGTCAATTTGAAGAACAGAAATATTCGCTTATTATTTAATAAGTGGTGAATTTTTATTATTCAATAAGAAAAGCATCCATTTTAGTTGGTTATTTTTTAATTTGTTTGTTTTTGCGTTATTTAAGGGAATATCACAATTATAAGTGTACCTACTATGAATAAAATGAGCATTGGCAATATTGTGAAATATAATTTATTGATTTACGACTGAGTATTTAATTTTTCCTACTATATGAGATCCGGTACACGCAATTTGCAACCTCATCCCTTTAATCTGGCACCGCCCAATAATTATTTCTCTGGGTAGGTGGGGCAATACATTCTGACAAAACTCTTATAAATACTGAGTAAAAATTAATATATTCAGTATATGATTTTCCACCATGGCCAAACAAACGAATTTTAATTCAGAGTTTACAAGGATGTTCGATAAGATATGTGATTTTGCTGAATAATCCTTGAAAAAATTGACTGACGATCGACCAATAACTGATGATGTTAGAGAAGCCGTAGTGTGCGAGAGGGAGAAAACCTACGAGAACGAGCAGACAATGCTACCAAGTTGTCTAGGACCCCGTAACGAGCAAACCAATGACCAAGCCATAGTGAAACGTCAAATTGCAATACCTAGAAGAGGGACGCATTCGAATGTGGTATAAACGGCTTAGAATCAACCGGCAAGACACGAATTTTCACAATATAGTATGCTGTTACTTGACATGGATCAAGAACAGTCTGAGTCGACAGCAACAAACCAAATCTATACTCAAATACCACGAGCAACTCCGAAAATTATCGTTTTGTCAAATGCCATTATACCTCCACCTCAACGAAACCAACAAGCAGCAATCAACTATAAAACAAAATGAAAAAATATGCTGCAGCAAATCCATGCAGAAGTGTTTTGTGAAACGCATCACCAGTCAGAAATTGCAACCGATATTGTTATTGAAGAGGTAGACAAACACAAACAAGTATTGTCCAAAGCAACTACTCATTTCCAAGTATCATTTCCAAGGTACATCGGACGCCTTAAGAGACATAAATCATATATCCGGATTAACTATGAAAAGAGAGCAATTATTAAAGACCCCTCATGTAAGATGTAGAAACGAATTTATAGCTACTTGTGCCATCTTAAGACGATTATTAGATGTTAAGGATTATATGATTGATAATGTTTTTTTTGTTTGTTTCTGAAATCTAATTTGCTAATTTATTATGACTATTTAACATCATGTATATGACATGTAATTTCTTACATGTTATTATATTAAACCAATGACTACAAATAGTTATATTTGAATAATTAGTTTGTTTTCGAATTTATGACTAAGAATTTCACTTTGCGTATTTTTTGACGTCGTGTACTTCACATGTGATTTCGTACGTTGTCAATTTGAAGAACACATAACATGACGACAAGAGATTTGTATAAAAAGTCATAGAGAACTGTCAAATTGCAATACCTAGCAGAGGAACCCATTCGAAAGTGGTGGATAAGGCTTACAATCAACCGGCAAGGCACGAATTTTCACAACGCAGTCTGCCGTTACTGGACATTGATCAAGAACAGTCGGAGTCCACAGCAACAATCCAAATCAATACTCAAATACCACGAGCAACTCCGAAAATTATCGTTTTGTCAAATATCATTATACTAGCCTAGCACCTCAACGAAACCAACAAGCAGCAGTCAACTATAAAACAAATGGAAAAAATATGCGGCAGCAAGTCCATGGAGAAGTGTTTTGTGAAACGGATCACCAGAAATTGCAACTAAAACTGTTATTGAAAAGGTAGTCAAACACAAACAAGTATTGTCCACGGCATCTACTCATTTCCAAGTATCATTTCCAAGTTACATCGAACGCTTTAAGAGACATAAAATGACGACAAGAGATTTGTACAAGAGAACGCAGAATGATGCCCAAAAGATGGAATATTTTCATCTAGTTAAGGTGATTGATCAAATATATGCAGCTAGGAAAACGAGCCTACTTTGAGATCAAATCAATATGCAGCGAATAGTTGCAAATAATATATCCGGATTAACTATGAAAAGAGAGCAATTATTAAAGAAGTTTAATGTAAGATGTAGGAACGAATTTATAGCTACTTGTGCCATCTTAAGAAGGTCATTAGATGTTAAGGATTATATGGACAGTAATGTAAGATTGATAATGTTTGTCTTGTTTGTTTCTGAAATGTAATTTGCTAATGTATTATGACTATTTGACATCACGTATATGACATGTAATTTCTTATATAGTATTATATTAAACCAATGACTACAAATAGTTATATTTGAATAATTAGTTTGTGTTGAATTTATGACTAAGAATTTCACTTTTCGTACTTTTTGACTTCGTGTACTTCACATGTAATTTCGTACGTTGTCAATTTGAAGAACAGAAATATTCGCTTATTATTTAATAAGTGGTGAATTTTTATTATTCAATAAGAAAGCATCCATTTTAAGTTGGTTATTTTTTAATTTGTTTGTTTTTGCCATATTTAACGGGATGTCACAGTTATATGTGTAGGTACCTACTATGAATAAAATGAGCATATTTGCAATATTGATTTGGTAATATAATAAAAAAAAATAATTTGGTCAAGTGCGAGTTGGACTCGCATACTTAGGGTTCCGTACCATCTTCAAGATTCGAATATTCCAGTTTCAGACAAGCAGGGAATGAGTGGATTTTCTTATACTTACCCTTATATATTTTAAAGGAAGCGTTTCAAATTTATAAAAATATACACTTTGATTTCCAAACATAGACTTTTTATTTTATCTGCTTTAGGATTCGCTTGATTTTTATTACAATACATATGTATTTAATTTTCTAATTTGGCCCCCAAAAAGTAACATTACAGTTTTATTTTACTAATAAACTTTCAGAAATGCCTTTTATAATCTACTGTCTGAGTTTTGAGGCTCTGTAGATTAGAAGAAAAACGGCAAAATAGGTCAAAGTTTATATTATAAATTATTAAATCTGTTATTCAAATTATTTAAAAATATAAATAAAATATATTTTTCAAATTTTAAATAGTGTAGTTTCTAAAGTGGGAATTAAGTCGATGTTTAATATTTTTAATATATTTTATACAAATGATTTAAAAATATGTTATATTTGTAATTCACATAATGAGCCTTTTATCTGATATCTGATGCGTTTGAAAATTAAATCTTTATTTTCCATTTAATTGTATAATTTGTCCCTAAAATTACTATGGGGGTTTTCTAGTAATTTATTTTCCTAATTCTATTATTTGCCTCCAAATAATAGAATTAAGGATTTTTTTTCATATTTTTCTTATAGAGAAAAAATGAGGTCTTAGAGTTTGGGGAAATGGGTATTTTTTTAAATATTTTTTAATATATTTTTAAATATTCATTAAAAAAATCTAAAAAAATATATTTGTACCTATTCGTCATAATGAGCCCTGGGATTTGATATATTACATGACCCGTTAGAAACAATTATAATTTTTTATTTTCCATTTAATTCTATAATTTGCCCCCCAAAATGAATATTAGGGATTTCTTCTTATTTTTCCAGTAAAGTTCAGGTGAGGAGCTATACTTCCAGTTTTTAAAAATTTTTCAGCTTATGGTTTCGGAGATAAGGGGGGAATGGGTAATTTTTTTATATTTTTGTTAATATCTTTTAATTAATTTATTTTCTAAATATGGAAAAAATATATTTGTTTTCTTCATCATGAGCCCTTTTATTTGATAAATAACATGCTGGGTTAGAAACAATTTTAATTTTATATTTTCCATTTAATTCTATAATTTGCCCCAAAAAAAAAAATATTATGGGGTTTTCCCATATTTTTTCAGTAAAGTTCAGGTGAGGGGCTATACCTCCATTGTTTTTTTTTTAAATTTCTAGCTTATGGTTTCTGAGATAGGGGGGGGGAATGGGTAAATTTTTTTATATTTTTGTTAATATCTTTTAATTAATTTATTTTAAAAATTTGAAAAAAATATATTTGTTTTCGTCGTAATGAGCCCTCTCATTTGATATATAACATGATGGGTTAGAAACAATTTTAATTTTATATTTTCCATTTAATTCTGTAATTGGCCCCCAAAATTAAAAGTAGAGGTTTCTCCTTATTTTTCCAGTAAACTTCAGGTCAGAACCTATAAATCTATTTTTTTTTCAAAACTTTACGTTTTATAGTTTCGGAGATAAGGGGGGGGGAATGGGTAAATTTTGGTATATTTTCGTTAATATACTTTTAAATATATTTTTTTAAATATGAAAAAATATATGTGTGTTCCTCAGAATGAGACCTTTTATTTGATATATTACATGATACGTTTGAAATTTTTTTATTTTTAAATTTTTATTTAATTTTATAATTTGCCCCCCCCCAAATAAATATTAGGGGTTTCTCCTTAATTTTCCAATAAAGTTCAGGTGAGGGGCTATACCTCCATTTTTTTTCAAAATTTTCCAGCTTATGGTTTCGGAGATAAGGGGGGGGATGGGTAAATTTTTTTATATTTTTGTTAATATCTTTTAATTAATTTATTTTAAAAATTTGAAAAAAATGTATTTGTTTTCGTCGTAATGAGCCCTCTAATATGATATATAACAGGATGGGTTAGAAACAATTTTAATTTTATATTTTCCATTTAATTCTGTAATTGGCCCCCCAAAATTAAAAGTAGAGGTTTCTCCTTATTTTTCCAGTAAACTTCAGGTCAGAACCTATAAATCTATTTTTTTTCAAAACTTTACGTTTTATAGTTTCGGAGATAAGGGGGGGGGAATGGGTAAATTTTGGTATATTTTCGTTAATATCTTTTTAAATAATTTTTTTAAATATGAAAAAAATACATGTGTGTTCCTCAGAATGAGACCTTTTATTTGATATATTACATGATACGTTTGAAATTTTTTTATTTTTAAATTTTTATTTAATTCTATAATTTGCCCCCCAAAATTAATATTAATGCTTTCTCCTTAATTTCCTGTAAAGTTCAGGTGAGGGGCATTTTTTTTCAAAATTTCCAGCTCTTCCGTCCAGTAGTTTAGGAGAAAATGGCTGTGATGTGACAGAGGCAGAAATCCTGAGTGATATTATAAGGGTATCCGTATATTGTATATACGGAACCCTAAAAATGAAAACCTTTTGATACATTATTTTGAACTGAAACACAATTATTATTCAATAATAGATAATAAATGGGGCATAATAATAATAAACCTAAAACATTAATCCTCTAACCTCATCCCTTCAATCTGACACCGCCCAATAGTTATCTCTCTGGGTAGGAGGGGCAATAAATTCTGACAAAACTCTTATAAATACTGTTACGAAATTTACCCAAAGCCGACCCTATTTCATTTCAGTATGACAACAATCGCTTTGAGATATAAAATGGATCTCGAAAAGACTCGGCATCTGTAGGAGTGATGACTGATTTTACTGGAGAATTCGACGCTGGTTTTATAAAGGAAGCAGGCCACGATCGCGAGTTGAGTTGGTGGAGCGAAGAGCTTATATTTAAAATTGTTATTGTGATATTTGAATCAGCTGTTGTATATTCGATGTAAATAAAGTTCTAGAAAAGTGAAAGTGAATATTAGTTTTATATTTGGTGATCAGAAGTAAAGCATTAAGTGTAGTTAAATTGTAATTTGATTTATGGAAACCCGAAGAATGGAAAAAATGGACGAAACTACTAAAAAATAGTCAAGCAGGTTACAGAGTGACTAGACGAAAAATAGTCCAGATTCTAGAAAAACGTGACAAGAAGGAAAAACAACATCAAGAAGAAATGCAACAAAGGTTAGTAAACTCTTTTCATGAAAAACGTAAAATAGAATTAGGAAATCTTGTCACTACGATGAAAACCGAACAACAAAATCTAGTTTCCACGATGAAAAATGAACAACATAATTTAATTGAAGGATTATTCTCGAAATTTGTAGAAAAACAAGAACAACTTGAATTAAAACGACAAAATGATTTTAAAGTATTTGAAGAGAAACAAGATCAAATTGAATTAAAACGACAAAATGAATTTAAATTATTAGAAGAAAAACGACAAAATGATTTTAAAGTATTTGAAGAGAAACAAGATCAAATTGAATTAAAACGACACGAAACTGAAGAGAAAACGCAACTGCAATTTGAACAATTAATGCAAATAGTAGCACAAGTTAATGAAACAGTTAATGACAGAATGCAAATAGTTGAGTCAGACATAAAAGAAATAAATGATGACATTAAGACCATAAAAAATACGGTGGACACTCTTGAAACCAAAGTAGATGACCTCGATTCCATCCAAAGTCAGGTAAAGTTTGAAATCAGTTCTATTCAAAACACAGTTCAAGATAAAATCAGTGCCATCCACAATAAGGTAGAAACAGAAATCAAAAAAATGCAACAGGACTTACAGCGAGGAAAATACCAGCACACCGTGAGTACCAAAGGTTCCGTTAGCAAGCCACCCACATTTGATGGTAGCTCATCTTGGCCCATGTATAAACGGCAATTTGAAGTCGTGGCTAAAGCTAATGGATGGATAACCAAGAAAAATCCACGTTTCTGGTAATTTCGTTCAGGTCCGGCCCTACAACTCCTCCAAAGCATTCCAGTCGATGAACAAGGCAATTTGGACAAGATTATCGCCATCCTGGACAAATGTTATGACGATCAATCCTTGAGCCAGGTATACCCAGTCCAACCAAGTGGAAAAACGCAAAAATCCGGTGAAAGCCTCCAAGAATTCGAAGGAGAGATTAGACGGTTAGTCCTACCCAGACCTGCCAGAGGAAACGAAAAAACAGTTGGCCACAAAGAGTTTCATAAACGGCATCAGAGATGTGGAAGTACAGCGAAATCTAAGACTAAGTGGCGTCAAGAAAAGTAATGAAGCTCTACTTCGGGCTTTGGAAGTCACCATTTCAAGCGCTGCTGGCTGGCCTGAACAAAATATTATAACGGTCACAAAGAACTGGCACCAGAGGGACATGTTACCGCTGCGGACGGACAGGACACTTCCAACGTGACTGCCGAGTAAGGCTACCGGAACGTTCACAGACCAGGGGTAACCAACAGAACAGCCACATGTCCAGGGACCGTCAGCCAGTCAGCATAAGGGGGCGGATGCTGACTGTCACTCCACCAGCCCCCAAAACGTTATCCATCCGGGAATTTTGCCGAGATAGCGCCAGCATAGTCATCAGAGGCACCATCAATGGGCGAGCAGTTACCTTCACCATCGACACCGGCGCCGCTGTGTCCATTGCCAAGTCCAGGGTTTTGAGAGCATCAGAAATTCGGCCAGTTACCAATAACATCCAGCTTAGAACAGTCACCGGCGAGTCCATGTCAATAAAGGGTGAGGCAGATGTCGTGCTACAGTTAGGGGACAACGTGATCCGGCATAGAGTCCTGGTAGCGAATATTGAGGACGATTTTATACTGGGAATGGACCTAATTAGCCAGCATGGATTTATATTCGACCCGAGATATGATGTTCTTCGGTTCCTAAATGAGGAATTTGTATTGACACGGCCCGTCAACAGTTCAGTCACCTCCATAAAAATTGTGGCAAAGTCTTCAGCTAGAATTCCCGGTCGAACGGAACAGATTATCCATGGGCAGCTAGACAGCAATCCTGGGAGCTGCGTTGGAATGGTGGAGCCCGTACACTCAGCTCATGACTACTTGGTTGGACAGGCTATAGTTAAAACCGGAAGAGTTATACCAATCAGAGTCCTGAATTTGTCCAACAACGACATCAGAATTACCAATGGTCAAGAGATAGCTTGTTTCGAGCCAGTAGAGACCATCATCAATTGCGAAGAAGAGTACCAGACGTCGGTGAAAGAGACAGGGCCCGATAAAGAGTTCCTACAACAGTTTGCTGACCATTTGACGCACTTGACACCAGAGAACCAGAAGAAAGCCAATCAATTTATCACAAAGCACTGGCAAATTTTTAACAGTAAAAATGGAAACCGGTCGCACCAACATCATCCATCATCGAATAGATACCGGAAAGGCTCAACCCATCAGAATACCACCTAGACGACTACCATTGGGGCAACAACAGGCAGTCGAGGAAAACATCGAGTCCATGTTACAAAATGGAGTTATTGAGCCATCCATCAGCCCATGGTCTGCTCCCGTCGTGCTAGTTAAAAAGAAGGATGGATCTACCCGATTTTGTGTGGATTACAGAAAGCTGAATGATGTCACGAAGAAAGACAGCTATCCACTACCCCCATCGATGACACTTTGACCACACTAGCAGGCTCCCGTTGGTTCTCCACACTAGACCTAAAAAGTGGATATTGGCAGGTTGGTCTACACGCAAACGACAGGGAGAAGGCAGCGTTCTCCACCAGTAAAGGGCTGTTTCAGTTCACGGTCATGCCCTTTGGGTTATGTAATGCACCCGCTATATTTGAGAGGCTAATGGAGTATGTACTGATTGGGTTAACATGGATGACGTGCTTAGTATACTTCGACGACATTCTAGTCATAGGTCAGACATTCGACGACCATATGAAGAACCTGGGCGAAGTATTCTCCAGAATTAATAACGCCAACCTGAGACTCAACCCGAAGAAGTGTTCTTTGTTCCAAAAAAAAGTAGAGTTTTTGGGCCACGTCGTTTCCGAGTCAGGAATCCGCACCAACGAGGACAAGATAGAAGCGATCCGTGATTGGCCAGTCCCGAGAGACAAGCATGAACTGCGAAGCTTCTTGGGCCTCTGTTCCTACTACAGGCGATTTGTTGAGGGATTTGCCACCATTGCCGCGCCTCTACATCGGTAGACCACTGAGAAAGAGACCTTCCGTTGGAATCAGGATTGCGAAACATCATTCAGAAGACTGAAGGCAGCACTACGTTCCAGTCCAATCCTAGCCTTTCCTACACAGTCCGGCAAGTTCATTTTAGACACCGACGCCTGCAACACAGGTTTGGGGGCCGTCCTATCCCAGGTGCAGGATGGTGAAGAGAGGGTGATCGAGTACTACAGCCGTGGATTCTCGAAACCGGAAAGAAATTATTGTGTCACCAAAAGAACTTCTTGCAATAATAAGGTCTGTAGACCATTTCCACAAATACCTCTATGGTCGTCATTTCTTAATCCGAACAGATCATGCCACACTCAAATGGCTGCTGGACATGAAGACACCGGAAGGACAACTGGCCCGGTGGATGGAGAAATTACAGCAATACGATTTCAAGGTGGAACACCGTGCCGGTCGTTTGCACAATAATGCCGATGCCCTATCCAGAAGACCCTGTAGATCAGAATGAGGACATTGTCTGAAGACGGAACAGCGAGAGGGTATCTCCATCAGGCAGATCCGAGTGCAGGCCAATGAAGACTGGACAACGGAACAGTGCATCCAGGACCAAATGGCTGATCCAGACATCGGACCAATCTTGTCACTCAAAGCGAGAGGGGCACCCAGGCCACGATGGGACGAGGTAGCTAGATACTCCGGCGTGCTGAAATCGTTATGGGCTCAGTGGGACTCTGTAAGAGTAGACAATGGAATGCTCAAAGCGAGTTTGGGAAAGCGCTGATGGAGGAGAAACCAAGTCCCAACTGGTAGTTCCGAAGAAAAAGGTACCAGCCATCCTGACTGAAGTACATGATGGAATTACCGGAGGCCACCTGGGCATGAATAAAACCCTTGACAAAGTTCGCCAGCGGTACTACTGGGTGAATTACTTCGAAGACGTCAGAGCTTGGTGCCGCAAATGTGCCATCTGTGCAGCCAGTAAGGGCCCGAAGACCCGGACCAAGGGCAGAATGCGGCAGTACAATGTGGGCGTCCCATTTGAAAGAATTGCCATCGATGTCGCCGGTCCGTTTCCCGAGTCTGAGAGGGGGAACAAATACATTCTGGTCGCAATGGATTACTTCAGCAAATGGCCTGAGGCATATGCGATACCCAACCAAGAGGGCAACCACGGTAGCGACGGTGCTAGTAGAACAACCATTTAGCAGGTTTGGCGTCCCGATGGAACTACATTCAGACCAGGGGCGTAACTTCCAATCGAATGTATTCCAGAAGGTTTGCACGATGTTAGGGATCAGGAAAACGAGAACAACACCATTGCACCCACAGTGAGACGGAATGGTGGAAAGATTCAACAGGACCATGGAACAACACCTATCCAAGGTCATCAGCAATAACCAGCGTGATTGGGATGAACATATTCCCCTATTACTGTTGGCATATCGCTCTGCCGTACATAATAGAACAGGCCTGACCCCAGCCAGGGTCCTATTCGGAAAGGAGCTGCGATTACCGTGCGATTTGGCATTTGGCTCCCCCGAAGAACCTTCCCAAGACATAGAGGATTATGCCGACCAGCTCCGATAAAACATGCTGGCAATACACGAATTAGCCCGAACGCAGTGACCGGATGAAGACGCGATACGACCTCAAGGCCAATTCAGTCGGGTTCCAGGAGAGGGACAGTCTGGCTTTACTACCCCCAACGGAGCAAGGGTAAATCCCCAAAGCTTACACCCGTCTTGGAGGTGGTCAAGAGGCTTAATGACGTCGTCTACCGGATCCGTCGAAACCCCAGGCTAAGTTGAAGGTGTTCCATTTAGATCGACTTGCTCCCTACCATGGAGGGGATGTTTCTGATCGGGACGATCAGAATTAAAGGGGCGGGCAGTGTTACGAAATTTACCCAAGACCCTGTTTCATTTCAGTACGACAATAATCGCTTTGAGATAAAAATGGTTCTCGAAAACACAAGGCACCTGTAGGAGTGATGACTGATTTTACTGAAGAATTCGACGCTGGTTTTATAAAGGAAGCAGGCCACGCTCGCGAGTTGAGTTGGTGGAGCGAAGAGCTTATATGTAAAATTGTTATTGTGATATTTGAATCAGCTGTTGTATATTCGATGTAAATAAAGTTCTAGAAAAGTGAAAGTGAAAATTAGTTTTATAATTTTAAATTGAACCCACGGACTATATTGCAATACTGAGTAACAATTAAATATAGTCAGTATATGATTTCCCATCATGGCAAAACAAACGAATTTTAATTCGGAGTTTACAAGGATGTTCGATAACAAATGGGATTTTGTTGAAAAAGCCTTGCAAAAATTGACTGACGATCGAGCAATAGCTGATGAAGTTAGAGAAGCCGTAGTGTGCGAGAGGCAGAAAACCTACGAGAACCAGCAAACGAATGACCAAGCCATGGTGTACCGTCAAATTGCAATACCTAGAAGGGGGACCCATTCGAAAGTGTGAAATACGGCTTACAATCCATCGCCAAGAAACGAATTTTCACAACGCAGTATGCCGTAACTGGACATTGATCAAGAACAGTCTGAGTCGAAAGCAACAATCCAAATCAATACTCAAATACCACGAGCAACTCCGAAAATTATCATTTTGTCAAATATCATATAACACCACATCAACGAAACCAACAAGCAGCAATCATTATAAAACAAATGGAAAAATATGCAGCAGCAAGTTCATGCAGAAGTGTTTGTAAAACTGATCACAGTCGACATTGCAACTAAAACTGTTATTGAAAAGGTAATAACTGATGATGTTAGAGAAGCCGTCGTGTGCGAGAGGAAGAAAACCTACGAGAACGAGCCGAAAATGCTACCAAGTTGCCTAGGACCTCGTAACGAGCAAACCAATGACCAAGCCATAGTGAACCGTCAAATTGCAATACCAGAAGAGGGACCCAGATTTCGAAAGTGCTGGATACGGCTTACAATCCTCCGCCAAGAAACGAAATTTCACAACGCAGTATACCGTTACTGGACATTATCATGAACAGTCTGAGTCGACGCAACAATCCAAATCAATAATCAAATACACCGAGCAACTCCGAAATTCCGTTTTTTGTACACCACCTCTACGAAACCTACAAGCCGCAATCAGCTATAAAACACATGGAAAAATATGCAGCAGCAAGTCGATGCAGAAGTGTTTGTGAAACGGATCACCAGTCAGAAATTGCAACTAAAACTGTTATTGAAAAGGTAGTCAAACACAAACAAGTATTGTCCAAGGCAACTACTCATTTCCAAGTATCATTTCCAAGATACATCGAACGCCTTAAGAGACATAAAATGACGACAAGAGATTTGTACAAGTGAACGCAGAATGATGTCCGCAAGATGGAATATTTTCATCTAGTTAAGGTGATTTATCAAATATATGCAGATAGGAAAACGAGCCCACTTCCAGATCAAATAAATATGGAGCGAATAGTTGCAAATCATATATCCGGATTAACTATGAAAAGAGAGCAATTATTAAAAACTTTCTTAAGAAGGTTATTAGATGTTAAGGATTATATGGACAATAATGTATGATTGATAATGTCTGTTTTGTTTGTTTCTAAAATGTAATTTGCTAGTTTATTATGACTATTTGACATCATGGATATGACATGTAATTTCTTAATATATTATATTAAACAATGACTACAAATAGTTATATTTGAATAATTAGTTTGTTTTCGAATTTATTAAAAGAAATTTCAATTTTCGTACTTTTGACTTCGTGTACTCACATGTAATTTCGTACGTTGTCAATTTGAAAAGACGAAATATTAGCTTTATTATTTAATAAGTGGTGAATTTTTATTATTCAATAGGAAAAGCATCCATTTTAAGTTGGTTATTTTTAATTTGTTGCTTTTGCCTTATTAACGGGATATCACAATTATAAGTATACCTATTTTGTCTATTCATGGGTTTTCTCTCCTCAAAATTTTTTCCTGTAACAGAAAGATTTAAAAAATTGGATATGTAGAACAAAGTGTAGTAAGGCAATTTCGTAAAATTGCCCGGATTACTGGTTGTCTGTACAGAGATCTTCCTCACAGTTTTTCTGAGAGAAGAGATGTAATATAAAATGATCACAGTTATTCCTGTAATAAGAATGTATTGTATATTGTGTAATACTTATCTGTGTATGGGAGACGTTTCAACTCCAGACTCGAGTTGAAACGTGCATACACAGATAAGTATTACACAATATACAATACATTACTTATTATACAGGAATACTGGTGATCATTTATAGACATCTCTTTCTCTCGAAAAACTGTGAGGAAGAATCTCTGTACAGACAACCAGTAATCCGGGCAATTTTACGAAATTGCCTTACTACACTTGTTCTACATATACAATTTTTTAAATACTTATCTGTTACAGGAAAAAATTTGGATTGAGAGAAAACCCATGAATAGACAAAATAATTCAAGACTCCTCAACAATCTTTTCGAAATTATAAGTATACTACTATGAATAAAATAAGCATTTGCAATATTTATTTGGTAGTATAATAAAAAACTGAAAACCATTTGATCAATATTTAGAACTGAAAAAACAATTATTATCAATAATAGATAATAAATGGGGCATAATAATAATAATAAACCTAGAACATTAAAACAAATTATATTAAATGTATTTTTTGGCCACTTGTAAAATATAATTTACTGATTTACGACTAAGTATTTAAGTTTTCCTACTATTTCACATCTGGTACATGCAATTTTCAAGGATTTGCATAAATTACCTACTGTAGGTAGGTAATTTATGCAAATCCTCTAACCTCATCCCTTTAATCTGGCACCGCCCGATAATTATCTCTCTGGGTAGGTGGGGCAATAAATTCTGACAAAACTCTTATAAATACTGAGTAAAAATTAAATATAGTCAGTATATGATTTTCCATCATGGCAAAACAAACGAATTTTAATTCAGAGTTTACAAGGATGTTCGATAACATATGTGATTTTGCTGAAAAAGCCTTGAGAAAATTGACTGACCATCGAGCAATAGCTGACGAAGTTAGAGAACCTGTAGTGTGCGAGAGGGAGAAAACCTACGAGAACGAGCCGACAATGCTACCAAGTTGTCTAGGACACCGTAACAGCAAAACCAATGACCAAGCCAGTGAACCGTCAAATTGCAATACCTAGAAGAGGGACCCATTCGAAAGTGCTGGATACGGCTTACAATCCACCGCCAAGAAACGAAATTTCACAACGCAGTATGCCGTTACTGGACTTTGTTCAAGAACAGTCTGAGTCGAAAGCAACAATCCAAATCAGTACTCAAATACCACGAGCAACTCCGAAAATTATCATTTTGTCAAATGTCATTATAAAACCACCTCAACGAAACCAACAGCAGCAATCAACTATAAAACAAACGGAAAAAATATGCAGCAGCAAGTCCATGCAGAAGTGTTTTGTAAAACTGATCACCAGTCAGAAATTGCAACTAAAACTGGTATTGAAAAGGTAGTCAAACACAAACAAGTATTGTCCAAGGCAACTACTCATTTCCAATATCATTTCCAGATACATCGAACGCCTTAAGAGACATAAATGACGACTAGAGATTTGTACAAGAGAACGCGAATGATGTTCCAAGATTGAATATTTTCATCTAGTTAAGGTGATTTATCAAATATATGCAGCTAGGAAAACGAGCCTACTTCCAGATCATAAATTTGAGCGAATAGTTGCAAATCATATATCCGATTAACTATGAAAAGAGAGCGATTATTAAAGACCTTTGATGTAAGATGTAGAACGAATTATAGCTACTTGTGCCATCTTAGAAGGTTATTAGATGTTAGGATTATATGGACAGTAATAATGATTGATAATGTTTGTTTTGTTTGTTTCTGAAATGTAATTTGCTAATTATGACTATTTGACATCATGTAATGACATGTAATTTCTTATATATTATATAAACCAATGACAACAAATAGTTATATTGAATAATAGTTTGTTTTCGAATTTATTAAAAAGGAATTTCACTTTTCGTACTTTTGACTTCGTGTACTTCACATGTAATTCGTACTTGTTCAATTTGAAGAACAGAAATATGACTTATTATTTAATAAGTTGAATTTTTATTTCAATAGGAAAAGCAATAAGTGAATTTGATATCACAATTATAATTACCTTTATTATTCAATAGTAATATAATAAAAAAAACTGAAAAGCATCCATTATTAAGTTAAATGGGGCATAATAATAATAATAAACCTAGTTATTTTAAAATATAATTTATGTTTGTATTTAATTTTTCCTACTATTTCACATCTGGTACATGCAATTTTCAAGGATTTTGCATAAATTACCTACCTACAGTAGGTAATTTATGCAAATCCTCTAACCTCCTCCTTTAATCTGGCACCGCCCAATAATTATCTCTCTGGTAGGTGGGAGCAATAAATTCTGACAAAACTCTTATAAATACTGAGTAAAAATTAATATAGTCAGTATCGATTTTCCCATCATGGCAAAACAAACGAATTTTAATTCAGAGTTTACAAGGATGTTCGATAACATATGTGATTTTGCTGAAAAAAGCCTTGAGAAAATGACTGACCATCGAGCAATAGCTGACGAAGTTAGAGAACCTGTAGTGTGCGAGAGGGAGAAAACCCTACGAGAACGAGCCGACAATGCTACCAAGTTGCCTAGGACCTCGTAACGAGCAAACCAATGACCAAGCCATAGTGAACCGTCAAATTGCAATACCTAGAAGAAGGACCCATTCGAAAGTGCTGGATACGGCTTACAATCCACCGCCAAGAAACGAAATGTCACAACGCAGTATGCCGTTACTGGACTTTGTTCAAGAACAGTCTGAGTCGAAAGCAACAATCCAAATCAGTACTCAATACCACGAGCAACTCTCCGAAAATTATCATTTTGTCAAATGTCATTATAAACCACCTCAACGAAACCAACAAGCAGCATATCAACTATAAAACAAACGGAAAAATATGCAGCAGCAAGTCCATGCAGAAGTGTTTGTACAACTGATCACAGTCAGAAATTGCAACTAAAACTGGTATTGAAAAGGTAGTCAAACACAAACAAGTATTGTCCAAGGCAACTACTCATTTCCAAGTATCATTTCCAAGATACATCGAACGCCTTAAGAGACATGAAATGACGACTAGAGATTTGTACAAGAGAACGCAGAATGATGTCCACAAGATTGAATATTTTCATCTAGTTAAGGTGATTTATCAAATATATGCAGCTAGGAAAACGAGCCTACTTCAGATCAAATAAATATGGAGCGAATAGTTGCAAATCATATATCCGGATTAACTATGAAAAGAGAGCGATTATTAAAGACCTTTGATGTAAGATGTAGGAACGAATTTATAGCTACTTGTGCCATCTTAAGAAGGTTATTAGATGTTAAGGATTATATGGACAGTAATATATGATTGATAATGTTTGTTTTGTTTGTTTCTGAAATGTAATTTGCTAATTTATTATGACTATTTGACATCATGTATATGACATGTAATTTCTTATATATTATTATATTAAACCAATGACTACAAATAGTTATATTTGAATAATTAGTTTGTTTTCGAATTTATTAAAAAGGAATTTCACTTTTCGTACTTTTTGACTTCGTGTACTTCACATGTAATTTCGTACGTTGTCAATTTGAAGAACAGAAATATTGCTTATTATTAATAAGTGGTGAATTTTATATTCAAGGAAAAGCATCCATTTTAAGTTGGTTATTTTTTAATTTGTTTGCTTTTGCCTTATTAACGGGATATCACAATTATAAGTATACCTACTAATGAATAAAATGAGCATTTGCAATATTTATTGGTAAATAATAAAAAACTGAAAACCATTTGATCAATTATTAGAACTGAAAAAACAATTATTATTCAATAATAGATAATAAAGGGGCATAATAATAATAATACATAGAACATTAAAACAAATTTATTAAAATGTATTTTTGGCCACTTGTAAAATATAATTTACTGATTTACGACTAAGTATTTAAGTTTTCTTTTTCTCTGGTACATGCAATTTTTCAAGGATTTGCATAAATTACCTACCCTACAGTAGGTAATTTATGCAAATCCTCTAACCTCATCCCTTTAATCTGGCACCAGGGGGGGGGGGGCCCAATAATTATCTCTCTGGGTAGGTGGGGCAATAAATTCTGACAAAACTCTTATAAATACTGAGTAAAAATTAAATATAGTCAGTATATGATTTTCCATCATGGCAAAACAAACGAATTTTAATTCAGAGTTTACAAGGATGTTCGATAACATATGTGATTTTGCTGAAAAAGCCTTGAGAAAATTGACTGACCATCGAGCAATAGCTGACGAAGTTAGAGAACCTGTAGTGTGCGAGAGGGAGAAAACCTACGAGAACGAGCCGACAATGCTACCAAGTTGTCTAGGACACCGTAACCAGCAAACCAATGACCAAGCCATAGTGAACCGTCAAATTGCAATACCTAGAAGAGGGACCCATTCGAAAGTGCTGGATACGGCTTACAATCCACCGCCAAGAAACGAAATTTCACAACGCAGTATGCCGTTACTGGACTTTGTTCAAGAACAGTCTGAGTCGAAAGCAACAATCCAAATCAGTACTCAAATACCACGAGCAACTCCGAAAATTATCATTTTGTCAAATGTCATTATAAACACCACCTCAACGAAACCAACAAGCAGCAATCAACTATAAAACAAACGGAAAAAAATATGCAGCAGCAAGTCCATGCAGAAGTGTTTTGTAAAACTGATCACCAGTCAGAAATTGCAACTAAAACTGGTATTGAAAGGTAGTCAAACACAAACAAGTATTGTCCAAGGCAACTACTCATTTCCAAGTATCATTTCCAAGATACATCGAACGCCTTAAGAGACATGAAATGACGACTAGAGATTTGTACAAGAGAACGCAGAATGATGTCCACAAGATTGAATATTTTCATCTAGTTAAGGTGATTTATCAAATATATGCAGCTAGGAAAACGAGCCTACTTCCAGATCAAATAAATATGGAGCGAATAGTTGCAAATCATATATCCGGATTAACTATGAAAAGAGAGCGATTATTAAAGACCTTTGATGTAAGATGTAGGAACGAATTTATAGCTACTTGTGCCATCTTAAGAAGGTTATTAGATGTTAAGGATTATATGGACAGTAATATATGATTGATAATGTTTGTTTTGTTTGTTTCTGAAATGTAATTTGCTAATTTATTATGACTATTTGACATCATGTATATGACATGTAATTTCTTATATATTATTATATTAAACCAATGACTACAAATAGTTATATTTGAATAATTAGTTTGTTTTCGAATTTATTAAAAAGGAATTTCACTTTTCGTACTTTTTGACTTCGTGTACTTCACATGTAATTTCGTACGTTGTCAATTTGAAGAACAGAAATATTAGCTTATTATTTAATAAGTGGTGAATTTTTATTATTCAATAGGAAAAGCATCCATTTTAAGTTGGTTATTTTTTAATTTGTTTGCTTTTGCCTTATTTAACGGGATATCATAATTATAAGTATAGGTACTAAGAATAAAATGAGCATTTGCAATATTTATTTGGTAATATAATAAAAAAAACTGAAAACCATTTGATCAATTATTTAGAACTGAAAAACAATTATTATTCAATAATAGATAATAAATGGGGCATAATAATAATAATAAAACCTAGAACATTAAAACAAATTATATTAAATGTATTTTTTGGCCACTTGTAAAATATAATTTACTGATTTACGACTAAGTATTTAATTTTTCCTACTATTTCACATCTGGTACATGCAATTTTCAAGGATTTGCATAAATTACCTACCTACAGTAGGTAATTTATGCAAATCCTCTAACCTCATCCCTTTAATCTGGCACCGCCCAATAATTATCTCTCTGGGTAGGTGGGGCAATAAATTCTGACAAAACTCTTATAAATACTGAGTAAAAATTAAATATAGTCAGTATATGATTTTCCATCATGGCAAAACAAACGAATTTTAATTCAGAGTTTACAAGGATGTTCGATAACATATGTGATTTTGCTGAAAAAGCCTTGAGAAAATTGCAAAACTGACCATCGAGCAATAGCTGACGAAGTTAGAGAACCTGTAGTGTGCGAGAGGGAGAAAACCTACGAGAACGAGCCGACAATGCTACCAAGTTGTCTAGGACACCGTAACCAGCAAACCAATGACCAAGCCATAGTGAACCGTCAAATTGCAATACCTAGAAGAGGGACCCATTCGAAAGTGCTGGATACGGCTTACAATCCACCGCCAAGAAACGAAATTTCACAACGCAGTATGCCGTTACTGGACTTTGTTCAAGAACAGTCTGAGTCGAAAGCAACAATCCAAATCAGTACTCAAATACCACGAGCAACTCCGAAAATTATCATTTTGTCAAATGTCATTATAAACACCACCTCAACGAAACCAACAAGCAGCAATCAACTATAAAACAAACGGAAAAAATATGCAGCAGCAAGTCCATGCAGAAGTGTTTTGTAAAACTGATCACCAGTCAGAAATTGCAACTAAAACTGGTATTGAAAAGGTAGTCAAACACAAACAAGTATTGTCCAAGGCAACTACTCATTTCCAAGTATCATTTCCAAGATACATCGAACGTCTTAAGAGACATGAAATGACGACTAGAGATTTGTACAAGAGAACGCAGAATGATGTCCACAAGATTGAATATTTTCATCTAGTTAAGGTGATTTATCAAATATATGCAGCTAGGAAAACGAGCCTACTTCCAGATCAAATAAATATGGAGCGAATAGTTGCAAATCATATATCCGGATTAACTATGAAAAGAGAGCGATTATTAAAGACCTTTGATGTAAGATGTAGGAACGAATTTATAGCTACTTGTGCCATCTTAAGAAGGTTATTAGATGTTAAGGATTATATGGACAGTAATATATGATTGATAATGTTTGTTTTGTTTGTTTCTGAAATGTAATTTGCTAATTTATTATGACTATTTGACATCATGTATATGACATGTAATTTCTTATATATTATTATATTAAACCAATGACTACAAATAGTTATATTTGAATAATTAGTTTGTTTTCGAATTTATTAAAAAGGAATTTCACTTTTCGTACTTTTTGACTTCGTGTACTTCACATGTAATTTCGTACGTTGTCAATTTGAAGAACAGAAATATTAGCTTATTATTTAATAAGTGGTGAATTTTTATTATTCAATAGGAAAAGCATCCATTTTAAGTTGGTTATTTTTTAATTTGTTTGCTTTTGCCTTATTTAACGGGATATCACAATTATAAGTATAGGTACTAAGAATAAAATGAGCATTTGCAATATTTATTTGGTAATATAATAAAAAAACTGAAAACCATTTGATCAATTATTTAGAACTGAAAAACAATTATTATTCAATAATAGATAATAAATGGGGCATAATAATAATAATAAACCTAGAACATTAAAACAAATTATATTAAATGTATTTTTTGGCCACTTGTAAAATATAATTTACTGATTTACGACTAAGTATTTAATTTTTCCTACTATTTCACATCTGGTACATGCAATTTTCAAGGATTTGCATAAATTACCTACCTACAGTAGGTAATTTATGCAAATCCTCTAACCTCATCCCTTTAATCTGGCACCGCCCAATAATTATCTCTCTGGGTAGGTGGGGCAATAAATTCTGACAAAACTCTTATAAATACTGAGTAAAAATTAAATTTAGTCAGTATATGATTTTCCATCATGGCAAAACAAACGAATTTTAATTCAGAGTTTACAAGGATGTTCGATAACATATGTGATTTTGCTGAAAAAGCCTTGAGAAAATTGACTGACCATCGAGCAATAGCTGACGAAGTTAGAGAACCTGTAGTGTGCGAGAGGGAGAAAACCTACGAGAACGAGCCGACAATGCTACCAAGTTGTCTAGGACACCGTAACCAGCAAACCAATGACCAAGCCATAGTGAACCGTCAAATTGCAATACCTAGAAGAGGGACCCATTCGAAAGTGCTGGATACGGCTTACAATCCACCGCCAAGAAACGACATTTCACAACGCAGTATGCCGTTACTGGACTTTGTTCAAGAACAGTCTGAGTCGAAAGCAACAATCCAAATTAGTACTCAAATACCACGAGCAACTCCGAAAATTATCATTTTGTCGAATGTCATTATAACACCACCTCAACGAAACCAACAAGCAGCAATCAACTATAAAACAAACGGAAAAAATATGCAGCAGCAAGTCCATGCAGAAGTGTTTTGTAAAACTGATCACCAGTCAGAAATTGCAACTAAAACTGGTATTGAAAAGGTAGTCAAACACAAACAAGTATTGTCCAAGGCAACTACTCATTTCCAAGTATCATTTCCAAGATACATCGAACGCCTTAAGAGACATGAAATGACGACTAGAGATTTGTACAAGAGAACGCAGAATGATGTCCACAAGATTGAATATTTTCATCTAGTTAAGGTGATTTATCAAATATATGCAGCTAGGAAAACGAGCCTACTTCCAGATCAAATAAATATGGAGCGAATAGTTGCAAATCATATATCCGGATTAACTATGAAAAGAGAGCGATTATTAAAGACCTTTGATGTAAGATGTAGGAACGAATTTATAGCTACTTGTGCCATCTTAAGAAGGTTATTAGATGTTAAGGATTATATGGACAGTAATATATGATTGATAATGTTTGTTTTGTTTGTTTCTGAAATGTAATTTGCTAATTTATTATGACTATTTGACATCATGTATATGACATGTAATTTCTTATATATTATTATATTAAACCAATGACTACAAATAGTTATATTTGAATAATTAGTTTGTTTTCGAATTTATTAAAAAGGAATTTCACTTTTCGTACTTTTTGACTTCGTGTACTTCACATGTAATTTCGTACGTTGTCAATTTGAAGAACAGAAATATTAGCTTATTATTTAATAAGTGGTGAATTTTTATTATTCAATAGGAAAAGCATCCATTTTAAGTTGGTTATTTTTTAATTTGTTTGCTTTTGCCTTATTTAACGGGATATCACAATTATAAGTATACCTACTATGAATAAAATGAGCATTTGCAATATTTATTTGGTAATATAATAAAAAAAAACTGAAAACCATTTGATCAATTATTTAGAACTGAAAAACAATTATTATTCAATAATAGATAATAAATGGGGCATAATAATAATAATAAACCTAGAACTTAAAACAAATTATATTAAATGTATTTTTTGGCCACTTGTAAAATATAATTTACTGATTTACGACTAAGTATTTAAGTTTTCCTACTATTTCACATCTGGTACATGCAATTTTCAAGGATTTGCATAAATTACCTACCTACAGTAGGTAATTTATGCAAATCCTCTAATCTCATTCCTTTAATCTGGCACCGCCCAATAATTATCTCTCTGGGTAGGTGGGGCAATAAATTCTGACAAAACTCTTATAAATACTGAGTAAAAATTAAATATAGTCAGTATATGATTTTCCATCATGGCAAAACAAACGAATTTTAATTCAGAGTTTACAAGGATGTTCGATAACATATGTGATTTTGCTGAAAAAGCCTTGAGAAAATTGACTGACCATCGAGCAATAGCTGACGAAGTTAGAGAACCTGTAGTGTGCGAGAGGGAGAAAACCTACGAGAACGAGCCGACAATGCTACCAAGTTGTCTAGGACACCGTAACCAGCAAACCAATGACCAAGCCATAGTGAACCGTCAAATTGCAATACCTAGAAGAGGGACCCATTCGAAAGTGCTGGATACGGCTTACAATCCACCGCCAAGAAACGAAATTTCACAACGCAGTATGCCGTTACTGGACTTTGTTCAAGAACAGTCTGAGTCGAAAGCAACAATCCAAATCAGTACTCAAATACCACGAGCAACTCCGAAAATTATCATTTTGTCAAATGTCATTATAAAACCACCTCAACGAAACCAACAAGCAGCAATCAACTATAAAACAAACGGAAAAAATATGCAGCAGCAAGTCCATGCAGAAGTGTTTTGTAAAACTGATCACCAGTCAGAAATTGCAACTAAAACTGGTATTGAAAAGGTAGTCAAACACAAACAAGTATTGTCCAAGGCAACTACTCATTTCCAAGTATCATTTCCAAGATACATCGAACGCCTTAAGAGACATGAAATGACGACTAGAGATTTGTACAAGAGAACGCAGAATGATGTCCACAAGATTGAATATTTTCATCTAGTCAAGGTGATTTATCAAATATATGCAGCTAGGAAAACGAGCCTACTTCCAGATCAAATAAATATGGAGCGAATAGTTGCAAATCATATATCCGGATTAACTATGAAAAGAGAGCGATTATTAAAGACCTTTGATGTAAGATGTAGGAACGAATTTATAGCTACTTGTGCCATCTTAAGAAGGTTATTAGATGTTAAGGATTATATGGACAGTAATATATGATTGATAATGTTTGTTTTGTTTGTTTCTGAAATGTAATTTGCTAATTTATTATGACTATTTGACATCATGTATATGTCATGTAATTTCTTATATATTATTATATTAAACCAATGACTACAAATAGTTATATTTGAATAATTAGTTTGTTTTCGAATTTATTAAAAAGGAATTTCACTTTTCGTACTTTTTGACTTCGTGTACTTCACATGTAATTTCGTACGTTGTCAATTTGAAGAACAGAAATATTAGCTTATTATTTAATAAGTGGTGAATTTTTATTATTCAATAGGAAAAACATCCATTTTAAGTTGGTTATTTTTTAATTTGTTTGCTTTTGCCTTATTTAACGGGATATCACAATTATAAGTATACCTACTATGAATAAAATGAGCATTTGCAATATTTATTTGGTAATATAATAAAAAAAATGAAAACCATTTCATCAATTATTTAGAACTGAAAAACAATTATTATTCAATAATAGATAATAAATGGGGCTTAATAATAATAATAAACCTAGAACATTAAAACAAATTATATTAAATGTATTTTTTGGCCACTTGTAAAATATAATTTACTGATTTACGACTAAGTATTTAATTTTTCCTATTATTTCACATCTGGTACATGCAATTTTCAAGGATTTGCATAAATTACCTACCTACAGTAGGTAATTTATGCAAATCCTCTAACCTCATCCCTTTAATCTGGCACCGCCCAATAATTATCTCTCTGGGTAGGTGGGGCAATAAATTCTGACAAAACTCTTATAAATACTGAGTAAAAATTAAATATAGTCAGTATATGATTTTCCATCATGGCAAAACATTTTAATTCAGAGTTTACAAGGATGTTTTATGTGATTTTGCTGAAAAAGCCTTGAGAAAATTGACTGACCATCGAGCAATAGCTGACGAAGTTAAGAACCTGTAGTGTTCGATAACATATGTGCAAACCAATGACCAAGCCATAGTGAACCGTCAAATTGCAATACCTAGAAGAGGGACCCATTCGAAAGTGCTGGATACGGCTTACACTCCACCGCCAAGAAACGAAATTTCACAACGCAGTATGCCGTTACTGGACATTGATCAAGAACAGTCTGAGTCGAAAGCAACAATCCAGATCAATAATCAAATACCACGAGCAACTCCGAAAATTATCATTTTGTCAAATGTCATTATAACACCACCTCAACGAAACCAACAAGCAGCAATCAACTATAAAACAAACGGAAAAAATATGCAGCAGCAAGTCCATGCAGAAGTGTTTTGTAAAACTGATCACCAGTCAGAAATTGCAACTAAAACTGGTATTGAAAAGGTAGTCAAATACAAACAAGTATTGTCCAAGGCAACTACTCATTTCCAAGTATCATTTCCAAGATACATCGAACGTCTTAAGAGACATGAAATGACGACTAGAGATTTGTACAAGAGAACGCAGAATGATGTCCACAAGATTGAATATTTTCATCTAGTCAAGGTGATTTATCAAATATATGCAGCTAGGAAAACGAGCCTACTTCCAGATCAAATAAATATGGAGCGAATAGTTGCAAATCATATATCCGGATTAACTATGAAAAGAGAGCGATTATTAAAGACCTTTGATGTAAGATGTAGGAACGAATTTATAGCTACTTGTGTCATCTTAAGAAGGTTATTAGATGTTAAGGATTATATGGACAGTAATATATGATTGATAATGTTTGTTTTGTTTGTTACTGAAATGTAATTTGCTTATTTATTATGACTATTTGACATCATGTATATGACATGTAATTTCTTATATATTATTATATTAAACCAATGACAACAAATAGTTATATTTGAATAATTAGTTTGTTTTCGAATTTATTAAAAAGGAATTTCACTTTTCGTACTTTTTGACTTCGTGTACTTCACATGTAATTTCGTACGTTGTCAATTTGAAGAACAGAAATATTAGCTTATTATTTAATAAGTGGTGAATTTTTATTATTCAATAGGAAAAGCATCCATTTTAAGTTGGTTATTTTTTAATTTGTTTGCTTTTGCCTTATTTAACGGGATATCACAATTATAAGTATACCTACTATGAATAAAATGAGCATTTGCAATATTTATTTGGTAATATAATAAAAAAACTGAAAACCATTTGATCAATTATTTAGAACTGAAAAACAATTATTATTCAATAATAGATAATAAATGGGGCATAATAATAATAATAAACCTAGAACTTAAAACAAATTATATTAAATGTATTTTTTGGCCACTTGTAAAATATAATTTACTGATTTACGACTAAGTATTTAATTTTTCCTACTATTTCACATCTGGTACATGCAATTTTCAAGGATTTGCATAAATTACCTACCTACAGTAGGTAATTTATGCAAATCCTCTAACCTCATCCCTTTAAACTGGCACCGCCCAATAATTATCTCTCTGGGTAGGTGGGGCAATAAATTCTGACAAAACTCTTATAAATACTGAGTAAAAATTAAATATAGTCAGTATATGATTTTCCATCATGGCAAAACAAACGAATTTTAATTCAGAGTTTACAAGAATGTTCGATAACATATGTGATTTTGCTGAAAAAGCTTGAGAAAATTGACTGACCATGAGCAATAGCTGAAATTGAACTGTAGTGTGCGAGAGGGAGACTACGAGAACGAGCCGACAATGCTACCAAGTTGTCTAGGACTCCGTAACCAGCAAACCAATGACCAAGCCATAGTGAACCGTCAAATTGCAAAACCTAGAAGAGGGACCCATTCGAAAGTGCTGGATACGGCTTACACTCCACCGCCAAGAAACGAAATTTCACAACGCAGTATGCCGTTACTGGACATTGATCAAGAACAGTCTGAGTCGAAAGCAACAATCCAAATCAGTACTCAAATACCACGAGCAACTCCGAAAATTATCATTTTGTCAAATGTCATTATAACACCACCTCAACGAAACCAACAAGCAGCAATCAACTATAAAACAAACGGAAAAAATATGCAGCAGCAAGTCAATGCAGAAGTGTTTTGTAAAACTGATAACCAGTCAGAAATTGCAACTAAAACTGTTATTGAAAAGGTAATAACTGATGATGTTAGAGAAGCCGTCGTGTGCGAGAGAGTAGAGATTTGTACAAGAGAATGCACAATGATGTCCACAAGATTGAATATTTTCATCTAGTTAAGGTGATTTATCAAATATATGCAGCTTTTTGACTTCGTGTACTTCACATGTAATTTCGTACGTTGTCAATTTGAAGAACAGAAATATTAGCTTATTATTTAATAAGTGGTGAATTTTTATTATTCAATAAGAAAAGCATCCATTTTAAGTTGGTTATTTTTTAATTTGTTTGTTTTTGCCATATTTAACGTCACAGTTATAAGTGTAGGTACCTACTATGAATAAAATGAGCATTTGCAATATTTATTTGGTAATATAATAAAAAAAACTGAAAACCATTTGATCAATTATTTAGAACTGAAAAACAATTATTATTCAGTAAAAGATAATAATAATAATAATAAACCTAGAACATTAAAACAAATTATATTAAATGTATTTTTTGGCCACTTGTAAAATATGATTTACTGATTTAGGAATAAGTATTTAATTTTTCCTACTATTTCACATCTGGTACAGGCAATTTTCAAGGATTTGCATAAATTACCTACCTACAGTAGATAATTTATGCAAATCCTCTAACCTCATCCCTTTAAACTGACACCGCCCAATAATTATCTCTCTGGGTAGGTGGGGCAATAAATTCTGACAAAACTCTTATAAATACTGAGTAAAAATTAAATATAGTCAGTATATGATTTTCCATCATGGCAAAACAAACGAATTTTAATTCAGAGTTTACAAGGATGTTCGATAACATATGTGATTTTGCTGAAAAAGCCTTGAGAAAATTGACTGACCATCGAGTAATAGCTGACGAAGTTAGAGAAGCCGTAGTGTGCGAGAGGGAGAAAACCTACGAGAACGAGCTTACAATGCTACCAAGTTGCCTAGCACCTCGTAACGAGCAAACCAATGACCAAGCCATAGTGAACCGTCAAATTGCAATACCTAGAAGAGGGACCCATTCGAAAGTGCTGGATACGGCTTACAATCCACCGCCAAGAAACGAAATTTCACAAAGCAGTATGCCGTTACTGGACATTGTTGAAGAACAGTCTGAGTCGAAAGCAACAATCCAAATCAGTACTCAAATACCACGAGCAACTCCGAAAATTATCATTTTGTCAAATGTCATTATAACACCACCTCAACGAAACCAACAAGCAGCAATCAACTATAAAACAAACGGAAAAAATATGCAGCAGCAAGTCCATGCAGAAGTGTTTTGTAAAACTGATCACCAGTCAGAAATTGCAACTAAAACTGGTATTGAAAAGGTAGTCAAACACAAACAAGTATTGTCCAAGGCAACTACTCATTTCCAAGTATCATTTCCAAGATACATCGAACGCCTTAAGAGACATGAAATGACGACTAGAGATTTGTACAAGAGAACGCACAATGATGTCCACAAGATTGAATATTTTCATCTAGTCAAGGTGATTTATCAAATATATGCAGCTAGGAAAACGAGCCTACTTCCAGATCAAATAAATATGGAGCGAATAGTTGCAAATCATATATCCGGATTAACTATGAAAAGAGAGCGATTATTAAAGACCTTTGATGTAAGATGTAGGAACGAATTTATAGCTACTTGTGCCATCTTAAGAAGGTTATTAGATGTTAAGAATTATATGGACAGTAATATATGATTGATAATGTTTGTTTTGTTTGTTACTGAAATGTAATTTGCTTATTTATTATGACTATTTGACATCATGTATATGACATGTAATTTCTTATATATTATTATATTAAACCAATGACAACAAATAGTTATATTTGAATAATTAGTTTGTTTTCGAATTTATTAAAAAGGAATTTCACTTTTCGTACTTTTTGACTTCGTGTACTTCACATGTAATTTCGTACGTTGTCAATTTGAAGAACAGAAATATTAGCTTATTATTTAATAAGTGGTGAATTTTTATTATTCAATAGGAAAAGCATCCATTTTAAGTTGGTTATTTTTTAATTTGTTTGCTTTTGCCTTATTTAACGGGATATCACAATTATAAGTATACCTACTATGAATAAAATGAGCATTTGCAATATTTATTTGGTAATATAATAAAAAAACTGAAAACCATTTGATCAATTATTTAGAACTGAAAAACAATTATTATTCAATAATAGATAATAAATGGGGCATAATAATAATAATAAACCTAGAACTTAAAACAAATTATATTAAATGTATTTTTTGGCCACTTGTAAAATATAATTTACTGATTTACGACTAAGTATTTAAGTTTTCCTACTATTTCACATCTGGTACATGCAATTTTCAAGGATTTGCATAAATTACCTACCTACAGTAGGTAATTTATGCAAATCCTCTAATCTCATTCCTTTAATCTGGCACCGCCCAATAATTATCTCTCTGGGTAGGTGGGGCAATAAATTCTGACAAAACTCTTATAAATACTGAGTAAAAATTAAATATAGTCAGTATATGATTTTCCATCATGGCAAAACAAACGAATTTTAATTCAGAGTTTACAAGGATGTTCGATAACATATGTGATTTTGCTGAAAAAGCCTTGAGAAAATTGACTGACTATCGAGCAATAGCTGACGAAGTTAGAGAACCTGTAGTGTGCGAGAGGGAGAAAACCTACGAGAACGAGCCGACAATGCTACCAAGTTGTCTAGGACACCGTAACCAGCAAACCAATGACCAAGCCATAGTGAACCGTCAAATTGCAATACCTAGAAGAGGGACCCATTCGAAAGTGCTGGATACGGCTTACAATCCACCGCCAAGAAACGAAATTTCACAACGCAGTATGCCGTTACTGGACTTTGTTCAAGAACAGTCTGAGTCGAAAGCAACAATCCAAATCAGTACTCAAATACCACGAGCAACTCCGAAAATTATCATTTTGTCAAATGTCATTATAAAACCACCTCAACGAAACCAACAAGCAGCAATCAACTATAAAACAAACGGAAAAAATATGCAGCAGCAAGTCCATGCAGAAGTGTTTTGTAAAACTGATCACCAGTCAGAAATTGCAACTAAAACTGGTATTGAAAAGGTAGTCAAACACAAACAAGTATTGTCCAAGGCAACTACTCATTTCCAAGTATCATTTCCAAGATACATCGAACGCCTTAAGAGACATGAAATGACGACTAGAGATTTGTACAAGAGAACGCAGAATGATGTCCACAAGATTGAATATTTTCATCTAGTCAAGGTGATTTATCAAATATATGCAGCTAGGAAAACGAGCCTACTTCCAGATCAAATAAATATGGAGCGAATAGTTGCAAATCATATATCCGGATTAACTATGAAAAGAGAGCGATTATTAAAGACCTTTGATGTAAGATGTAGGAACGAATTTATAGCTACTTGTGCCATCTTAAGAAGGTTATTAGATGTTAAGGATTATATGGACAGTAATATATGATTGATAATGTTTGTTTTGTTTGTTTCTGAAATGTAATTTGCTAATTTATTATGACTATTTGACATCATGTATATGACATGTAATTTCTTATATATTATTATATTAAACCAATGACTACAAATAGTTATATTTGAATAATAAGTTTGTTTTCGAATTTATTAAAAAGGAATTTCACTTTTCGTACTTTTTGACTTCGTGTACTTCACATGTAATTTCGTACGTTGTCAATTTGAAGAACAGAAATATTAGCTTATTATTTAATAAGTGGTGAATTTTTATTATTCAATAGGAAAAACATCCATTTTAAGTTGGTTATTTTTTAATTTGTTTGCTTTTGCCTTATTTAACGGGATATCACAATTATAAGTATACCTACTATGAATAAAATGAGCATTTGCAATATTTATTTGGTAATATAATAAAAAAAATGAAAACCATTTCATCAATTATTTAGAACTGAAAAACAATTATTATTCAATAATAGATAATAAATGGGGCATAATAATAATAATAAACCTAGAACATTAAAACAAATTATATTAAATGTATTTTTTGGCCACTTGTAAAATATAATTTACTGATTTACGACTAAGTATTTAATTTTTCCTACTATTTCACATCTGGTACATGCAATTTTCAAGGATTTGCATAAATTACCTACCTACAGTAGGTAATTTATGCAAATCCTCTAACCTCATCCCTTTAAACTGGCACCGCCCAATAATTATCTCTCTGGGTAGGTGGTGCAATAAATTCTGACAAAACTCTTATAAATACTGAGTAAAAATTAAATATAGTCAGTATATGATTTTCCATCATGGCAAAACAAACGAATTTTAATTCAGAGTTTACAAGAATGTTCGATAACATATGTGATTTTGCTGAAAAAGCCTTGAGAAAATTGACTGACCATCGAGCAATAGCTGACGAAGTTAGAGAAGCCGTAGTGTGCGAGAGGGAGAAAACCTACGAGAACGAGCCGACAATGCTACCAAGTTGTCTAGGACTCCGTAACCAGCAAACCAATGACCAAGCCATAGTGAACCGTCAAATTGCAAAACCTAGAAGAGGGACCCATTCGAAAGTGCTGGATACGGCTTACACTCCACCGCCAAGAAACGAAATTTCACAACGCAGTATGCCGTTACTGGACATTGATCAAGAACAGTCTGAGTCGAAAGCAACAATCCAAATCAGTACTCAAATACCACGAGCAACTCCGAAAATTATCATTTTGTCAAATGTCATTATAACACCACCTCAACGAAACCAACAAGCAGCAATCAACTATAAAACAAACGGAAAAAATATGCAGCAGCAAGTCAATGCAGAAGTGTTTTGTAAAACTGATAACCAGTCAGAAATTGCAACTAAAACTGTTATTGAAAAGGTAATAACTGATGATGTTAGAGAAGCCGTCGTGTGCGAGAGAGTAGAGATTTGTACAAGAGAACGCACAATGATGTCCACAAGATTGAATATTTTCATCTAGTTAAGGTGATTTATCAAATATATGCAGCTAGGAAAACGAGCCTACTTCCAGATCAAATAAATATGGAGCGAATAGTTGCAAATCATATATCCGGATTAACTATGAAAAGAGAGCGATTATTAAAGACCTTTGATGTAAGATGTAGGAACGAATTTATAGCTACTTGTGCCATCTTAAGAAGGTTATTAGATGTTAAGGATTATATGGACAGTAATATATGATTGATAATGTTTGTTTTGTT
The DNA here is from genome assembly GCA_034190945.1 of Octodonta nipae. Classification (NCBI taxonomy): domain Eukaryota; kingdom Metazoa; phylum Arthropoda; class Insecta; order Coleoptera; family Chrysomelidae; genus Octodonta; species Octodonta nipae. The sequence goes on from CM067220.1 coordinate 93,675,937, forward strand.
TGTAACTGAAAAGTAATTTGCTAATTTATTATGACTATTTGACATCATGTATATGACATGTAATTTCTTATATATTATTATATAAAACCAATGACTACAAATAGTTATATTTGAATAATTAGTTTGTTTTCGAATTTATTAAAAAGAAATTTCACTTTTCGTATTTTTTGACTTCGTGTACTTCACATGTAATTTCGTACGTTGTCAATTTGAAGAACAGAAATATTAGCTTATTATTTAATAAGTGGTGAATTTTTATTATTCAATAGGAAAAACATCCATTTTAAGTTGGTTATTTTTTAATTTGTTTGCTTTTGCCTTATTTAACGGGATATCATAATTATAAGTATAGGTACTAAGAATAAAATGGGCATTTGCAATATTTATTTGGTAATATAATAAAAAAACTGAAAACCATTTGATCAATTATTTAGAACTGAAAAACAATTATTTTTCAATAATAGATAATAAATGGGGCATAATAATAATAAACCTAGAACATTAAAACAAATTATATTAAATGTATTTTTTGGCCACTTGTAAAATATAATTTACTGATTTACGACTAAGTATTTAAGTTTTCCTACTATTTCACATCTGGTACATGCAATTTTCAAGGATTTGCATAAATTACCTACCTACAGTAGGTAATTTATGCAAATCCTCTAACCTCATCCCTTTAATCTGGCACCGCCCAATAATTATCTCTCTGGGTAGGTGGGGCAATAAATTCTGACAAAACTCTTATAAATACTGAGTAAAAATTAAATATAGTCAGTATATGATTTTACATCATGGCAAAACAAACGAATTTTAATTCAGAGTTTACAAGGATGTTCGATAACATATGTGATTTTGCTGAAAAAGCCTTGAGAAAATTGACTGACCATCGAGCAATTGCTGACGAAGTTAGAGAAGCCGTCGTGTGCGAGAGAAAGAAAACCTACGAGAACGAGCCGAAAATGCTACCAAGTTGCCTAGGACCTCGTAACGAGCAAACCAATGACCAAGCCATAGTGAACCGTCAAATTGCAATACCTAGAAGAGGGACCCATTCGAAAGTGCTGGATACGGCTTACAATCCACCGCCAAGAAACGAAATTTCACAACGCAGTATGCCGTTACTGGACTTTGTTCAAGAACAGTCTGAGTCGAAAGCAACAATCCAAATCAGTACTCAAATACCACGAGCAACTCCGAAAATTATCATTTTGTCAAATGTCATTATAAAACCACCTCAACGAAACCAACAAGCAGCAATCAACTATAAAACAAACGGAAAAAATATGCAGCAGCAAGTCCATGCAGAAGTGTTTTGTAAAACTGATCACCAGTCAGAAATTGCAACTAAAACTGGTATTGAAAAGGTAGTCAAACACAAACAAGTATTGTCCAAGGCAACTACTCATTTCCAAGTATCATTTCCAAGATACATCGAACGTCTTAAGAGACATGAAATGACGACTAGAGATTTGTACAAGAGAACGCAGAATGATGTCCACAAGATTGAATATTTTCATCTAGTCAAGGTGATTTATCAAATATATGCAGCTAGGAAAACAAGCCTACTTCCAGATCAAATAAATATGGAGCGAATAGTTGCAAATCATATATCCGGATTAACTATGAAAAGAGAGCGATTATTAAAGACCTTTGATGTAAGATGTAGGAACGAATTTATAGCTACTTGTGCCATCTTAAGAAGGTTATTAGATGTTAAGGATTATATGGACAGTAATATATGATTGATAATGTTTGTTTTGTTTGTAACTGAAAAGTAATTTGCTAATTTATTATGACTATTTGACATCATGTATATGACATGTAATTTCTTATATATTATTATATAAAACCAATGACTACAAATAGTTATATTTGAATAATTAGTTTGTTTTCGAATTTATTAAAAAGGAATTTCACTTTTCGTACTTTTTGACTTCGTGTACTTCACATGTAATTTCGTACGTTGTCAATTTGAAGAACAGAAATATTAGCTTATTATTTAATAAGTGGTGAATTTTTATTATTCAATAAGAAAAGCATCCATTTTAAGTTGGTTATTTTTTAATTTGTTTGTTTTTGCCATATTTAACGGGATGTCACAGTTATAAGTGTAGGTACCTACTATGAATAAAATGAGCATATTTGCAATATTGATTTGGTAATATAATACGAAAAAAAAATAATTTGGTCAAGTGCGAGTTGGACTCGCATACTTAGGGTTCCGCACCACCTTCAAGATTCGAATATTCCAGTTTCAGACAAGCAGGGAATGAGTGCATTTTCTTATACTTACCCTTATATCTTTTAAAGGAAGCGTTTTAAATTTATAAAAAATATACACTTTGATTTTCCAAACATAGACTTTTTATTTTATCTGCTTTAGGATTCGCTTGATTTTTATCACAATACATATGTATTTAATTTTCTAATTTGGCCCCCAAAAAGTAACATTAGAGTTTTATTTTACTAATAAACTTTCAGAAATGCCTTTTATAATCTACTGTCTGAGTTTTGAGGCTCTGCAGATTGGAAGAAAAACGGCAAAATAGGTCAAAGTTTAAATTATAAATTATTAAATCTGTTATTCAAATTATTTAAAAATATAAACAAAATATATTTTTCAAATTTTAAATAGTGTAGTTTTTTTTTCATATTTTTCCTATAGACAAAAAAATGAGGTCTTAGAGTTTGGGGAATAACGGGGAGAATGGATAATTTTTTTAAATATTTTTTAATATATTTTAAAATATTCATTTAAAAAAAATAAAACAATATATTTGTACCTATTCGTCATAATGAGCCCTGGGATTTGATATATTACATGACCCGTTAGAAACAATTATATTTTTTTATTTTCCATTTAATTCTATAATTTGCCCCCCAAAATGAATATTAGGGGTTTCTTCTTATTTTTCCAGTAAAGTTCAGGTGAGGGGCTATACTTCCAGTTGTTCAAAATTTTTCAGCTTATGGTTTCGGAGATAAGGGGGAAATGGGTAAAATTTTTTATATTTTTGTTAATATCTTTTAATTAATTTATTTTTAAAATATGAAAAAAATATATTTGTTTTCGTCATAATGAGCCCTTTCATTTGATATATAACATGATGGGTTAGAAACAATTTTAATTTTAATTTTCCATTTAATTCTATAATTTGCCCCCCCCCTAAAATAAATATTAGGGATTTCTCCTTAATTTTCCAGTAAAGTTCAGGTGAGGGGCTATACCTCCATTTTTTTTTCAAAATTTTCCAGCTTATGGTTTCGGAGATAAGGGCGGGTGAATGGGTAAAATTTTTTATGTTTTTGTTAATATCTTTTAATTAATTTATTTAAAAAATATGAAAAAATATATTTGTTTTCGTCATAATGAGCCCTTTCATTTGATATATAACATGATGGGTTAGAAACAATTTTAATTTTAATTTTCCATTTAATTCTATAATTTGCCCCCCCCCCCTAAAATAAATATTAGGGATTTCTCCTTAATTTTCCAGTAAAGTTCAGGTGAGGGGCTATACCTCCACTTTTTTTCAAAATTTTACAGCTTATGGTTTCGGAGATAAGGGCGGGGGAATGGGTAAAATTTTTTATATTTTTGTTAATATCTTTTAATTAATTTAATTTAAAAATATGAAAAAATATATTTGTTTTCGTCATAATGAGCCCTTTCATTTGATATATAACATGATGAGTTAGAAACAATTTTATTTCCATTTTCCATTTAATTCTATAATTTGCCCCCCCACAAATTATTATTAATGGTTTCTCCTTAATTTTCCTGTAAAGTTCAGGTGAGGGGCTGTACCTCCATTTTTTTTCAAAATTTTCCAGCTTATGGTTTCGGAGATAAGGGGGGAGATGGGTATTTTTTTATATTTTTGTTAATATCTTTTAATTAATTTATTTTAAAAATTTGAAAAAAATATATTTGTTTTTATCGCGATGAGCCCTCTCGTTTGATATATAACATGATGGGTTAGAAACAATTTTAATTTTATATTTTCCATTTAATTCTGTAATTGCCCCCCCCCAAAATTAAAAGTGGAGGTTTCTCCTTATTTTTCCAGTAAACTTCAGGTCAGAACCTATAAATCTATTTTTTTCAAAATTTTACGTTTTATAGTTTCGGAGATAAGGGGGGGGGATGGGTAAATTTTGGTATATTTTCGTTAATATCTTTTAAAATAATTTTTTTTAAAATATGGAAAAAATATATTTGTGTTCCTCAGAATGAGACCTTTCATTTGATATATTACATGATGCGTTTGAAAAAATTTTTATTTTTAAATTTTTATTTAATTCTATAATTTGCCCCCCAAAATTAATATTAATGATTTCTCCTTAATTTTCCTGTAAAATTCGGACAACGCTATAGAGCGTCCTATTTTTTTCAAAATTTTAGGCTGAGTAGTTTCGGAGATCAGGGGGGGGGCGGTCGATTTTTTTTAGTTTTTCCCCCCAGAAGTACCCATAAAATCAAAATTTTTTCTTTTACGATATATACTCCTGATTGGGTCACCAAACTATACATTGATACCAAATAACAACCTCTTCCGTCCAGTAGTTTAGGAGAAAATGGCTATGATGTGACAGAGGCAGAAATCCTGAGTGATATTATAAGGGTATCTGTATATTGTATATACGGATCCATAAAAATGAAAACCATTTGATAAATTATTTTGAACTGAAACACAATTATTATTCAATAATAGATAATAAATGGGGCATAATAATAAACCTAAAACATTAATCCTCTAACTTTAATCTGGCACCGCCCAATAATTATCGCTCTGGGAAGGTGGGGCAATAAATTCTGACAAAACTCTTATAAATACTGAGTAAAAATTAAATATATTCAGTATATGATTTTCCATCATGGCAAAACAAACGAATTTTAATTCTTCAGAGTTTACAAGGATATTCGATAACATATGTGATTTTGCTGAAAAAGACTTGAGAAAATTGACTGACCATCGAGCAACAGCTAACGAAGTTAGAGAAGTCGTAGTGTGCGAGAGGGAGATAACCTACGAGAACGAGCCGACAATGCTACCAAGTTGTGTAGGACACCGTAACCAGCAAACCAATGACCAAGCCATAGTGAACCGTCAAATTGCAATACCTAGAAGTGTGAAATTTCACAACGCAGTATGCCGTTACTGGACATTGATCAAGAACAGTCTGAGTCGACAGCAACAATCCAAATCAATAATCAAATACCACGAGCAACTCCGAAAATTATCGTTTTGTCAAATGTCATTATACCACCACCTCTACGAAACCAACAAGCAGCAATCAGCTATAAAACAAATGGAAAAAATATGCAGCAGCAAGTCGATGCAGAAGTGTTTTGTGAAACGGATCACTAGTCAGAAATTGCAACTAAAACTGTTATTGAAAAGGTAGTCAAACACAAACAAGTACTGTCCAAGGCAACTACTCATTTCCAAGTATCATTTCCAAGATACATGAAACACCTTAACTGACATAAAATGACGACTAGAGATTTGTACAAGAGAACGCAGAATGATGTCCACAAGATGGAATATTTTCATCTAGTTAAGGTGATTTATCAAATATATGCAGCTAGGAAAACGAGCCTACTTCCAGATCAAATAAATATGGAGCGAATAGTTGCAAATCATATATCCGGATTAACTATGAAAAGAGAGCAATTATTAAAGAGCTTTCATGTAAGATGTAGGAACGAATTTATAGCAACTTGTGCCATCTTAAGAAGGTTATTAGAGGTTAAGGATTATATGGACAGTAATATATGATTGATAATGTTTGTTTTGTTTGTTTCTGAAATGTAATTTGCTAATTTATTATGACCATTTGACATCATGTATATGACATGTAATTTCTTATATATTATTATATTAAACCAATGACTACAAATAGTTATATTTGAATAATTATTTTGTTTTCGAATTTATTAAAAAGGAATTTCACTTTTCGTACTTTTTGACTTCGTGTACTTCACATGTAATTTCGTACGTTGTCAATTTGAAGAAAGAAATATTAGCTTATTATTTAATAAGTGGTGAATTTTTATTATTCAATAGGAAAAGCATCCATTTTAAGTTGGTTATTTTTTATTTTGTTTGCTTTTGCCTTATTTAACGGGATATCACAATTATAAGTATACCTACTATGAATAAAATGAGCATTTGCAATATTTATTTGGGGCATAATAATAATAATAAACCTAGAACATTAAAACAAATTATATTAAATGTATTTTTTGGCCACTTGTAAAATATAATTTACTGATTTACGACTAAGTATTTAATTTTTCCTACTATTTCACATCTGGTACATGCAATTTTCAAGGATTTGCATAAATTACCTACCTACAGTAGGTAATTTATGCAAATTCTCTAACCCCATCCCATTAATCTGGCACCGCCCAATAATTATCTCTCTGGGTAGGTGGGGCAATAAATTCTGACAAAAGTCTTATAAATACTGAGTAAAAATTAAATATAGTCAGTATATGATTTTCCATCATGGCAAAACAAACGAATTTTAATTCAGAGTTTACAAGGATGTTCGATAACATATGTGCAAACCAATGACCAAGCCATAGTGAACCGTCAAATTGCAATACCTACAAGAGGGACCCATTCGAAAGTGCTGGATACGGCTTACAACCCTCCGCCAAGAAACGAAATTTCACAACTCAGTATGCCGTTACTGGACATTGATCAAGAACACTCTGAGTCGACAGCAACAATCCAAATCAATAATCAAATACCACGAGCAACTCCGAAAATTATCGTTTTGTCAAATGTCATTATACCACCACCTCTACGAAACCAACAAGCAGCAATCAGCTATAAAAAAAATGGAAAAAATATGCAGCAGCAAGTCGATGCAGAAGTGTTTTGTGAAACGGATCACCAGTCAGAAATTGCAACTAAAACTGTTATTGAAAAGGTAGTCAAACACAAACAAGTATTGTCCAAGGCAACTACTCATTTCCAAGATACATCGAACGCCTTAAGAGACATAAAATGACGACTAGAGAACTAGAGAACGCAGAATGATGTCCACAAGATTGAATATTTTCATCTAGTTAAGGTGATTTATCAAATATATGCAGCTAGGAAAACGAGCCTACTTCTAGATCAAATAAATATGGAGCTAATAGTTGCAAATCATATATCAGGATTAACTATGAAAAGAGAGCAATTATTAAAGACCTTTCATGTAAGATGTAGGAACGAATTTATAGCTACTTGTGCCATCTTAAGAAGGTTATTAGATGTTAAGGATTATATGGACAGTAATATATGATTGATAATGTTTGTTTTGTTTGTTTCTAAAATGTAATTTGCTAATTTATTATGACCATTTGACATCATGTATATGACATTGTTTTCTGAATGTTATGACTTTAATGGGATCACTGAATTATCAGAATTCTTTGATCGCATTTTTTGGCAAATGCACTATCTTAAAAAGAAAGTCGTCCCTAGGAACGCCACAAATAAATTCTGAAGACAATTTTTTCAAGTTCTTCCAACTTGAAAAAATTTTTTTGATTTATAATGATCTTTGGAATTTCTTGTGCACCCTGTAAATTTAAAATCAAAGAAATTTATCCATAATAACGTAAACATATTTGTCAAAATAATTGTCATATATTTCAATTTTACTTTATAAATTTATATCCATTGAAAACGAAATCCGACAGGATTTTGAAACGTTTGGTTTTAAAATATACACAAGTTTGAACTCTGATGTGGTATTATTCCCAAGAAAATCTAAAATAAACTATGTATATGACATGTAATTTCTTATATATTATTATATTAAACCAATGACTACAAATAGTTATATTTGAATAATTAGTTTGTTTTGAATTTATGACTAAGAATTTCACTTTTCGTATTTTTTGACGTCGTGTACTTCACATGTAATTTCGTACGTTGTCAATTTGAAGAACAGAAATATTAGCTTATTATTTAATAAGTGATGAATTTTTATTATTCAATAGGAAAAGCATCCATCTTAAGTTGGTTATTTTTTAATTTGTTTGCTATTGCCTTATTTAATAGATAATAAATGGGGTATAATAATAATAATAAACCTAGAACATTAAAACAAATTTTATTAAATGTATTTTTTGGCCACTTGTAAAATATAATTTACTGATTTACGACTAAGTATTTAATTTTTCCTACTATTTCACATCTGGTACATGCAATTTTCAAGGATTTGCATAAATTACCTGCCTACAGTAGGTAATTTATTCAAATCCTCTAACCTCATCCCTTTAATCTGGCACCGACCAATAATTATCTCTCTGGGTAGGTGGGGCAATAAATTCTGACAAAACTCTTATAAATACTGAGTAAAAATTAAATATAGTCAGTATATGATTTTCCATCATGGCAAAACAAACGAATTTTAATTCAGAGTTTACAAGGATGTTCGATAACATGATTTTGCTGAAAAAGCCTTGAGAAAATAGACTGACCATCGAGCAATAGCTGACGAAGTTAGAGAAGCCGTAGTGTGCGAGATGGAGAAAACCTACGAGAACGAGACGACAATGCTACCAAGTTGTCTAGGACACTGTAACCAGCAAACCAATGCCCAAGCCATAGTGAACCGTCAAATTGCAATACCTAGAAGAGTGACCCATTCGAAAGTGCTGGATACGGCTTACACTCCACCGCCAAGAAACGAATTTTCACAACGCAGTATGCCGTTACTGGACATTGATCAAGAACAGTCTGAGTCGAAAGCAACAATCCAAATCAGTACTCAAATACCACGAGTAACTCCGAAAATTATCATTTTGTCAAATGTCATTATAACACCACCTCAACGAAACCAACAAGCAGCAATCAATTATAAAACAAACGGAAAAAATATGCAGCAGCAAGTCCATGAAAATAAATAAAAAAAACTAAAAACCATTTTATCAATTATATCAATTCTACAGTTGCCGAGCTATTTCGAGATTTTTTTTGTCCTAACGGCGATCGATGTCGTAACGGAATGAAACCAGGACCGGCTTAGGCAAGGTAAATTTCGTTACAATACTTTTGCCGCAATAATTTTGTGTTTGCTGTTGGCTGGTAAATCTTTGAGTTTTATCACCGATTTCTTTAGGACTGCGGAATTTGAAACACGATTAATTTCATTTAAGAAATTCATCTGTAACAATAAAATTGTATGTAAGTTTTATGTGTTACAATGGTACACCCGCTTTGTCTTTTTTTTTGTTTTCATGTTTGGTTGAGTGTTGATGTGCTGGCTTTTAGAGTAGTAGAGGTAGATTTGTAAAGTTCTGGAGTGCTTGAGAGTGCTGATGTGCTGGCTTTTAGATGGGTGTTCTCGTCGATTTTTGCGCTAAAATGACATGAAAAACCGATATTTAGAAATACATTATATATAATTTCTCTCTATATAAACTATCCATTCTAAGACAAAAAAACCCTACTCAAAATTGCCATAAAATCATGTTATCTGACTAGACATTTCTCTCACTTCAGCAACATCAAGAGAAAAACATTTTTTTAAATAAATATTCATATACAACTACCAAGATCAAAAGTATTTTCTCCCGCTGAAAACTGCACTCAAGATAATGTCTAGCGACTAAAAATTTCTTTCAAGCCATATAAAGAAATATTCTTAAACAACTACCAAAAACTCAAGTCTTTTTATCCCACAGAAATTATTTATCCGTTCTAAGACAAAAATCATACTCAGAACTACATACAAGATAATGTGTAGCGACTAGAAATTTCTTTCAAGGCAGCAAAACATATTTAAAAAATGTAAGAACAATAATAATAATAACAAAAAAGAAAAGTTACCAGAGATATTTATTCACTCACACACTTATTATCATGTTGAAAGGCTGCTTTCAATTGATTTCAGCACGATCAGGATGTCGTATTTAAACCGTTTCGCTGGGTACCAAAGTACGTAAAACGAGTCCTCTCTCGCTCTCACAGACGACAGCGAAGACCACATTCCAACAAGACCCGCTTTTTGGGAGTAGTTCTTGGGGATTTACAGGGTGACAATACGCAATAATTTGTATGATTTTGTATTTCATGAAAATACTCATCTTAAACAAACACTCTGAAAATAATGCATATAGTAATTTGTTATTACTTTTTATTTTCTATAGCCAAAATCCTAGTCAACAATTCTTTCAGTTGTTCATAAAGCGTTAGATTTGGACATGGGATATTAACCAAACTTAACGTTAACTTATTAGTCTCTACAATGATATTTGCAAATTCATTATATTCGAAATACCTGTTATTTAAAAAAAAAAAAATTCTTCCGTTGGTATACCGAAAAGCACTTCTAATATTTTCTGGTATACCGCTAAAGTCTATGCTTATATAACCGTAATTTTTCCCTTGAAATGAACATTCGTTGATCTCCGCGTACATATTAATTGAGACGAAAAAAATAGTTTTTCGTGTATAACTGGTAACGTCCGCAATGATTTCATCTGCTGGTATTGAGAGCTTGAAATCGTTAGTGCTTAAAGTTTTCGATAGTTTAAAGTTCTCATCTGATATGTAGAATAATCTTTTCTTATCTCCAATCACAACTATTTCACCAGACGGTCTTTGATATATTGAAGTTATTTTAGCAACATTTGATGGTAAAAAATGTAGGACCTTGCGTAAATGAACGTCTTTCGATGTTATGTTTTTACTCTCCATATCCATGATCCACAGCCTATCTTTATATATAATATATAGATTGTTTCGTAACACTAAAAACTGCAATCCCGAAACCTGTACTTGACATAAATTTATTGCTTTCTCTTCTGTGCCTTTTACAGTGGCATTAGTGACCGTTGTGATAATAGTATTTTTGTGTACTCGAGGGAACTTCATGAATATATTTAATTGTTGTCTTTGGGGTGCTTTTTACCCTCGCACTTTCGGGGATTTTTTTTTGTAGTCTTTGAAATGCTTTTTACGGTCGTACTTTCAGGAATTTTGTTTGCTCCATATAAAAATTAAATTGCTCAGATGTCATCTTCATCGAATTCTGAACGTCCATAATATGGATACATTGCTGACTTCCAAAAATGGGAAAGTTCCATTCCAAGGCTATGCCCAATTTCATGAATGAAAACAGAAGGCAAACTTGTCAGGTTTGGGGGAATATCTTCTATTCTATCCAGCCCTAAATACTACATCTCACTTCGATCTAAATGAATCTCACGACGTGTATCATTATTTGGGATATATGCATACTCCAAAGCACCAAAAGGTCCGGCAAATAGATAATAACAATATCCCGTATCTTGACACCTTCGATTATTTGAATGCCGGAACTAACCGCATATGAAATAACTATGTCCGGTGCAGTAGGTGAATAGGTGAATTGTAAGTCTGACACATTTTGCCATACTTCCAAAGTTTTTTCTGTCACTAATTTCCTTTCTGAATTAGCAAATACAAAGTACCATTTTAATTTATTTTTATGCCATTTTTGGGACGCTGTACGAAAACTCAATGGGAAATCAGGTAAGGCACAACGTGGTTTATTCATTAAATTTAAAGTTTCATCATTTGCAGTATCGCCTACTGTCAAATTATATAGTTCTTGAAAATTAATCAATCCCTCCTTTAGGTCTGTTATAGACGTTCCATTATCACTTCAAATCCATATCTTTTTAAAAAGTTCTCAATATTCACGTCACACATTACCAGTGAAAAATAACACGCTATATAAATTCCCAGTAACATTATTTTTGCTTCTGTTCTCTTTGAATGATTAAATAAAACTGAACTTTCAGTGTTTCAAATTTATAATTTAAACCCTCAGTGAAAACAATGTCCTCATTATTCTTTTATTCTATTCAACAATTCACCTAGTTACCATAAAACTATGTACAAGTGAAAGATTACTTGAAACCTATTTCAGCATATTAATCTACCCTATATTTTCAATTTCAAGACTGCGTCACAACCCATCTACTAAGATATCCGGCGTATTTTTACATATCAGGTCGTTTGCCCTTTACTAGCTTTACATATCCCTATCTGATCCTCAAATTAATGTTAATGCGAATTTTTCTACATCATATCGGCTGCGGTACAACACTAGTTGACCTTCACAATGATCTCAGTAATGTTGAACTCCATACCGTCACCTTGATCTCTGTGTACTGGGAAAAATCGCGGATGCCATTCAATTCACTAAGCTAATTTAATTAATTCGCATTCCCAGTGGCGGACGGATGGAAATTTCACACATTTTTATATTTGCTTCAATGGATATTAACCAATGACTACTAATATAAATGGACCTGGCACATCCATATGCGATCGAAAGAAGAATGGGTTGAAACATGAGACCAAAATAGAAAGAGACAAAGATATATTTGTTTACAAATATTCCGGCGTCCCTTCAACATTACATTAAATGTTATGTTGTTCAGTATCAAAATAATACAACTGTATAATCCAAAAATTACAAATATGTTTAAAATCTTTAAAATATGTACTCAATAACAAAGACTATTTTATGACCAACATGTAATATTCATTATCAAAACATTAATTTATGCACGAAAAATGTAGTTTAATTTGCAGCTTAAATGACCTTTTATAAAACTTACTTGTATGTTTATGATTTGACAGTTACTGCTGGAAACATAATACGGTAAACGAATATGTTCTTTTCCTGCATATAAAACTGAAATACCATTTTATTTTTACTTTTTTACACTACCAGAAGATAATTACTGATCTAAAACAAGTTTCAACATCAAAAACACTTCAAATAATATAAATCTTGACATTAACCTCAAAATCACAATCTAAACAAAGACAAAAGTTTTTTATCGCACTGTTGCGTGCTGATCACAAAATTCCCTAAAGCTGTAAAGCATCGACATTTAGTCATTGCCTACAGTGCCCAGATTTACACCTTATTGGTTACAATAGAAAGAAGTTTGGCATCGGTAAAGGATTTACTATTTTCCGGCAAACATCTTTCAACTCATTTTTAATTAAACAGACATGTCCATTTATACTAGTAGTTATTGATATTAACGGTTTCGCATTTTCTCCCTTAATACTGCAACCAAACTAATGAAACTCACACAACTATTTAATAGGTACCTAACAAACCGATCAACCCCCATAGCCAGTGCCGGCGATCGACGGGAGCTGAAATACTGATATATCTTTCGGGTCGGTTGAATATGCAAATTGGTCTGGGGCCCTTATAATCCCACAGCTAATATACACTTTTATTTTCCACACACAGACTTTTTATTTTATCTGCTACATGACTCGCTTTATTTTTACAAAAATATGTATTTAATTTTCTAATTTGGCCCCCAAAATTAACATTAGAGTTTTATTTTACTGATAATCTTTCAGGGAAGCCTTTTACAATCTACTGTCTAAATTTTAGGCTCTATAGATTGGAAGAAAAAGGGGAAAATAGTTCAAGTTTTAAATAATAATTAATTCTTTTAGACAAATTATTTAAAAATACTAATAAAATATATTTTTTTAACTTTTAGATAGTGTAGTTTCTAAAGTCGATGTTAAATATTTTTGTTAATATCTTTTAAACAAATGATTTAAAAATATGAAAAAAATATATTTGTAATTCTCATAATGAGCCTTTTATTTGATATATTAACATGATTTAAATTTAATTTTTATTTTCCATTTAATTCTATAAATTGTCTTCAAAATTAATATTGGGGTTTTCTACTAATTTTTCTTATGAATTTCAAGTGAGCCCCAGTACTCCTAATGATTGTCAAATCTTTAGGTAGTATGGTTTCGGAAATAAAGAGCGAAATGAGATTTTTTTATATTTTTTTTGTTAATATCTAGTTACATGAACAATCCACAAAGGATACGCTGATGAAGCACAGACGACACGAGCACACAGTCAGCAGCGCCGTCGTGTCGCCTTGACATTATATTTCGTTTAAGCATTAATTTGCATTATGATAATCCAATTTGTTTACAGTTCTACTAGAATCTTTGAGTAGTTGAGATGCTTTTGTCTTAGTCTAATAAAACTTGTAGTGCTTGACTTAAAATAAATTGTTTTTAAAAACTAAGTTTTAAGAAACAAGTATATTACTGGCGCAGTCAGTAGGATTGTGGAAGTATCCAGGCAAAGGAAAAACTTCGTTTTCAAACGTTTATCCACAATTCTGAAGAACCAACTTCCAACCGGGAATTTGGACGACCATTGGACAAAGCAGATCAGTAGTTCCAGATGCATCGAGTCATCACCAGTTACTTATTGTAAGTAGAAAATTCTTGTCGACTCCTTTGTACCCAAATCCTTTTTGATCAGAGTGCAGAGTTAAATTTAAGAAAAACATTTTGAAACTGAACGAAAATCTGTGAATAAGATTTTCCCATTTTTGAAAATTTGCTTTTAATAATGAAGAAACGATTTCTCACGAATTTAGTAATAGTTGTGTATATATATTTCATCGTAATTATGGTACCACCACCTGTCTTCGATGTAAAAAACTTGGTCATCTTGCTAAACTTCGAAGGTAACCCTAACGATTTTTTGAATATCTCCACAACTTTATTTACACACTACTACGACAGCACGAACCAGGGAAGTCTCCAGAACATTTTATTATTCCGAGGAATTCTGAGCAAACTCACTGGTAGAGCAAAAGAAGTTGTCTCCGTTTATGGTTGCGAAATATGGGACGATGTAAAGATCACCCTCATACAAAACTTTGGGGATCAACGAGATGAAAATTCCTTAACCAGAGACTTGGTCAATCTGAAGCAATTACCACACGAACAACCATTACAGTTCTATGAAAAATGGGAATTTTAAATGCTTTGTGTAATTACATTGATTTACATAATGATAATGTAATCATCAAAGGTAGCAAAAAAGTTTTCTTTAGAAAGCAAGCATTAACCACATTTTTGGCTGGGTTGAGAGAACCCTTAGGCTCAACCATCCGAGCAATGAGGCCAGCAAACCTCGCGGTAGCTATGCAATACATCCAAGAGGAGAATAACATAAACTACCTCCAGAAAAACCAAGCGTCAATACATCCACCATCAAAACAACAAATTCCAGCTCAAAATAAATTCAATTGGCTACAACCACAATTTCGCCCATCAATGCCGTACCAGTACAGACCTCAGTGGCAACAACAGCAACAACCACGCCATTCGCAAGCGGACCTGTGATGCTGAGGCTGAAATCACTTCCACCTCGACGCCTGCCAACTAACCAACAAGTTTTCGGAAAACCGCAACACCAACGCCAATGAGTATTTCATCGAACAACACCTTCAGACAACTGTCCCCCAAAATCAATTTAGAAATCATTTTAGGCCACACCCAAATTCAAAACCAACATTTACTTTTGAAGAGTTATTCAACATAGAGCAAGAAGAATATTACCCTGAAGATCCGTACTACCTTGAGGACCAAGAAGACCCAGAGTACGATTACCCCGAATACGAATATAATGTAGAGGAACCAACTACATCAGAACCGACAGTAAATTTTCCTCTAGAAGCCAGTTCAACGGGAAAAACATAGTAGGACTTCACATCTTTACCGACAAAAAAGAGCTTCCATACATCGCAATATCAGACCCACCATTAAACCTGCTTATAGACACTGGTGCTACGAAATCATTTTTAAATCCTGATATCGCTCAAACATTTTATAAAAATTTTATAAAACATGAACCTTTTGTTGTAACTTCAGTTCTCCAAAATTATTCTCAAGAATTTTGCGCTGAAATACCTTCTTTTTCAGAATTTAATTCTAATCACAAATTGAAATTTTATTTATTTAAATTTCACAAAACATTCGATGGATTAATTGGTTTAGACAATTTAAAATTATTACAAGCACGTTTAGACTTTCCAAAATCAAAATTACTGACTGAAAACTCGACCTTACCCATACACTATTATGAAACAAACAAAACACAATTTTACTCAATACAATTAGATCCTCACTCTATAACACGCGTTAGAAAATCGACCTTGAAGATTATCACATTTTTACAGCAGAAATTTCAGATATCAACACTGAAGGACAAAACACGGACATTGAACACCTTATTAGGACCGATCACCTTAACAGTGAAGAAAAATTCCACGTCACAAAATTATGCAAGAAATTTTCAGACGTCTTTCATCATCCTAATACACACCTAACCTTCACCAACCAGGTAAAACACCGAATAATGACAAAAGATGAAGTTCCTGTATTTACAAAAACCTACCGATACCCTTATGTCCACAAGGAAGAAGTACAGAAGCAAATATCATCAATGTTAGACGAAGGAATTATTAGACCAAGTGAGTCACCATGGTCATCACCAATATGGGTTGTCCCTAAGAAACCGGACGCCTCTGGAAAAATCAAATGGAGAATTGTAGTCGATTACCGGAAGGTAAATGAAAAAACAATCAACGACAAATATCCCCTACCGAACATAACTGATGTCCTAGACAAATTAGGCAGTTGTCAATATTTCACTACTTTAGACCTTGCTAGTGGTTTCCACCAGATAGAAATGGCGGAAGAAGATGTACCCAAAACAGCTTTCAATGTTGACCATGGACATTACGAGTATGTAAGGATGCCCTTCGGACTCAAAAATACCCCTGCAACGTTTCAAAGAGTTATGGACAACGTATTGAAAAGACTTCAAGGAAAAATATGTCTTACGTACATGGACGACGTTGTAATCTTTTCTTCTTCGTTACAAGAACATTTAGTTAATTTGTCAAAAGTCTTTCAACGTTTTAGAGAAACAAATTTAAAAGTACAACTTGATAAATCCGAATTTTTAAAGAAAGAAGTCGCATTTTTAGGACATGTCATCACACCTGACAGAATAAAACCTAACCCGGATAAAATTAATGCCATATTGAAATATCCCATTCCAAAAACAACGAGAGAAATTAAAAGCTTTCTCGGTTTATTAGGATATTATCGAAAATTTATAAAAGATTTTGCCAAAATCACAAAACCCTTGACAGCCTGTTTAAAAAGGGACGCAAAAATAAAACATACAAAAAAATTTGTTGAATGTTTCGAAACTTGCAAACAATTACTTGTTAATGAACCACTACTTCAATACCCGGACTTTTCTCAACCTTTTAACCTTACAACAGACGCTAGTAACGTAGCCCTAGGCGCAATATTGTCCCAAGGCCCTGTAGGCAAAGACAAACCCTTCGCGTACGCTTCACGAACTTTAAACGATAGTGAATCCAACTACTCCACTATAGAGAAAGAAATGCTTGCTATAGTGTGGGCAACTAAGGTATTTCGTCCATATTTGCTGGGCAGACCCTTCAAAGTCCTGAGTGACCACCGCCCTTTACAATGGCTATTTTCAATAAAAAATCCAAATTCTAAGTTAGTCAGATGGCGATTAAAACTCGAAGAATTCGATTATGAGGTTGTATATAAGAAAGGAAAAATAAATACCAATGCAGATGCCCTCTCAAGGATCGAAATTAATACGAAAGAAGTAGAGGAAGAAAAAGAACATTTTAACTTAAGTCAGTACATGGAAAATTTCAACAAAGAACTTTCCAGTTAACAGCAACTCGACAATATTTCTATGTATAACAATCACCCTAATGAACTTGACACTGAAATTATGAATGAGATGAATCAACAACGCGAACATCCAAACAGCGAATCTACAGACACAGCCGATGAAAACCCCGACCTAGAACAACGTAACTCTAACTTAAATCGCAATACATCCGAAACAGACACAGCTGATGAACTTATTGACCTACCTCAAGACGAAAGCGAGAGTGACAGTGGAAACACTATACATTCACAACAAGAATCGCCGACTCTTACAATACCCATATCGGAAAAACCGCTGAATTATTATAACAACCAAGTAATAATGAAATTCGTTAAATATTCTCCCGCAAATCCCGCAGTTGAACAAATCTTTCAAAATAAAAAGAGAATACACAGACAAATAGGAAAAAATGATGCAGTTAAGAACCTTCTTGACTTTATCAAAAATTTCATTCCACCTAAAATTAAACATGCTATTCATTTCACTCCGGAAGTTATGTATCAACCAACGTGTGAACTTTTGAGAGAAATGTTCAAAAATTCTGCATATGACCTGGTAAAATGCAACACAATCTTAGAAGACGTAAACTGCAAAAGAAAACAACAGGAAATAATTAAAAATTACCAGGAAGGAATAAGTAATCACCGAGGAATTAATGAGACAGAATCCCAACTGCGAAAAAGATATATTGGCCATCAATAAAAGCAGATATCGAAAATTACATCAATACTTGTGAAATTTGTCAGATCAACAAATATGACAGAAATCCAGCAAAACCAAAATTTATGGTAACCCCAACAACTACGAGACCAATGGAAATTATCCATCTCGACACATTCCAAGCAGCAGGACAGAAATTTCTTACCATTAATGATTCCTTTTCAAAATATGGACAAGCCTATCCTGTGGAAAGCGCAAACGCAGTAAGCATTATCAAAAGTCTCCTAATGTTTATTACGCACCATGGCATTCCAAAAATGATAGTATCAGATAATGGAACAGGAATTTGCTGAAACTCACAAAATAACTATTCACTATACTACTCCTGAAAACCCCCAATCCAACGGTATGATTGAAAGATTTCACTCTACTATTATCGCACATTTACGAATTTTACAAACAAAAAATAAATTACTTAACACCAAAGATCAAATGCCCTATGCTATACTAGGATATAACAATTCTACTCATTCCACTACGAAACAAAAACCAATAGATATTTTAAACGGTCATTTAAACACTCACGACCCTTTGGATATAGATATTGACAAAACCTTAATGAACAACTATATGCAACAACATCGCGAAAAAACAAAAGTTTTATACAAACAAATAAACCAATTAGCTATTGATACAAAAAATAAAATTATTGAAAAACAAAATCTTAAGAGACAACCACCAGTAAGCTACAAACCCAATGCCAAAGTGTACACAAAAACCAGTACCCGACAAAATAAGCTCTTTCCAAGATATAATCCCAAAATTGTGAAAAGAGACAATCCCGTCACGATACAATCTCAAAACACCCTAATTCATAAGAAAAACATTAAACGCATTCCAAAATGTGATTCGAAAAAATCATTACAGATGGAACATCGTGGCAGCTCAAGAGATAAAGATCCAGGACTTGAAAGAAAATCCAGGAATCCTTCCCCTGAACCTAGGACCACCAAAGATCCAGATTAGTACACATGACTTCATTCATTTCTACAATTTAACCCCGATAGCACAAGAAATTAGCTCAATAGAAAATCAATATGAAAACGCTTCAAGATCAATATCAGCCAAACTAAGCTTACCATACTTTGAGATGTTACATAACTTTGACCAAAGTCTCAGATATCAATTAGAAGCAGTGAATAGAAAATTCCAAACAATTTCTCCACATTACAGAAAAAGGAGAGGACTCTTCAATTTTGTTGGGAGCGCAGTAAAAGTTATATCAGGCAACTTAGACCAAGAAGATGCTCAAAAATATGATGAAGCCATATCAACACTCAAGAAAAACCAGAAAAATATTATTAAAAAGGTGAATCAACACATGTCTTTGACTACCAAATTAATAGATAATTTCAATAAGACAGCGACTGTTAATTCACAATCAAAATGTGATAGAAAAAGAAATCAGAAATATTAATGATGACTTCACAAAATTCGTGTTTGATTTTAATCATTATATGCAAGCCAGAAACATCTTGGACCAATTAAATTTATCATTACAAATAATTTTGCAATTATTAACAGATCTGGAAAACGCAATCACTTTTGCAAGAACTAATACTCTTTATAACAGTATTATAAAACAGCAAGAAATTGAATGGATTATAAAAACAATGTTAGAAAACCATAATGAAAAACAACTATTTTATAGTGAGAAAGAAAACCTGATCAAATATTATGATCTTATATCTGTGGATGCCTACTATTCAAACGAAATGGTAGTATTTATCCTGCATTTCCTATATTCTGTACCCACAATAAACTTCACCACAATTATTCCACCCTCACCTTACCTGACAATGAATTATGGACTCTATCAGTACTCTACGCAACAATGCAAGAAAATCAGCAGCAAGTACCTCTGCCAGAGCATTTCGATCCAGTTCCAGAGCAAGACTCCAGATTGCATTTCACACATACTCCAGCTGTCAAAAGAAGAAGCCCTGTGCCAATACGTCCCGATAGTCATCAACACCACCTTAATTGAGCAAATCACGGATGCTAATTGCATCGCAATCTTCCCGAAATCCACAAAAGTTTCGACACAATGCCAATCCTCAGGAATTCTACAACTCCAGGGAACATTCCTGATCGAGATACCACATGGATGTAAATTCAGTACGCCCGAAGAGAAATTTACCAACATCAAAAACATAGTCAAGGAACAGCCAATGACATTGCCAAAAATAAAAACAACATTCATTCACCAGTCAACAAGGACCAACCCAATCCAATTAGAAAAGGTTTCACTAGATGAACTCCACAAACTCCAGGAAGAACAGCATCGCCTGCACCCCATTGAGACCATCGAAGTCAATGACACTGCCCATTTTTGGTCAAGCCCAATTTATATTTTGATAACTATTTGTGCATTAATTTTGTTATACAGATTCAGAAACAAGCTACCATGCAGAATGAAGCCACGAGAAGAACCTTCCAGGGATGGAACCCTTACAGTCCTGTTCGTCCCTCCCAGAACTTCATCCAGGGATGGAGGAGTTACACAAAGGATACGTTGATGAAGCACCGACAACACGAGCACACAGTCAGCAGTGCCGTCGTGTCGCCTTGACATTATATTTCGTTTAAGCATTAATTTGCATTATGATAATCCAATTTGTTTACAGTTCGACTAGAATCTTTGAGTAGTTGAGATGCTTTTGTCTTAGTCTAATAAAACTTGTAGTGCTTGACTTAAAATAAATTGTTTTTAAAAACTAAGTTTTAAGAAACAAGTATATTACTATCTTGTAAACAATTAATTCAAAACATGAAAAATATATTATTTTGTCTATTCATGGGTTTTCTCTCCTCCAAATTTTTTCCTGTAACAGATAAGTATTTAAAAAATTGTATATGTAGAACAAAGTGTAGTAAGGCAATTTCGTAAAATTGCCCGGATTACTGGTTGTCTGTACAGAGATTCTTCCTCACAGTTTTTCTGAGAGAAAGAGATGTCTATAAAATGATCAACCAGTATTCCTGTATATAAGTAATGTATTGTATATTGTGTAATACTTATCTGTGTATGGAGACGTTTCAACTCCGAGTCTGGAGTCGTTGTCAATCGTTTAGTGTTGTTTTCGAGGCTTTTTTCTAAAAAATTTTCGCTTTGATTTTGAATTTATTGTTTGTCAAAAAATTTGACACTGACAATTTGTCGTTTGGCGATCACTTGACGCTGAGGTTACCGTTTTTTTGTTCTGTTAGCAGTAAATTCTTCCAGTCCAAATGAAGGTCGGCTGAAGGTGCTCCGATTTCAGTGTTGTTTATCATCATACAGCTGGCTTCTTTAAGTTTTCTCTTTTTTAAGTTTTCTTCTTTCAACAAGATCTTTGTTTTATCCCAGTCTATCCTATGGCTGCCGGTGCTCGTTAATACATGATTGGCCAAATTTGATTTGTCCACATGTCTTCTGGAAATGTTATATTGATGTTCTTTTTTCCTTACTTCTAAAGACTTTAGACTTTTTAAATAAAAATGCATGTTTTGATTTTACTTAAACAATTTATTACACCTAATACACTAATATGCAACAAATATATTAACAAATAATTCAAACCTTGCAATTTAAAGAAATATTGTGTTGTTATTACAAAAATCATTCAATTTATGTGAAAACATACTACAATCAGTGTACTAATTTTCATTTAATTTTGAACAATATATTTATTCACAGGGCACATTTGCAATAAATATTTTTTGAACTTTTTATTTCACAATAACTTTCTGTGTGAGAAGTTAAATATTGCTTGTTGTTGATGTACTAACTTTTTTAAATAGTTTTTAGTCACAATTTGTTTCGCACAAAAATATAATTCATTTTTCACACAAGTTTCATTCTACATTCATTAATAACTTTATCTTAGAGACCAATTTAATGATGTAAAATTTTACAAAAGAAACAAGGATCATAATATATGTTATTCTTATAATGAGATTATGGTAATTTTATTTATTTATAAAAACAACGGATATAAGTATATGACTCGCTGGTTGATATAATCTAATTTCTAATTTCGATCTCAAAATAGTTATCATTGCATTTGATGTTCAGTAGCATATAAAGCTAAGAAATCATTAAAAAAATTGTACGGTAAGTTACTACAGAATCCTGAATTTTCAAATGTGCTTGCTGGAGTATTGTAAGTTATTCTCTACATCAGATGGAAATAATGCAGGAAAATTAGAAAAAATGAAAAGAATAGTTGAGTTGCAAATTTGTAATTTTGTATGTTCCTGCCGTTTTATATTATATAATATAACCATAATAACAATCAAGTCATGTGAGAAATATGTTATATATTAAGTGACAACTATTTAATTCTGGAATAAATAATAAGCTATAAATCTGTTTTTTAGTCCCATTTCTAAAATCCAAGTTTTACTAATAAATGACAATTAGGAGAGCCCAATAAAATCTTACATATGGTCAATTTTGGAAGAACATATTAAATAAATTTAAACTGATTGGTATTAATATTTAAAAATACTTAATGACAAAGACCAAATCCAAATATTCTTTTACTTATTATTAATATATATTGTGAAATCTTACATGTATATTTAACCACTCTTGCAAAGAACTACCAATTAAAACTTGCACCATTCATAAAAAAGCAATACTATGCTTTTATATTAACAGCGAAAATTTGTCTAAGAGTCAAAAGAAACCAGTAGATATAGATTATATAAATTCAAGAGTAATAAACTCGAATTTACTCAATGTTAAAGATATTCAACTGGTTAAAGTAATCCTTAATCTCTGTCGCGGTCCCTCCTTTTCTCGCTTGAACTCGAGTGACGTGAATGTGAACGACGGTCGCGGTCACGGCTTCTGGATCTGAAACATAATTACTTACAGAAGAATTTATTATAAATATAAAACCACTAATAGATCAGATTTTTGACAGCTAAATAAACCAGTGAGTGGTGTGCAGACATTTTACACGTGATAAGAAAATATGCACGACATTTTTGGCTGTATTAAATTCAAATATATGCTAACTAAACTACAAAAAATATCAGTATATTGTGTCCTAACACGATAAAGCTGTCTCTAATATGTACATGGCTAATACGAAGATATATCTGTAACTTCAACGATTTACTTTTACTTAGTATACATAATAATAATAATATACAATATTCAAAATTATAGGGTTTATTTACGAGTGCCTAAATATTTTCCAATTGTTTTAGATGTCGAACTATCGAAAATTCGATGCGGTGCCAGTGTAATGTGGAATCAGGATACGTACATATATATACTCACTGACAAAGAAATCGCAACACACAGGACATGTTTACATTCAATATTGTGTTGCTATAAACCTTTCTTTATCAATAAATATTGTAGTCGTTTTTTGCATTTTTTTTTATTTACCAAGCAAAAACTGTTTGATGGGATTCAAAATCGATTTTTATTAATGTTAAAATGCCTAAAGTACTTGTACGCCAAATGTATCGCCAGCTAAGTGAATCTGATAGAGATCGAATTATTGGTTTACGTGAGGCGGGTTTTTCATTTCGAGAAATCACTAACAGAAATCCAGCTACTGCTTTGAGATGTTGTCAAGCGTGATTTAATAATCGGAGAAGAGTATGCACAATCAACAACATTGGAACATATAATGACATCAGGTCGGTCTTCTCTGATAAATCTCAATCCTGCTTGGGTGGACATGATGGCCGAAGAAGGGTTAGACGATGTCGAGGAGAAAATGGTCAACCTCAATTTTATGTTGACCGACATGTACACCGGCGTTATAGTATAGGGTGCTATTGCACATGGAAGTAGGTCACCTTTAGTCTTTGTTCGAGGCAACATGACAGCGCAAAGTTATCTTCAGGAAGTAGTGGAGCAGTATGTACTCCCATATTAAATCTCTTTATGCAGTAATAAGTTACCAGTTTACAAGTCATTTCAGCCTTGTTTCCCCGGCTGTAAATGTAAATTAATTACAGGGTCATAGAATATGGGATAAGTAAAAGAGAAAGCGTAAAGAGAAGCAACCAATTAAATACCATAAAATCTTAACAAAAATTTAACTAAGTAAGAAAATATAAACATGAACAATTAAATAAAACTTATAAAATATTAATAAAACCACACTGAGTAAAAAAAACAATAGGACTGGAACAGATAATACACAAACAACTATCTAAAATACCTAACAAAATTCTCGTAATAACAGTCCACTGTCGATTGATCTTATACCAACGCGCGAGAGGATCGATTGTCAGCGCCGGTTGAGCGAGATTCATTTCGAATAAGATTGCCTTATGGGAGATAGGGGACAAATGATGCTAATATGAGAGAAATTTTTCTAGGGAAAATAGATATATAGGCAATCGATGGGGGGATATGGGTCAAGGGGGTACGTGTGGATTATTTACTTGCAATACTGTAGGTGGGAATCTAGGAATAAGAAGGCAGTAATGGCGAGGTAATGGAGTGAATAAAAAGGTACAAAAGTGAGAGTTTTAATTCAAGATTGAAAATAAGAGTAAAGATATCGACAGACCGCTCGATTGAAGAAATAATGGGTATATAGAGAACCGACAATGACACTGTTGACTAGTTGCCTTTTGATCATAAGGCGATTAATGTTCAGTGCTTCTAGCAAATGATCATTGTTACCGCACCAAATGCCACGAGCGCCGATGATAAGGGGTAGAACAGATATATTGATAGAGTTACGAGTAGATTGAACTGTTCTGAGAAAATCAGGGTCCTGATTGTAATCCCTTTTATTGTTATAGCCTGTCGCGAGGGCTCTTGGTTCTTACCCATGTACTCCAACATCGCTGATGATTGTCTTAAGCCCTTTAGTCAAGACAAGATCGGGAATTTTCAGAATTCCCCTGCACGTTCTTATTCTAGACTCCTTGATTGCTTCGTTTTTAATGTTAATCAGGTTGTTGTGTCCTGCAATACGAGGTGCATAAGATATATAGAAGATTTGAAGGATGTGGCAATTGTCACATCCCCCTCTGCAGCATCTGTGCTCAACATCATTAAAGGGCAGATATCGGAATGGTAGTAGGTTTCCACGAAGTTGGACGGCCCTGATAAAGGTGTTCGAAGTTCATGTTGTTGGTGGGTTCAGCGTGTTTAGATGTTCCAAAGTTGTTAAAAGCAGCGATTTAGCGATGGTACTTTCAGTTTATTGTTTGGGTATCATGGGAAGGTATTGCTGGATGTTACTAAGCCTTTTTACTAAAATGCTGGTATTTTGGTAATAAATGAGAAAATTCCTACTCCTTCAACTCATGGATCCCATATTTCAGCAATATAATGCTCTGTCTTATGATGCTCGAGTTAGTTACAATTTTTTGAAGAGAGCCATGTGAATCTGTTGCCATGGCCGTCCAGATCCCCCGATCTTTCGCCCATAGAACATGTTTGGGATATGATGGGTATAAGACTCGGAAATTTACCCCAGCCCCCACGGACTTTGAAGGTTCTAAGACATGAAATATAGGTAGCTTGGGATAGTATTCCTCAAGAAGAAATAGACCACCTAATTGAATCAATGACAAGGCGTGTTGGGGCGTGTATAGATAATCGCGGTGGAATAACACATTATTAATGAACTTGATAAAAAAATAAACTCCTTGGTAGTTTTCATTTAAATTTTAATCATTTATTCCGTATGCTAGCATCTATGTTTTACCAAAACAGTAAATTGAAACATCTCCTTCGGGGTGTTGCGATTTCTTTGTCAGTGAGTATAATATAATAAATGCTATGTGACTCGAGAATGTCGTGATAATATTCCAGTTTGCGTAAAACAATGTAATATAACAAGAAACTCTGCCTTATTTAGGAACAAAACTAATCATATTTTTAATATGCAAGATAACTACAATATGAAAAAACGGCTGACAGAATATCGAAATAAGAGATGCATTAAGTGTGTTAGACCCTCAAAGACAGTTAATTAATCGTAAATGTATCACACAAAATTATATTTTTTACATTGTTCTCCACAAATGACACACTATATTATTGATGTTTGACGAACAGATGAGAAATTTGTTATTAATATTATATTTGCAGTTTTAAAAATAAATATTAAGATTATTTCACAAATCGTTGAATAATCATTAAAGTTTATGAGAATTCTGTCCATTTTCGATTTTTTAAATTATTTTCGTATCCCCTATTAATTATTTAACACAAACATAAATAGATGGTTTTTGTTTCACGGTTTATGGAGATGTGAACAGCTTTTTAATAAAAATAAAAACGATTCTACATAAATCATGATAAAATACAAAATAATATAGATCAAGGTGATTGTATTGTAAGGAGGCATCGCAATGTTTTTTATTTAACTTTTGGCTATTTAGTGTGTCCCGAAACTAAAAAAATTGAGAAACTATGGTCTACAGGCAACATCACATCTTCATCACAAATGCAGAAGTCGGGCAATAAGGGTTAATGGTGCTAGCAGCCGCAGCATGTAATTATTTTTTTATTTGTACATAAATTGCAAGATATGGATATGTGCGACATGCCATTAAGCGGTTTGGTGATCAGAATTGGCCGCCCATGTCATGTGATTTGAAGCTGTTTTGATTTTTTCAAATATATCCACTAAATTCAGAAAAATATACAGAATTACCATTAGAAATTCCAACAAGAGTTAGTATGTCCCAATGAAGAGCTCATTGATTACTTAATATACTAATACATACATAACCCTAAAATTACTTCATACTTAAATTTTAAGACATATTTTGTAAAAACGTATATGAAAGACCTTCAAGGAAATTACTTCATAGTAGGTATTAAGAAGATGCTTCCAACAGAAAATTTAAAGTTTATTTATTAAAATGAAAAGTATTAAGGAATATTTTAAATAGTCAAAGTATTGGCTCTACTTGATTCTTTACCTAGACCTGTATGAACGACTGCTCTTGCTTTCACGGTCCCTGTCCTTGCGGTCTTTTGACCTAGAGCGATGACGCTTAGATCTTCTATCCAACTCCCTACCTCCAACATAGTGTTCACGATATCTTCTTTCGTATCTGTCCTCCCTCTCGTCACGATCTCTGTCTTTTCCGGACTTTTTCTTCTCTTCTTTCCTTTTTTCAGCGGTTTTCTTAAGAAGAAAAAACACATTGAAGTATCACATTAAATAAAATGATAAATTAAAATGTATAGACCTTTATTTGCTTATCGTAGTTTTTTACAAAATTCAAAATAAGTTTGATAAGTCTATGATTAAACTCCAAATTTATGTAACATAGTTTAATAATTTTTCGTTCACACTACCTACACAGACTTGTATCAACACTCATAAGCAAATAATTTCAATGACTAAGTATTGAACTGAGTTTTCATTATTTAATGTATGATAAGAAATGTTTAAAATATTTGTTGCATACACTACCTCTAAATCAGCAAGTTTCTCGCGTATTTTGATAAAGCCAAGATGTAACTTGCCTCCGAAATGGTCAGCCAAACGTCGATCGTTATCATGGATTCCCAAGTATGCTGAGCAAACCTCACATACTCTTAATTTCTGTTGTTGATAACTGCTCGCCGGCATGGAGTTGCGATATTCTTGCTCAGCTTCAAGTTTTTTCTTCCTCAGTTCATCAACCTAGCAAATATTTTTGAGGCGTTAATAGTCGTTAACATGCTTTGATCAATTTATTATAATATTTAATTTTATATATCAATAATATTTGAAAATTTTATTAAAATTTAGTGCCTTAAATATTCTTAAGAAAGCAAAACTCTATTTTTAAGAATTCAATTCTAGCCAAATATTTTTAATATAAAATTTTAATAACACAATTACACTTGAACTTCAATTTTAATTAATTTTCAGCAATTTAGTGAGAGTAATTTAAAATAATTTAAATCGAAGACAAAAGGTGAAATAGTAAGGTGAGGACATATTAAACCAGTCATTAGTTATTTAAATATTTAGACAAGGTTTTTATTTCATCAATATGATACAAATAAAGAAACATTGCAAAGTTATTATACCAAAATGTAAGAAATTTTAGAAAGTTACTATCAATAAATTGCTGAAAATTAATTCAAATTGAAGTTTAATTGTAACTGTGTTATGAAAATTTGATATTAAAAATATTTGGCTAGAATTGAATTCTTAAAAATAGAGTTTTGCTTTCATAAGATTATTTATGAATTAAATCTTAATAAAATATGAGCCATATTCCAATCTAGGTAACTATGCAAATCAGTATTGCGGTAAAAAACAAATGAAATTTATACACGATTTTTTGGTTTTTTTTAATAGCCAACCTATATTTATTTTGATTCAAAAGTTGCCTAATTTCTACAGGATAGATTCTCAAATGGAGGTTCCAGATAGACAAATTTTTTTGTCCATTAGTTTTTTAGCCTCTGTCAACTGAATTAATTTAAAAAACCTGAGGCGATTTTATTACATTAAGTAGTACAGTTTTAAGTATAGAGGATTTAGATTCAATAGTTTTAATTCTTCACATAAGCTGGTAGTAGGATACATAAATTCTTTTCTGTTAATATTTTTTAATATTCTATATTGAACAGTTTTTAATGATGAGAAAATCGTTGTGCAAGTGACACCCCAATTATTTATATGATATTGAATTATACATTAAACTAATGCATAGTTCACATTCTTAAGTTGTATTATATTCAAAATTGTCTAATTTGGTAAAACAATTAAAACAATTTTCTTAGTTTAGGTACTGTTAATATGTGTATTCCATTTTAAATTTGAATCTGTTCTACACCTAAATATTTATTACTAGGAACAATATCTAGCTTATTAAGGGAAGTGCAGCTAGTACATTTGGTGTACTGGTGGAAAGTTATATGATTAAAATTTTAGGCAATCCACTAATAGTAGTTGTAAACACAACGCATTTAGTTTTTTTTTCATTTAAAGTCAAAAGGTTATTAGTCAGCCATTGTTTAACAAACCATATTTTATATGCCAATTTTGAGTAAATTTAATTCCAAATTTCCCTGGAAATGAAAAAAACAAATTCAACAGCGTTTGATGTTTAAACAGTCGTTAGTAAAGAAAAGAAACATGAATATATACTTCTTTTATAATATTTATCTATAGCTGATGGTATATAACTGAATTTGTCGCTTAATTGACGCCATTTAAAAGTCCATCGTCATCACTAAGCTGATGGCCTTTTGAGTATTGGTTTCTTATATATAAACAAGTAATTAGTGCAAATGGTGTTCATTTTCCCCATGGCGAGCGTTAACCGGATGTTTCAAAATTACCGAAATTTAAGGTTTCGTCCACACGTAGCTGTCCGCTTTTTTGAATTATAAATTCTTACATATCAACAAGTGATTAGTAAAAAATGGGGTATATTTTCAGAAAAAAAAAACAAAAAAAAATACCACTTTCATCCCCTGTAGCTGTGCTCGGTTATCGCTTCAACTGACGCCTGAACAGAAACGTGATGTAATTTAGGAATGTAACTTTTCGCGATGACAAGCAAAAACCGGCTCTATCTCTTGGACTAAATGGTTTGTTCTATTCAGGAGAGAGTATAATTAATTGTTACTTGAAAAATAAATGAATTTGTCAACAAAGTGCTGCAACGAATATTGAAGAAAACAACTGAAGAAACTCCAGCCGAAGCCTACTAAACGAATTTTACACTTGAAAAAGGCTTAGCTTAGGCTTAGCCTATCCTTTCTGCATTTGGAAACTAACAAACGGTTTAAATTACTTAAACCATATCAAAGTTCCAGTTGGACAACGCCTCGTCAAGTTTTTTGGCTAAATGGTTAAATTAAACTATTGCCCCCTCTCATTTACCAACAGAGGTATTAAAACTGCATTATCAAAATTATATGACAGCAACAAAATAAATCTATCCGAAGAAAAAAAATAGCTCAAAAGTCATCGTCATTCTACCTGAGGACAAAGGAAACACAGTATTAGTTTTTGAGACAGTGAACTATACAAATAAAAAACAAATATTGCTGTGAGACCCAGCAGGCAAACCTATTCCTATATACCCAACAACTTTTTAGAACGGACAACCAAGGTCAAAATTCAAGCATGCAGAATCGAGAAGTATGCCCAAAAACAAAACAGTAATTGACATGTTCAAAATTATGAAATTAAAGAGGGAGCACATATAATGCTTAAATCTTAAATAGAATCCCAACGCAACAACTAGATAAATACTCTCATTGGAATACTTAACAACCCTCTTTTAAAACCAAGTTGTTCTAGTAAGCTTTTTTATATTATTCCTATCAACAAAGCTATATCATTATTCGGAAAAGTAAACTACCTGAAAAAAGAATGCATGCAATTCCAAGCACAAGCTGCTACAAAGCTAATATAGGACAAACCAAGAGGAGGATTAAATCTAGAAAACACCATCAATTGCCCATCACGCCACTACGATATCGAACCGGCTAGACTTTGAGAACACCAAAGCGAAGCAAATAAAGAACACCCGAAATGGAGACTGGGTAACAAATTAACAAGTGACTACCAATTAGCGCATGGTGAACAAGACGACTTAGCGGCAAGGACTCAAGGCTGTGTCCTATGTAAATGCGACATTCGAGGTGATGAAATCGCACACACAGGAAAAAGTTGCAGCAAATAAGATTATGTCTAATAAAAATGAGATATTTAGTAGCGTTTAGTGACAAGGAGAATTACACACACAGATAGATCACATTGTGCAAAAATGGTGCTATTCGCATTTTTAGGTTAGGATATCTCTACATTCCGAGCAATTTCAAGAAAGTTTAGTCTAATTTCGGGCTGTGTTATTCTTAGTACTTGACGAAACTTTCAGGAACTTCCCCTATTCCGTGCAAAATACTATCCCCAGCGGAGATAAATATACCCCTCTAATTATCGAAAATAACTATATAGCGTAGCGAACTTAGCATTATTTTAATATCATTTTTGCAAAAAAATCCACAGGTGATTGAATGGTTTTTCTTGGAGAAGGTACGCCGCGTAACACAAAAAAAGTTTCGTTAACAAATTTTTACTTCTTAGTTTATTATACTAGGTGTTTAAAATAGCAAAAACCCTAATTTTGTCAGTTTTTGTGACTTCTCAGCAACAGAGTAAAAATTTAAAGAATCAAAGGTAAGTGTGTTGTATGCGCATTTTTAGAACCTACTAAATGAGATGTTCATCGATAGGATTGGTTAATTAATAAATGAGTTATTCATGAAAAATGTGAAAAAAGTCGCATCACTCGTAACTGTTATCAAAAAAAATTTAGAATGATAGAACTTGGGAAAAAGTCTCATTTGTCTATCTGAAATAACTGTTCAAAATTTTAACGTCATGGCTTCGAATGTTTTCTCGCAATTGTAATTTTTTATCAAGAGTTCTTTATTTTTGGTGATGTTTACAACGCTCCCATTCTGCATCAAATTACTTTTTGATTAATCTGAATGGAACATGTTAATTATCAAATCTTTCGGTACAACTCATCATATATTAATATTCTTTTGGGTTTGTTCTATTGTCTGTAAATTTAATTTGAAATTGTGCATTTTGGTATTCGCCACCGCCTACATATTAGTAGAGGGGGACCCTAATTTCCCCTCACGGTAGAATAAAAATAGCATGTCTTCGAATTGACATGACGTTTAAAATGCTTTTTACAAGCAAATTACGTTATATACGAGGGTAAATCAAATATAAACGGTAATTTTGCTGTTCTGCTTAGAATGTAGTTTCGAGCTAGATTATGTTGTTTGGAGTAGATGTTTGGGTTATGCACACTGTGGAACGAGCCGGGTACGAACGTATGCTTGGCTATGTCCTTAATACCTATTGTATGATGTGTGGTCAGTACAGAATACAGCCATGACTAAGCAAGAGTTGCATTCGTCTGTTATGCGACAGATTATCATAAAGTTTTAAACGCATTTGAAGGCACAGTTTGGGTACTGTCTTAGAATCGTGTGTATATGTGAGTGAGAAAATGTAAGGGTGTACGAGAATGATACCATGATCGACGCACAAGGACAAGCCTTACAGTTGACAATGCCAATAGTGTTCGACAGTTTATTGAACGTGAGCGCCGATTAACCGTGGAGGAATTTCCTAAGAATTGGGTGTCAGCTATGGAAGTGTTCAATCAATTATCATTGATCAACTTGGTTTCAGAAAAAATTGTGCTCGATGGGTTCCGAGGTTTCTGACTTAGTTTACAGTTGAAAGACTTCTAAATAGATTTCAGCAAGAAGGGAAGGCCTTTTTGAAGCGCATCGTCTAAAGTGGCGAAAAAATAATAAAATTCAAAACTCGCCTCTCATCTGGAAAAGTCCTTGCCACGATTTTTTTTTACTCTAAGGAAATATACTGATTGATTTTCTACGTGCCCAACGTACAGTGAATGTGGATTACTAGTACTACAGTTGTTACGGTTGGCAAAAGCCGCGTATTTGAAACAAAAAACAAGGAATACTGCAAGAAATGGGCTGAGAAGCCACCCACCCTCCGTATAGCCCTGACTTGCCTCTGAAAGAGTCACCGGGAGGAAAAGGATTTGGAATATATCAAAAAGTTGAGAGGAGCAAATGCGCAGTTACCTTGCAACTCGCCCTCAAACATTCTATGAACAGAATACTGAAACTCCCAACTCTCGGTGGAAAAAGTGTATCACGCAGGAGGGTATATTGAAAAATGCTGAATCAATCATTCTGTATAATGTTATTCAATAAATGTATGAAAAAATGTCGTTGATATATGATTTAACCTCGTAATTGTTTTGCTGACTTTAGTTCTCAAAAGCCCTGGAAAAAAATTCAGAATTTGCAAGAAAACCGTCTGAGCTGTAAATTTGAGATTCTTACCAGTTATTTACCTTGTAGAAATGAAAGATTCTGCCGAGTTTCAAAATTTCAACACATCTTATACAATAACTATGGACGATTGAAAATTACGTATGTTTTACAATTTTTTCAAAATAACTCAATAACTAATTATCCCATCGGCTATACGAACCTATCACTTAGTCGTTATTAAAAACAAACTTTGTTTCGACCCTAGAACTTCTCATTCAGTTGCTGGAAAATTACAAAAACTGCTAAAATTGCGATTTTTGCAACTTTAAACACTCCGTATAATTTATTAAAGAATAAAAAATTGTTAACAACAGTTTTTATCTGTTATGCTATATACATTCTTCAAGAAAAGCCAATCAAATATCTGTGGAATTTTTTTGCAATTGAATATACTAACTTCCCTAGAGTAATAGTCCAAGATCCCAAGGCCGCCAGACTTATTTTCTCAAAGATGAAATCTATTGGACAAAGTAGTGTTAGTGGGTACTCTTAGAGTATGCATACCTGCTAGTTTGACTTGTTGGTCTCTTTCTAGGTACCAGGGTAAGTAAAAATTAATTCTCCGTTTTTTTCAATTCTCAGGGCTGATTTTTATGTATGTTTTAAGGGATATGACAGGAATGATCCAAACCGCCAGACACTTCCCGTAGGCCGTAACTTTTGCCG
Source organism: Octodonta nipae (assembly GCA_034190945.1). Taxonomy (NCBI): domain Eukaryota; kingdom Metazoa; phylum Arthropoda; class Insecta; order Coleoptera; family Chrysomelidae; genus Octodonta; species Octodonta nipae. The sequence goes on from CM067220.1 coordinate 93,709,760, forward strand.
GACGCTTTAAAGCTTCCGATAATATGATGTAACTTTACTTTTATTCTTAGTCCTGAATTTTATATATGATACTTGGTCGAACTATTTGAATGTCTTTTGTAACCAGTCAGGCCAGATTCATTGGTCAAACAACCCACCAGACACACTTTTAGGGTCGCTACGACAAGAGTGAGAGGTCTCCATTTGTCCCTCTATCCCACTCATAAATCTTACGTAATCTACGTATGCACGTGCATACGTGAGCTTAATAAATAGGATTTTACACGGTGTATTAAATGTCGTTCTTTGCGCTAACATACTGCAGTGTGTATGACCTGACTTCCGCTCTTCTCTTTGGGCATTTCAGGGTGTTTTAGGTTGCATTAATATAATATATTCTGAATATACTTAATACTTATTAAATATATGATATTCTGCAGCACATTTTGTAATTGAATTATTAATTTCTGTCATATCCTTTGAAACAAAAACGAGCCCTGAGAATTGAAAAAAGTAGAATTTATTTTTACCGACCCTAAGTAAGCTTGCACGTATGCATACCCTAAGAGTACCTACTAGCATTACTGTGTCTAATACATTTCATCTGGCGGCCCTGGTATCTTACTCTAATATAGTACCTACTACGGAAATTGCTCTTATATCTTATAATTCGAAAAGAACTATGGTATGTTAGACAAAAAAAACCTAAACGCGACAAAAATCCACGCCTACCTTCAACTGCAAAAAAGACTAACAATGTTCCTCTACATGTATCATTGCAGTATCCGAATCCGAGGTCGGTATACCTACCCCTAAAATGATCTGCTAATATCAAACATTACCCTTGAATGAGATGGCCGTCCTTCAGAACCGTTAGCTCGAATGAATCTGGTAAATGCTACTTCTACTTCTAAACGGAAAGAAAAACTACTCCTCTTAATTTACATTTATATGAGTACTAGTATTGGGTATATTCAATGACTACTAATATAAATGGAGCCAGCACTCTCATATACGACCAAAGGAAAGGAAGGTTGAAACATGAGACAAAAATAGACAGAGACACAGATATATTTGTTTACAAATATTCCGGCTCCAACAGTAGCGTCCAAACTACATTAAATCTAAGGTCATGTTATTCAGATTCAAAATAATATAACTATGAACCTAATCCACAAATATAAATATATTAAAATCCATTAAAAAATGTGCACAATAACAAAAAAAAAATAGTGGTTTAATTACTAATATGTAATAGTAATTATCAAAACTTTTATTTCTTCACGTAAAATATAGTTGTATTTACTGGTTAAATGACCTTTTGTAAAACTCAGTAACACGTTTATGATCTGACACTTACCGGTGAGAAAATTATTCGGCAAACTAATGTGCCGTTTTGCTGCATGAAAAACACTGAAATAACACTTTTGGTGCGTTCCCGCAATTTGTTTAGTGTATTGTTTAAATTTCATTGAATTACTTCATTGATTTTTAAACTTCTGCACCTTTTCCAAAACCTTCCGTCGCGCTAAAGCTAATTTTAAGTGTTTTTTGCGTGTAAAATAAAGACAGTATTCGAGATTCCTGTATTGTATTCCGAGCTATTCGGACGCTTTTGATTCCGTCTTAAGACGGCCACTTTTTGTTGTTATTGTGTTACGATTTCGCGAGTTATAGTTCCGGTCGTAACAACGGCTAAACCGGTTTCATTTTGTTTCTTTTGTGTTTACAAAAGCTCATCATTTGTTGTTAAACCCGCATTTTTGTTTGCTCAATAAATGAACATTACGTCTCTATTTTTTGTGTAACGTGTTGTCCAGGCGAAGATCTAAAAACAGTTCCTGTCGCTGCGGGGCTAGCCTCTGAAGAAAGAAGAACCAAGAAAACACCACCTGCAGAGCTTCGACGTAAAAGGTCAGTGATTAACTTTTATTTGGTGATTCATTTACGCGACGGCACGTGTTTATTGATTGTTCCGCTAAAGGTCCTTCGTCAATTACATACTTGCTTTGAACCAGAATTGCACTAAAACCGCAACACCTAATTCATACATTTTTTTTGATATTATATGTAATGTGCCATCGAAGACATTTCAACTTTATTATTGTTTTTTACAATTATACAAACTAATCACTGATTTTAAGAAGGTTTTAACCCGAAAACAGTTTAAAAATTATCAATTACGAAATTAATTCAAATCAAAATGTAAATAAGCAAATTTGCGCTATTGCCTGCTGGACATAAACGGCGTTCAGTCAATGCGTACATATACCTAGATTTACGTCTTAGTGATTACAATGAAAAGAAGTTTGGCATTGTTTACTATTTTCCGGCAAACATGTTTCAACCCGATTTTAATGTAAACAGGCAGGTCCATTTATATTAGTAGTCATTGGGTATATTACTTTTATGAAGCTGTCTGGGAAACACCCATATACAGTATTAAACTCATTGGCACTTCATGTTGTCATCTCAATGCTAATCAATAGCTTTAAAAGAGTTTATTCTGAGCACAAAGATAACATTTTAACGAAACTGTGTGTCATGAAGGGTAAATGAAGCGCGGTATCTAAATTAAAAAAAATGAAGGGAAAGCTTCTTAACGGAGGCCCACACTTACTAGTATGATAACAGATGAATATGGTAATCAAATGTAAAAATCGGAAATTACATTTGTTTCGAAACTCTTTTCCGACCGCCACGACACTTCCTTGATCTTGAAATACTCATACACCTGATATTTCAATGTAAGAAACAGGGGCCAGATTATAAAGGTATAAAGAGTATCTTTGTTTATAGAAAATCAATAATAATCAGTAAATAAACAAATAAATAGAATACCTGCACAAAATTTGGTTTCCGTTCTAATAAACAATCCACTTTTCTGTTTGCGATATTGTAAATTAGAGACTCTACATATATGCCAAACGTCACAATAAGAACAGCACAAAAAAAACAAGTTTGATGTAGACTCAAGGATGACAAACAAGATATCCACCAAAAAAAATCAAAGTTATTGATGGTAGAGAGAAGAATAATAAACTTAAATAGGGATTAAAGTGAAAGTCTCCAGCTGAAAGCATTAAATAACAAATTCTAGAATTGGCCAGAGTGGCGCTATTGTAGAAAAAGGATATGATGTAAACTACTAAATAGAACATAATATTAATGTTAAGTCAACAGTTTCGTCTTTTTTCCAACCAAGCATATGTATCTAAGAAATATTCTAAAAACTTACACGTCATATGCTTCTTTGCAATTTTATTTAAATAAAGTACTAAATTACACATTAGGATTAATACTAGAATCATAACAAAACAGTGACATTTATTTTAATTTTCCCGAAATTTATGTCCACTAATAAGAATGGCATAAAGAGACTCAGAGACATACAGATATTATTTCGTAAGAAGCTCTCGCTTCCATAGTTCAGTATAGAATGACCGCCGCTCTTTTTTACATTTTTTTCTCAAATAACTGAATAAAAAGATGGTTGGAGAGAGGATAAAAGGAAGAATATACAATCTTGTACTCTTATCTGTGAGTCATCGCCACAAAGTTGGAATAGGTTGCAGAGTGGATGAATTTGTGAATCGGTCTGCTGGTCATCAAGTGCTAAATTTATTCGATTTTGTTAAAATTAAATTATATAGCACTGCTGGTTGTGCGAGTGGTTTCGACTGGACAACAACTCAAGGTCCATCTCAATCTTTTAGGCTTATTTTTGACCGAGATTTTAAGGGTATACCATTTTTCCTGACCTCGGTTTAGGATTCAGCATCGAAATATGTAGAGGAACATATGTACTACTTATTTATTTTAATTTGAAATTAGGTGTTTTTTCGCCCCGTATGGGTGTAGTTTTGTCTAAAATCCAGAAATAATTGACATTTTGAGCAATTTTCGAGGACACTTATTTTTTATTTTCAATTAATAAAAAGGGGTAGTTTTCTCCCTCCTGAGGGTGTTATATTACACCGCCTACGAGTAGTTCCTGAGACTTTTGTCTAATACTATGTACATACATACTGATTTTCGAATGTCAAAAGAATCAATTTTTTAATCAGTTTTCATAGATACTATAGTTATTTTTTATGGAAGTTTCACCACCACTCTTAGAGCATTATTTTAATACTATTTTTGCAAAAAACATCCACAAGTGTTTGAATGGTTTATCTTGAAGAGGGTACACGGCATAAAACAAAAAAGTTTTGTTAAAACATTTTTAATTCTTAGTTAAATATACGAGGTGTTTAAAATAGCAAAAACCGTAATTTTGATAGTTTTTGTGACTTAGCAACAGAATAAAAATTTACAGTATTAAAGGTGAAAAGTGAACCTACTAAATGAGATGTTGATCAATAGGATTGATTAATAAGTGAGTTATTCACGAAAATTGTGAAAAGGGCACATTTTTCAAATATTCGTAATTTTGCCTAAAAAATAATGAAACTTGGCAAACAGTTTCACTTGCCTATCGAAAATAACTATTGAAAATTTAAACTTCAATGCTTTAAAGGTTTTCTCACAAATGTATTTTTTTCCGGAGAGCTCTTTATTTTTGATCATGTGTACAATGCTCCCATTCTGCATCAAATTACTATTTTATAAATCATAATAGAACATGGTATCCAATCTTTCGGCATAACTCGTCATATATTAACACTATTTCGTGTTTGTTCTAATGTATGCAAATTTAATTTGAAATTCTGCATTTTGGTATTCGACAACGCATAAATATTAGAAGAACATGATTTCCCCTCACGACAGAATGTGAATAGCATGTCAGCGAATTGATATGACGTTTAAAATGCTTTCCCTGACATTAACGTCGTAGTAAACGTAAGCTACGCCGGTATTGAGCTCGTAAATTTCACTCACTCACGTTAATTCACTAGAAATGATTGAACAGATTTGTGGGTTCAAGTGAATGATTGTTAAACAAGTTTTATTGTTAAACAAATCACGGGCAATTATAATGACTGTATTCGCAGCAGAGAAAAAATACAAAGTGTCACAATGTCTTTAAATGTTAATATTATTGGACGTATTTGGTGTTAACAGACAGTTTATATGTAAAAAAATGTGCTGTTAACTAGGAAATACATTATACAGGTTCAGAAGAAATAGACAAGTTAAATAATCACCAAATAATTACAAATGTTATTGAAATTGTGAGAAGCTTCAAGCCACGGCGGTGTATTACATTACATTAGATATTAGATACAGCTCAATAGAATTAAAAAAAGCCTAAATCTTTAGAACATAGAGATGTATTTTGTTTTATAAAACTCATAGTTTATTCAAATATAAAAATTTACAATAAATCACTCTAAAAGGTTTAAATCTAATATATTTTAATTGGTAACAAATACTATAGATATAATTATAGATAGAGAAAAGGAAATGTAATAAATAAGTACAAGGTTTATGTTCATATATACAACTTAATAAGACATTACAGGGGGTTATACAATTTTAAAGAAGTTACTATTCTTTTACACTGTGTAATTAAAATTAAGCAACGTAAATTTAATTCGTTCCTTTTTGTGACAATCCACTGAATTTTAGATTTGTGGTGTAAAACAATTTTATTCAACTGCAGTGTAGCATGATTTTCAAGAGTAGCAATCAATTTTAGCTACAGGTTATTGTTCCTAATGGGGGAGGTGGTCACCTGAGTGGCCACAAGAGCTGTCGGTTCTACTAATACATATACATTCTTCAAGAAAAGCTAATCAAACACGAACTACCCAAGAGTATGAGGGCGTACTTGATATTTAACGTACGGACACTTGCAGTAACCCTCAACTAATAATAATTTAGTATTTTAAACGTCAGTTGTGAAACGATAGGGTATCACAAAAAATACATTCTGTATATACATATGAAATATACAGAGCTTTCAATTCAAAACTGGTCACCCAGAGATGCTACAATTATCATTCAGAAAACAACCCAAAAAAACTTTTAAAATATCTTTAAATGATAAAGAAAAAAAAACTTTTATATTTACGGGAGTACACATTTCACACGTATCGGTCACTCTGCAGTTTTAACACCTAAGCGGGGATGAATATTACTTCTACAAGTTGATATAAAAAGGAGTATCATGTGATACCTCTTTTGAAAGATCTCTTTTTTGCCAATCTTTTGACACATCATTTTTTTAAATCAGATTATTTTTACAGAGTAATGACCTAGAAAACGCAAAAAAAAATAATTGTAAAAAGCATGAGTATCAATACCGAGATAAACAAGTGAGAAAAAATCCTTAAACGTTTTTGCGAAAGATATTTGCGACTGTAAATGTAAATTTATCATTAGTAGTGGTTTCATCATTTCATGTATACTGACCATCAAATTCTGACAATTTTTTATTGGTTATTCTGTAGTTATGGGTTTCAATTAACTCAAGAGTTTTAAAAAACACAAAACAAAAATTACTTTATTTGAAACTATCAACTACAATTCTAATTTCAGACTACCTAAAAAGAACAATGCAAAATATCATTACATAGAATTGCGTCGCATAACCAGATCTTGCAAATGGTGGGAAATTACTTCTTGCGTTTAAATTTTGAATAGTTTTAACTGAAGTTGCACACGTTGAAATTTTCGGTCAATTTACCATGGATCCTCAAACATCAATACCAAAAGTCTCCAGGTTAACAAATATATCTGTCGGCTCTGTGCATAAAACGTTACAACAGCTTGCTGAGGATGGTTATGACAGAAGATTAGAATTCTGTGAATTAAAGACTCAAAGGACAAAAGCAGATCCTAATTTTATAAAAAATATTGTTTCCTCTGACGAAGCAGGTTTTTTTAATGGGTTTGTCAATAAATATAATTGTATTCTGAACAATAGTTGCGACATCTCTGGTTTTTATTTTTTCTGAGTTCTTTGGGAATAACCCCACATAAAATTGAAAGTCTGCATATTTAAAAAGTCCAAACGTTTCAAGGTCTAAATCAGACGCCGTTTTCAATAGTATTAACACAAATGAACAAAAAATTAAAAAATTAAAAGGATTCATAATGATACATTTCGTAAATCTCAATTTGACATTAATTTTTGTAGATACTGGGACAATACCAATCCACAAGTTTTTCGGGAAGAGCACACCCAACACCCTCAGAAAATCAACGTATGAGCCGGAATTCTCGGAAATAAAATTATTAGTCCTTTATTAGTGTAAGAAAATTTAACTGGGGAATTGTATTTAGACTTATTAGAAAATGTGATAAATCCGAATCCGAATCTTTAGAAAACCAAATACATCAAGATGGAACTTTGTTGCCAGATGAATAGGGCGGAGCACCTCCACATTATACCTTGCCTGTACGAAATTGGTTTAATGAGACATTTCCAGATAAATGGATTGGAAGGGGCGCTATAGAATGGCCAGCAAAATCTTGACCTAACGCCCCTTCACTTTTTTTATGGGGACATCTAAAAACTGTGGTGCATAAAACTCAATCTCGCGATATTCTTGAACTTAGACGTAAAATAGTGTGGGGGAGTGTGAGCGGATTACACCAGAGACGCTTCAAAAAGTGAGGGAAGAATTCGAGCTGCGACTTTACCAAGAAAAAGGGTTTTATAGAAAATTTAGATCAATAATAATGAAGCCCCTAGTTACCCCAGTAAAACAGACATTGAGGAATTCTGGAAAGCACAGGTTTCCACAACAAACTCCAAAGCCAGCTGGCTTAATGAGGAGGAGGCTGCATTTGTGAAATGTGATGACATGCAACATCTACCATTTACAATGGAAGACACATCCAATATAATGAAGCAACTCCATAACTGGAAAGCACCAGGACCAGATGGTGTGCAAAATTATTGGATCAAGAAACTCTACGCAACCCACGAAACACTAACAGCACTTATAAATGACGTAATTACCTACCCACACAAGATGCCTAGTTTCCTTACGCACGGTGCTACATACCTCTTACCAAAAGACAACCTATGTACTTAGGACCCAGCAAAGTACCGACCAATCACTTGCCTTCCAACCTTATACAAACTCATAACATCGTGCATTAATCATCGCATTTTCAAACATTGTGAGCTGAACAACATAATTACTCAACAAAAGGGATACGCGAAAAATTCGATGGCCTGCAAAGAACAACTGATAATTGATTCCATTGTCTGCAATCAAGCCCACGCCAAAAGACGAAATCTCTACATGGCATATGTGGACTACAAAAAGGCATTTGATTCAGTTCCACATGATTGGCTCATTAAGGCACTGAAACTCTATAAAGTGAATAATTGTATTATTAACTTTTTAGAATATGCCATGTCCACCTGGCAAACCAAAATCTCACTGAATGAAGCCAACTGTTCTATACAAACTGACCCCATTCCAATCAGTAGGGGTATATTCCAGGGAGACTATCTTAGCCCGCTCTGTGGTTCTGTCTGGCCATGAACCCTCTCTCAAACAAACTGAACTCGACAAATTTTGGGTTCAGTCTCAAACACAACAATTTACAAGCATTAAAGATAAACCATTTGTTATACATGGACGACTTAAAGTTGATGGCAGCTACCAAACAAGTTCTCTAGTGACATCTATATGAAATTTGGCCTAGACAAATGCCGAATTATTAATATAGTTAAAGGCAAAATACAGCAGGGGCACTTCGAAATGGGAGATGACACCTCAAGTGAATCTATGAGGGAAGGTCATACTTATAAATACCTTGGAATAAAGCAGGCTCAATATATTGATCACTTGACTATCAAAAAGGACCTAACAACAGAGTTTTATAGAAGGGTACGACGACTATTGAAAACCAAACTAAACAGTAAAAATCTGTTTCAGGTTATTAACACCCATGCATGTTCAGTGCTCAGTTACTCTTTCGGTATAGTTCATTGGTGTAAGACTGACATTGAAAAATTACAACGAAAAAGTTCAAGTTTTATTAACAAAAGCTCACCATCCAAAGAGCTCTGTTGAACATACAACTTTGCCACAGTATGAAGGAGGAAGAGGATTGGCAGATCTAAGCAAACTATTAGATCAACAAATTTATATTTCGCAGCAGAATTTTCTGATCTACACAGAGTCGTGTGCCAGGTTGATGACTCAACACCACTGTGACTGACACAACAACAACACGTCCAATTACACCACCAGACCACAGATCAGAAACTGCTGAAATGGAAAGAGAAGCCCCTTCATGGAAGACATATAAATGACGTCAACCAAGATTATGTCGACAGTACAGCGTCGAACTACTATTCTATTAACGACAGATGCAGGTATGGTTGCCAAACATCTGAGTCGATCCAGCATATCACAGGAGGTTGTCAAGCTTTCGCTGCAACTGAATACAAAGAACGACACGATGCTGTGGCTAAAATACTGCACCAGGAAATAGCAATGAAACTTGAATTATCACAGTCGGTAAGATTAGCATACTATAAATACAAACCAGAATCTGTTTTAGAAAATAACAACTACAAGCTGTACTGGGACCGCACGATACTGACTGATCGGACTGTTGCTCACAATAGACCAGATATAGTTTTGGTAGATAATGTCGCTCGGAAAACAACTTTAATTGACATAGCAATTCCTATCAACAATAATATAAATATCAAGCAGGCTGAGAAAATAACCAAATATAGGGATTTGGAATTTCAAATAAAGACTCAGTGGGACATGAACAACACATGAACTGTACCAATTGTTATGTCAACGACAGGACTAGTTCCAAAACATCTATTAAACAATTTAAAATACCTCGGTCTGGACGAACAACAAATGCAAAAATCCGTCCTGTTAGGAACAGCCCGGACGGTCAGGAAGTTCATGGGAAACTGCTGCCACGACTCTAACCAGGGGCCTGAAAACCTGGCAAGGGCTCCCACAGAGCTAAACCCTTTTGATATCTAGGATATCTGGGGTTTAGTGAATTTTCCCTAAAGGCACGCTATGCGTGCCTTAGAGGGAGTGTGCTGCCATACATTGTATGGTCAAGTCGGCAATATGTATATACAATGTAAATAATAATTACATTAATTTGAAAGTTTAAAATGCCATTACTCTGTAAAAAATAATCTGATTTTAAAAAATAATGTGTCAAAAGATTGGCAAAAAAGAAGCTTTTAAGAAGAGGTATCACATGATATCCCTTTGTATTAAAACTTGTAGAAGTAATATTCACCCCCTCCCCTTAGGGGGTTGAAACTGCAGGGTAATCGATACGTGAAAAATGTGTACCCCCGTAAATATAAATCACCTTTTTTTGTCTTTTTCTTTTAAAGGTATTTTAAAAGTTATTTTGGGTGGCTAGTTTTGAAATGAAAGCCCTGTATATGTACTATCATTGTAAACTTACCTCTTCCATTAATTTCATGCTCTCATCTACGAATCCTTCTTCACCTAACTGTTCTGCTTTAGCGAGCTTTTGACCGATTTGCTCCGCAAGTTCGTGCACGTTATTGGCTTTTGCAGCAACTTCTGCAGACAGCTCCTCTTGAGTTTCTGCCAGACGCTGTTTGGCAGCTTCCGTACGTCTATCGCAATCACTGATGAAAGCTTGCAGATGTTCCATAGCCTAATTTAAATATGACATATTCAGAATTCTGCTTAAAAACAGTTATATAAACGTAAGAATAGTAACTTCATAAATACTTACATCCAAATCATAAAAGTAGTCTTTGGACTGTTGGGCTTTCTCATAATCAGCTCTCAGCGCCAAATCGTGAATTTTAGGGCATTCACCTAAGTCCATACGCTGTCAAAAAAACATTGTATAATATAAAAAAATAAAAGAATATATAAATATCTGTACCAAGAAGATCCCTTACTTATGAGTGATATAATGCATTTATCAAAATATTTCTTGCCCGTTGAGTAAATTGAGAAAATACCAATATTCCACAAAAATCTACATACGTCAGTGCTTGGGGATCCGAAAAATAATTTGAAATTACTTATTCAATACTTATTCCATAAATTACGTAAGATGAATTTTGACGTTATTCTGTCCCCCACCCAACCCATGCACGAAACTGTTCTTCATTTTAAGGATGAAAAGATGTACATAAATTATATATCTATTATAATCTATGTAAAATAAGCCCTCTACTTTTATTATAAATATTTCATTTTTTTTTCATTAATATAACATATTTTTATATTAAAGTTATTACTACATTTATATTTGAAAATGCTTATCAAGAATATTTTAAATAGATAATAGTTATTTAGGCAAATAAAAATCATAAGCAATGAGAAAACTCAAATTTCAATTAATCTTAAGTAAAATTACTAATGAAAAAATCGTTTTGAATAGTGACCTTGATATTTTTGCGTGACCATTTCGTCAAAAGGATGGATTATCTTTAAGAAATTTCTGTCAGAAGTTTACCAATCTATCAGTTGTAAAATCGAAAGATGTGTTTGTTGGGCTTGACCCCATACAAACGTTGTTTAATTTCCAAATACATAAAGAAAATACTTTAAAAGTCTAAAATGCTAGTAAACGACGATACTTTTAAGTACTAAGTTTGTAAAACCTAACAAAATAGAATATTAGAGAAACTTGAAGAAAGACTTCTTAATAGTAATATTTTTTTCCCTGGCCATTTCGATGATGTCACTGAGAAGGTGAACATTTTTATTTAGTTATGAAAATGACGCATAAAATAGTGAAACTGACATACCAATATGATAAAATTACTGTTAGTCACTTAACCAAGAAGCTGAGCAAGAAACTAGAATATTAAAATGTATTTATATTATAATACGTATTAATTAACTTGTTTAATTTTATATTTTCACTAATTTTCTACTTTATGCAAAACCACTAATACAAATATTAGAAATTGATTTAATAAAAAAAACTACAAGAGTCAGTTATCAGCTCTTTGTTATTAATAATAAAGAAGTCATTGGGGAAGCAATGAAAATCAAGAATGAGTTTAACGTTTTAATGCAAACTAGGGCTAAAATTTTATTTTTTATTTATAAGTTCCTTTATTGGCTTCCCAAGAAGAATTGTGGCTCTTGAGCCAACATATTTACAATAATATTTTATAGCGATTAAAATGAATTTCGACATTCAGGATTTTCAGGAAAATCTAGCTCAGAGACTCCAAATCTGGAGTCGTACTGTGTATAACGCCGTTTCTCCGTGATTCCTAGGATAGAAATCGCACGAAAAAATTCGTAGGTTTACTAAAACCTGTCAAAAAAATTCCGATACGAACTTTTCGAGATTTTTTAATCCATTGAACGCAAGACAATACTCAACGGATTGAATTCTAAAATAATTATTTATGTATATAGTACATATAACTGAATTTAATATTTTATCGCGAAATGACTTTTGACATCTTGCTTTCAATGGACTGAAAAATCTCGAAAAGTTCCTATTGTAATTTCTTTGACAGGATTTAGTACCTACGAATTTTTTCGTGTGATTTCTATCCTAGGAATCACAGGGAAATGGCGTTACACACAGTACGATTACCGATTTGGAGTCTCTGTGAGCTACATTTTCCTGAAACTCCTGGATGTCGAAATTCATTTCAAGATAAAATATTAAATTCAGTTAATTGTTCTGGTTTATTTTACAATTTTTAATACTAACAACACATTTGTGATCAACAATATTTTTAAAATTAAAACCCATGAAAATCCGTTAAAGGACGGACACTGCGCACAGAACAGGGTCAGAAATTGCTACTTAATTTGATGGAAACAGTACTGGAAATCTTAGGAAAATATTTAAAATAGATTAATTATTTGTGCAGTATATAATAAAATATCAATTTATATTATGAGCCAACACTTATGTTAAAATTCCTTGAACTTGCCACTAACAAAATGGATGTTGGGTAAAACAAAGCTCAAATTCAAGTAAGGTTGAGAAATTCAACTATTCTACTCTTTACAAATTTTTGATTTAAAATTCAATTAATAGGTGACAATTTTCGAAATGTACACAATAAAATTTGCACATTAGTATTGAAACACCTTCTTGGTACAGCTAAAATTGATAAAATATCATGGTTACCAGATCATTACACACAACATTACTCAAATGTCATAAATAAGGAAAATGTTGTCAAAAAGTTTGTATTATATTACTTTTCAACATCATTTTACTAAAATATATACACATATTATTGAGAATGTTATGTGGCATTTTTTGATATAAGCACAGCTCAGTACTATAACATTGATTCCACAACAACATATATGCACAAGAGTGAAAACGATAATTGAAAAAAAAATCATAAAACTAAAAAATAGGATCCAAGCAGTCAAATGCAAGAATACAAGAATATTTTATTGGTAATAAATTTTTGTGACATACAATTTGTATTATTTTGCCTATTCATTGAGTTGTCTCTCCTCAATTTTTTTCCTGCAGCAAATAAGCATTTGAAAATTTTTTATGGAGAACAAAGTGTAGTAAGGCAAATTCGTAAAATTGCCCAGATTACTGGCTGTCCATACAGAAATTCTTCTTCACAGTGATTCTGAGAGAAAGAGTTGTCTACAAAATGATCAACCAGTATTCCTGTATATAAGCAGTATATTGTATATTGTGTTATACTTATCTGTGTTTGGAGACTTTCCAACTCCGACTCTGGAGTTGAGTTGAAATGCCTCTAAACCCAGATAAGTATAACACACTATACTCCTTATATCCAAGAATACTGATTGATCATTTTGTAGACATCTCTGTCTCATAATATAAGTTCTGTAGACAGCCAGTAATCCATGCAATTTAATGAAATTACCTTACTACCATTTGTTTTCCATATACAATTTTCAAATATTGTTGCAGGGAGAAATTTGAGGAGAGGAAACCCAATGAACAGGCAAAATAATTCAAGAGCTCCTCAACAATCTTTTTGAAATTACATACAATTTGGTTGAGTTGGCTATATAAAACAAAATATTTAATTTTATACAAAAGTAGAGATTGAATTAGTAATTTAAACAAACTGCAACAAAATAATGCATTGAGTTTAGAAAGAAGTCAAAAAGATGGTATTTTAATTTCATGGTTGTGTGACTAGAGATCCCCCACATTTATGTGAAGATTGCAGCTAATGAAGACTTCTTGCAAGGAACAGTGTACAAATCCCAACAGAATACACAAATTAGAGAGAACATATGAAACAGAGGCATTCTATGTTACATGTAATTCCTTCTTTTGCATATTCATTTATATATTTCAGAGCATTGTGCTGACAAACAATAATTGTCATTTTAAGAAAGGACCAACCAATGCCTGTTTGATTCTCTATTAAATTCTATTTTTTGATTTTGACTAAAATACAATGTTTTTCCATTGTGTATTATCAAGTCTTTACATGATTTAGAAATTAGAACAGAACTTTCACAAAACTCCAGAATTTTTTTTAATGTATTTAAACATCTATTGGTACGAAATAACTGAGTTAAGATTTGGCATGTGTTTATATACAAAAAATGCTCCAAAATAAAAGTATATAAAATATCAACTTACAATTTTGGCAAATCCAGTCAGAACAAATTTTCTTATACATGTTGAATTGTGCCAACCTATTTAATATTAAAATAAAAACGCACCAATTTTCTGAATTCATTGAAGAATATTTAATTCAATTATACTCACTAACTGTCAGCAGACTGGTTTTCGAGCTTATACTCACAAATATCCGGTATTGAGATTTATTTTTATTTTGTATGTAGTACATGCATATTTTCTTCACTTTTTTTGCTCACAATGAATTTATGTATATTGGAAAAATTGAAATGGATCTCAAATGGAAGTACTTCCTAATCATTTCTATTAACTGAAATAAATAACTTTCAAATTGAATTTTGAGCATTTACAGAATTAAAATTGATTATAATAATCAGAAATAAAATTTTAGAACACTGGTAATATGTTCTAAGTACAAAATGTTGAGCCTGCCTCCTACAGCATTTATGGTGAGATGTTTTCAAACTAATCTTATGCAATCATTTTAACTGTTTTCAGGAACATATTACTCACCATTGGAAAGCCATTAGGTTCATCATTCACACAGAGTTCAAATGCAATTTACCAGAAGAAAGTTTTTGCTTTGACTTTAGTCTTTCTGAAGGTGATCAAAAATATCTGACATCTAGGAAGGGATAAATTTCAAAGATTTTTAATATTTTAAAATAACTCAAAATTCAACTGCTGATTGAAAGATATTGAAACATCACAGTAACTCATGATGTTCAATCCCATACAATGAATATAACGTGGATATTGGTAATTTTTGTAGTGTTTGTTTTGTTTACATTATAACTGAAAGCTAGTTTGTAGTGTAGTTTTTGTAAAATGTTAATTTATAGTGAAAAATCCTAGATTTTTATAAGAAGTCGATTAAATCATGTTTGGTGTAGTTTCTGTGCTGAATAAAAATTACAGATATTTATTTTTTTCATAGTCAACATTATTTATTTAGGTATTTAAGTACTATGCCAAGACACAATGTTGCTGCATTGACAATAATGTACTTAAAATGTGTTTTGGATTTTCTTGGTTATTAGGGCCTATAAACCATAGTAGTATAAGAGTTTCTTGTTTGATTTGATGTATACTATCTCCACCTAAAATATATGCACTCAAACTACTTACATCCTGTATATATGACACATGCTAAACTGGTGTCAACCCCTTAAATCACTTTATTCTTCATCTCAATAAAAAAGGTAAAAGACAATTCGAGTTGTACAGATTCTATTGTGACATCTTTGTTATATTTCAAATCTCTGGCCAATTACCGAGAAGCTTAGAAATTAGAAATAAAAACTACTAAAGTATGAAATTCAATGTCAGATATAAAAAATTAATGAAATGCTTGAAATAAAATATATTAACCTTCCATTTGACATCCTTACTACACAACTAATGTTGAAACTTTGGAATGAAAACATTAGATAGCAAATTCTTTAAAAAACAAATATATCATATTACTTACCAAAAACCTGTTTTACATTGGTTAATATTGATAACTACAAAACTTTCAACTATCATTTCCAGCAAGAAATAAAGAAACATACAAGAAATTAATAAAATTAAAAATTATGGAAATGAAATAGATATATGTAATGACTGAAAACCTTAACAACTTTATTAATTTCTCAATGTTTAAACCGTAATAGTTTGATTTTGTGAATAATTGCCATCAACATTAAGTATACCTTATTTAAAATTTTTATAC
Organism: Octodonta nipae; assembly: GCA_034190945.1. Classification (NCBI taxonomy): domain Eukaryota; kingdom Metazoa; phylum Arthropoda; class Insecta; order Coleoptera; family Chrysomelidae; genus Octodonta; species Octodonta nipae. The sequence continues at coordinate 93,725,973 of CM067220.1, forward strand.
GTACGTCAAAGTACTTACATACAAAACAAACACCCTAAGTTTCCTCATCTTATTTTAGATAATTGAAGTTTCTGAAAACACAGTGCGTTATTAGTCACTGATCTTAATAAATTTGTGAGTTAGAAATTGGGTTTTTGCAGAGAGAAAACTGTTAATATAGATAATTTTTATCATACATACCGTCGAAGAGAGTATTTCGTGTGGACAACAGCTCAGCAAGAATGATTTGCACACTCGAGGATCGTTGAATTTCACATGGAATTTGTTATTCTCACCTACAAATCGTCCATTTAATTCCAAAATACAATCAATTTCTACTACTAAATTACCATTTCTCCCTGTACCCATTAATTGGTCCAACATTGCCCGCATTTGGTCATGAGCAGTCATTTTGAATGCAAAAGGATAACAATACGACCTAGAGCCCAATTTATCTTGTTCAAATTCAAACAAACGTAATTACAATTTTGTCACTTTCTCCTTCATACAAATGCACAATATGGCCACGAAAATTATTTATTTTCTGCGCATCTCAATATTCTCAATCACTATCGAAATTCGAAGACATGAAGCACAGAACTCTTCTTGTCTATGCACAGAACCACGTCCGCCAAAGTATCCACCAAGATATTTTACAAAGGATCACTTGATCAATTTATTATTTAAACTATTTAAATTAGGCCACCTTGTGACGTGTCCCCGTGTGTTGGTCCCGCTCTCGACTGGTAACAACTGAATTAGAGAAGGTTAAGGTGCAAATATTGGCTGTTCTCCAGTTACCAGAGCACAAAGTGATTTTGTGCCGCACAGTGCGGCAATTTTAGGACGTTAATTGAAACATGTTTTTTTTAAACCAACCGGTAGAGTACACTGATCACCATAAGGTTAAAAGTGTATTATTCATACATTATCAATTGACTTTTATGTGTAAGTAAATAATTTACAGATAATTCAATAATGGCTGTTTTCCAATTACTAGAGCACAAAGTGTTTTTGTGTCACTCTGTGACTGTGTAATCATATAAAACTGTGCCGGATTTTAGGCACAAGGGTGCCCATTTCCTTAATTTGTTAAATGAATAATTTTCTGAATGAAACAGCATTCAATACTTGCATTGTTCCTCGGAGTTTATTGTGTGGCATACAAGTGTAAAAGTAACAACCATAAATTAGGTTTAACGGGAAAGTACAGAATGATTTAATTTATAAGAAATTGGTGCCTAAACGGCACACTTTTGCTGGCACCATTACGCATCCTCTCCTTTCCCTTGTCAAAGTTGAAACCGCAAATAATGCTGCCCTCTCGGCAAAGATCTTAAAAGTTAGCGTTTTACTTTGTCTAGATAATTAATCATATGGTTATGTCAAAATTGTCAATTTGTTATAACCTTCGAAAATTTGTGATGGCGTATTTTGTTTTGTGACAGGACAATGTGGTAAATCGAGTTAGGTTATTAATTAATAATGGATATATTTTCAAAAATTTTGGAAACTACGGCCCAGGAGGCCGAAAAATACAAACCAATTACCGTCAAAAAGCACTTGGATTTAGAATATGACTTAGGTACAATGTTAGCAGTAGATACAAACGAATTTAACACAGAAAAGTTGAGGTATGTATAATAACACTGAAGTGCCTGAATTATTAATTTGTTGAATTTTCAGGAAAAATAAGAATGATTATTTGCTTAATTTGACAAGGGATAATACACAATTGTTAATAAACTGTATCTGGGCACTTCCAACAGAACAAATTGAAGATGTAATTGTTGCAAAATTACCAATCCAAAAAACGTTACTTCCTCGTATGAAACCCGTGCCCAAACCCAAACCATTAACCAAATGGCAACAGTTTGCCAAAGAGAAAGGGATTCAAAAGACAAAAAAAAGCAAGCTTTCTTGGGATGAACAATTGCAGAAGTGGGTACCATTATATGGATTTAAGAAATCAAAATCAGAGAGAGAAAAGGATTGGGTACTTGAAGTACCCCAAAATGTAAATCCATTGGAAGATCAGTTTGCTAAAAAACTTGAGGCCAAATCTGAGAGAATAGCAAAAAATGAATTACAACGATTACGGAATATTGCAAGATCAAGGAAAATCAAAGTTCCCAGGATGGGGATGTTACCAGCTGATGTTTCTTCAGCAAAAGAAGTAAGTTAATAACAGATTATAATTGTCTAATAATTTTGTTTATGTAATATATCAATATACCATTTAAAATCCTATCAATTCAGCTGAATTCAGCCATTATTTCATTATAGTGTTCCTGACATATTTGTTTCTTAATTTGACAAAGGCTGAGCTCTTTGAGTGTTGCATTTTATTAAGTTATAAATACTATACTTTTAATGTTATCCATATATATTAACCTCTCCCAGGTGAATCTATATGTTATATTTGTTAGTATGAATCAAGTTAGAAACTCAGATGTTTGACCTGCTGAAATGTTTACGAGTTTCAAACTCAATTCATACTAATGCATGGATGTATTCCTGGATATATTTACTTCATATATATATATATATATAGCTCTCTTGATGGTCCGGGTGTTCGTCCATTGAAAGTTTTGTCCCTGTAAAGGAACGGTCCCCTGTGTTTAAAAGGGCTGTTTCGAAATAAGACATGAAGAGGTTTGCCACCGCTGGTGAGAGCGCCGAGCCCATAGGTGCACTGTCGACCTGTCTGTAAAGTTGCCTGTCAAAGGAGAAATATGTGTTTTTGAGGCAATGTTCCGCGAGTTGTATGATGTGACGTCGAGACTTGCGAGGTCTTCTTCTTGTAAGTTTAGGTCCCCTATTGTTATGAGAAGATGTTCGGAATTTTTTACGTAGGATGCGGCATTTTCGGGGTAAAGGGTCTCGCACTGCCCACGGCCTCGCAGGGCAAAGGACCCCAAATCTTAATTTCAAATGATTTTTTATTTTTTAGTCCCTTCTTGCACCATCAGAGGGCCTCGCGAAATGTATTTGACCCACATTAAGTTTACTTCTTGCGCCGCCTCTGGTAGCATGGCTGCTGTGAGGTACTTCTCGAGTTGTTGAAAAGGTGAGTTGAAAGCACTGACTATCGGGCGCATCGGGACTCCTTCCTTGTGAATTTTTGAACATCTGCGGCCGCCATCGGTACAAACAGAACCACGTCATCGGTACAATTTGCGACAACGCAATGGTGTCACCCAATCAAAACAAACGGTACTGCCCCCTCAACACAATCGGAGGCGGGGCAAAGAAATAGGAGGGGACATAGCCATAAATAGCGGCGCGCACATATCGGAGCTCACTTCCACTTCAGACGCCACGGAGAGCAGACCAAGCGGAGAACGACCTAGCCGACGATCTCGGATACGAAGTAGTCCGGAAAGGTCCGAACCTGCAGCCACCCTTCGTGTTGGAAGAAGAGGAAAAGCCTTATGAAAATGCCAAGTGAGATTTTGGCGAAACATCAGGCGACCGTTCCTTTACAGGGACAAAACTTTCAACGGACAAACACCCGGACCATCAAGAGAGCTACACATAGTTCCGTCCGTGCCAACTTATTTCAAACAATATATATATATATATATATATATATATATATATATATATATATATATATATATTAATGTCATATTGATCCTTTGAGGACCACCCAAAAGAATAAGAAGAACATACACTTTTTGTTCTTGTCAGTTTTTCAGTGCAATACACATTTTGGCCAGAAGTAGCCAAAAATGGTTTACAAGTGTTTTATTTTGAGACAAGGAAATGTCTCATTATTTTGAAAAAAATTTCACATAAAAGTTGTAAGGTTTCAAGTGTGACAAAAATATGATTCAAATCAAAAAACTGGCAAAAGCAAAGTGTTGCTTTTCATTTTTCTATTAAAATTCACCATAAGAATTGGGTACTTCTACTGAAAAACACAATACTTTTTCTTGGAACAGGTCATTTCTTGTCCTGACCAATAGTTGTAATGCAGACCTACTTGAAACCCTATAAGTTTTATCAGAGACTTTTTTGGAATAATGGAATTCACTTGAGACCTTTCTGGGTAGTTTCTGAATTATTGAGGATGTAAATAGTTATTTTGGATGTTCATTTTTTGGGATTTTACTTCTTGCAGTGGTTTCTTAAATATACAGAAGTAATTGAAAATCAAAATGTAGTACCTTATGGAAAAACTCTCTCACATCATTAACTGAAAGACAGTAGGTCTACAGATCTGTCAATTAATTTTCCTGTATAGTATGTTTGGATGTATTTTGTATGATGATGTAACATTACAAAAAAAGTTAAGCTATTCTTCAAATTGCTTCAAATAATATTGTTCTAATTATAAGAACTAGAATCGCCTGTGGTGGAAAATCGACCAATTAAGTCTATAAAGTAACAAATTTCAACTTGTTTTTGTATAAAATTAATTGGATTCATATGCATACATATTTTTAATTCTTACCTTACATATACAATGGTAAGAGTTGGGTAGGGCATGTGAAATTTATTAAATATAAACAATTCAATTATTAAACAATGGAATAATATAACAAATAATAAATATTAATTACATTTGAAGGAAATGAAGTTATGATGTAAATTTAGTAATTTAAAACTTCCATATAAACTATATTTTTTGTAAATAATCTTTCGTCATTTGCTAAATGATCTTGTTCCCTATGTTCATAAATATAAAATTTTAAACCATTGAAAGATGTAACTCTACTTGACATATAATTGACCATGTGTAAAAATTGGTTGTCTTAATAAAATTCCAACTTTTTCAACTGTTTGTCCCTGAGATTTATTAATCTAATTGCAAATGCAGTTATAATAGGAAATTGTTTTCTTTGAAATTCTATGAGTCCCTGATAGAGTGCATTAAAAAATATATTTTGTGATAATGGTGGTAATCCGGCGCGTAATGTAACGCTAGTTTTGCTAAGCCAAATCCTCACTATAATCTAAAATGCATGGTTTAAAAATTAGGAAATTTACTTAAATTTTCTGTTACTTACGGTAGAATTTTTCAAATTCACTCCACATAACAGGAACAGTTTAAAATAGTATTTTCTGTTCAAACAGAAAACATTAAATATTGGCTTAATGTAGTTGTTCACAGAGAATGCCACCACAAATAAATGAAACTGTCAGAATACCTAACTTAGGTGCATGATTTTTTTGTGTAAATTTGTTTTATTTTATTACAAATATGCAAAAAAATTGTTGTACCTATCATATCTCATTAAAAAATATACACCAATTTTCTATTGCTTTTACAGTAGTGTTAAATGACATCCATTAACTAAATCAATGTAAAAGATAATCTCCTGTCTAATAAAACTGCAAAATAATTTGATTTATTTTACTTTGTAAGTTATGTACAAATATTTGCTATATTACATACATACATTGCTAGTGTTTTACTACAGTCACATAAAATAATGGGTACACATGGCTTTTCCAAAGATTTGTCATACATTTATTACTTTCAAATAGGCAGTTATACAAAAGTAACAATTCTTCATTTCAGTCAAAACCATTTGCATCTGCTTTCAACAAAATTGAAAGTAAGTGTGTACGAACATGTTTTGGGTATATATTTCAGTATATTTGAATTCCCATATTCAGCTTGAGAGGATCTGAAATCAAATTTATCAGTTAGTTTTAGAATGTCCCAAAAATGTTTGAGTAGGTAACTTACGTAAAGGTTTTCGGATCTTTTTATAGATGCGCAAAATTTCCTGATAAGACAGATTAAATTTGAATAACTTTAATAATTATTATCATTTATCTAAACAAATGGTGTTAAATATCAATAGTAATGAATGTCTATGGCGGCACTTCACTTGGTGTATCGTATTCGTATATTTGCTATATTTGTCCAAAAACGGCGATGTGTGGAAAGGTTATTCGCTATTTTTGCTTTATTTGAACAAATACGTCGAATACCGCTAAGAGCAAATACGCTTTACCGTCCACTTGTCGGTTTTCAATACACATCAAAGGAGTCAAATAAGCCAAATATGAGCTTTCATACAGTTGCACGCGGCGCTTCGATCGTGATCCACTAGTGTTGTTTTTAATGGCAAAGTAGTGTTTGTGGCAAAATTGAGTGGTCGAGCAATAACATCATGAAGTTTCTCGAGGTGCACCAAATGCATCGTTGCATTTGGGACCCCCAAACATAACTAAAAATAAAATAAATGATGCTTGAACTGATATCAAAAACAATATGGGACAACCATGCACAATTGTTGATTTAAAGAAAAAGAGGGAATCTCTGATGTCTGCGTTCAGGGGTTAAAACACAAAAGTTAAGAAATCAGAAACATCAGGAGCAGACACGTCTAGCGTATACAAACCCACATGGTTTGCTTACAAATATATGAATAGTTTTCTGAGAGCCATCTATAAATCCAGTTCATCTACGAATACTGAGGTAGGTAAAAAATAAACAAAAAACATTATTCATTAATTTTGTTTATTTTATCTTTACGGTGAGGCATGTGTCACATTTACTGGTATTCAAACATATTTGGCATGTTTGAGTATTTTGCGATATGTGTGGATGGCACGTTTGGAATATTTGCAAATACATCAAATATTTGGACGAATATAGCGATACAAAACAAAAATACGCTAACACCAAGTGAAGAGCCGCCATATGGTTTGCACACTTTATTTACCAAATATAAACGATTTACACGAAATGAATTTTGTGTCAGCAATCTAAATGTCAAATCAAACTTTAGGTGAGTCACTTGTTCATAGATGGCGCCATCCCAAATATTTTTTTTTATTTTATTTATTTTAAAAGAAATAAATAAAAATTCTTTGTATATTCTGCACATCTACGACACATTATCTTTCGAATGGTATACGTTTCATTACCCTCCTTTCAAAATAAAGGCCGTAAAAGGGGAGTGCGTTTAGGCCTTCACGTATTAATAATAGTATGATTATACAAAATACTACCAAACATATACAAGAAGACTAGTTGAAGAAAACTAGTATCTAAAGAGTTTTTCTGTAAGAAGGCAACGAGTATTCTGGGCCGTGTTAGTTATAGGTACTAAAACTTAATTTTCAATTACTTAACTTTATTCTTCAGAAACAATTGTAGGGATTGAAAACCCAAAATAAACCATTTATTACCATTTATAGCTAATTTCTGACCAAACTATGGTTCAAATCGTAAAACCAGCAAGAACAAAAAGTGTTTTATTAGATAATTAAATATGAAAATATATTTAATATAGTGGAAGGACAACAGTGCTAAAATGAATGGTAAACAATGTACATTTAGTAAGATTCCATATTCAATTCTGAATTTTCTGAATTGTTAAATAATGTCCTGCATCGAGTCTTCAAACTTAGTGATATGGGCAAAACTGTAGAAGGAAATAGACAACACATTTGCCAAGTTACTCTAGGTCTTACAAATTGTATTTGGTACAATGTCACTCCATTTTAGTGACATAAGCATTGTTGCATTTAAACGTTTGTTCACTGAGAGCAAAAACAATTTTTCATTGGGTAAAACAAATTCATCATACATATCATGGAATAGTAGTGTATGTTTACAAATGGTCATTTCTTTTGATGACTAAAAAAATAAAATGTGTTTCAAAAATTTGTTTATATTTTACTTTATCTTCTTTGAAATTAATACAGTTAGAAATTTGAAAAAATGGTCAGTGAACAGTGGGGGAATTCTTTTGGGCATTAATAGTGAACACCTGTTTAGACTTTAATAAAAAGTCATGAGTTGATAAATCTGGTGACCTGATTGACCAAGGTATATCACAAAAATGAGAACAACAGCAAACAACTGTTTTGAATTTTCCATTGTATTGCTTGCTATATGACTAGTTGTAGTGTGGCTGAAATGCTAATTCTCAAGATAAAACTCCCTTATTTGTTGACTCAAAAAAAAAAGAATCAATTTCTTAATTTGCTTTATCCCTCTTTATGAGATTATCTGTCATTTATTGTTAAGTGATAATATCTCTCTGCAGTGTTGGTGAGTTTTGTGATCTCAAGGCTGTATGTAGTTCCTGGGTCATTTGAAATTTATGGATTGTCTGCTGCACTTTTACAAACTATATTAATATTTTCTGGTGTTAATGTATAGAAGCCACACCTTTGATCTTCAACATTTCCAAGGTGTTCTTTTTCCACAAACTACCAATTATCAAGTATATATAATCTACAACTTATAATGAATGAATTAAGTTGTCATTGTTAAATTAGTATTAACTGAGAATACCAGACTTATAAGTGGAAAATATTCAGTACATACTCATTGAAATATATGCACTGAATCTATGTCTAGTTAAGGTATTTTAACAATGACAACTGAATTTTGGAAAATTATTTTGGTGAGTGAAGTAAATTAACTTCATACTCTTTGTACTGGTACTGAATAAATTAACATTCCAAAAGCTCTCTGAGGACTAGCTGAATATCTGATATTAATCTATATACTATTATAAAATTGTAGTTGTCTGTTTGTTTGTTTGTTTGTTACCTTATCACATAAGAACTACTGAACTAATTTTGCTGAATCTTTTTTGTTGCAAAGCTTATAGTTTGACTTAAAATCTGGCCATACATTTTATCTACCTACATTGTCAGAAACTGTAGAAATAAGGAAAAATCTACTATCATGTTCGGTAATACATTACACAATTAGTCAATTGGTTCCACCGCATGCACCAAATTTTAGATACTTGCACCAGCTTAGCTTTTATTCAAAATTCGGAATATGCCAATGTAACATGTGTCGATTTTAAAAAAATTCCAACTGATGTATCAAGTGTAATTTTACAGGGTGTTCCATATATAGGGTAGGTAGAATTAATTGGATTTAAAAAAACTTGAAAAAAAGGTATATTAGGTGGTCCGTAAGCAGCTGCATATATACATTATGGGTGAAATATGGAGCAAGTTATATGGGGTGGTTCAAAAAAGGTATATTGAGTGGATCATAAACAGTTGCATATACCAGGTGGACTTGAATTATATTTATACAGGGTGGATAACAAAAATGTGTTATGTAAGCAGTTAAGATATTTAAATTTGCTTGAGATGGCGTGGAATTATAGTTTATAGGGTGGTTAAAAAAATGTTTTATATCCACAAGTACTTCAAAGTTCACAAGTAGCACATATAGGATTTTTTTTTTTTTTTTTTTTTTTTTTTTTTTTTTTTTTTTTTTTTTTTTTTTTTTTTTTTTTTATCCGAAGAGGGGGGAAATACATTGCGTACTTAACTAGCACGTGCTAGCCGTCGTGCGGGACTCCCGATGCAATGACTTCAAAGCAAGAGTAAATCGTTGCATTGAAACCAGTATACCGTATACCCGCTAAAACCCTAACCTCTTTCTCCTACAACCATGGTCCCCTGCGGCACTCTTTGTCAATACTACTTCGCAAGGGTGGTTCATTGCAGATGTTAACTGCTCTTACATTGAAAGCCTCTAAAGCCTACTCCTCGAAGGTATTGCGGAGCTCTTTAAGGATAGTCTCCGCGTAATCTGATACCAAGTTCCAGGCTTGGGGGCCCTTCAGCATGGCTTCTACTAATTGTTCTGGAACGATATTAGTCTCCAGAATCCTCTCCACTTCAGCACGTTGATCCTGAAACCGGGGGCAGGAGAAGAACACGTGTTCCGCGTCCTCTACCACGTCCGTACAGTGTGGGCAGTTTGGAGAGTTTGCCCTCCTGAACCTGTGCAGGTATGCTCGAAAGCATCCATGCCCAGTCAGGAGTTGAGTGATGTAAAACCCAACCTCCCCATGCTGGCGGTTGACCCAACGACTGATGTTAGGTATCAATCGATATGTCCACCGGCCTTTAGTAGAGCTGTCCCACCTCTCCTGCCATTGCCCTAGACTCATGGCTCTTTCATCGCTGTTTCCTGTCGGTTGGTCTTTCTCTAACTTTCTGCTATAAAGCCGTCCCCTTTCTGCAGCCAGGATGTCGACTGGTAGGGTAGAAGCAATCACACTCACCGCCTCGTAAGACACAGTGCGGTAGGATGATGCCACACGAATCGCTGAGAGCCGCTGGACTGATTTCATTTTCCGGCGGTACGATGGTAGCTCGAGCGATTTCTCCCATACCGGTGCCCCGTACAACAAAACAGAAGTAGTTACTGTTGCCAGTAGCTGTCTTCTTATCTGTCTAGGGCCTCCGACATTCGGCATTATTCTAGATAATGCCCCCTGTACCCCAGCTGCTTTCTTGCTGGCCGCGATTATGTGCTCTTTGAAGTTGAGCCGTGCGTCCAGGAGCACCCCCAAATAGCTGATGAAGGGCTGCGACTGTATGTAGGTATCGCCTATTTTGAGGGTGATGGTTTCCCTTGCCTTTCGACTGCTAACAAGAAGTGTTTCGGTCTTTTGTTCTGCTAAACTCAAGTCCGCTGCGAGCATCCAATGCTGAATTGTGGCTATAGCGAATGAGAAGGTTGTTTGTATCTCCTCTATGTGCTTGCGCACTATGATCAATGCCACATCATCGGCGAATGCCACTAGCCTGACGCCCTCAGGCAGACCGAGCAGGAGCAGGTCGTTGTACATTACGTTCCATAAGAGGGGGCCAAGAACAGAGCCCTGAGGTACACCTCCTGTGATCTTATAGTCTACTTGCCCATTTTCAGTTTGGTACAACAAGATGCGGTCCTTGAAATACGCTGAAACCATTCTGCGCAAGTACTGCGGAACTTCCATCCTGGCAAGAGCCTCCAAAATGCGGTCCCAGCGGGCCGAGTTAAAGGCGTTCTTGATATCCAGGGTGGCTATTAGACAGTACTTTTTTCCACCTCTTCTCCATCTCTTTCCCGAGATAGCCTCTCTGGCGATGTTGGTAACGAGTGTCACGGCATCGATGGTTGATCTCCCCTTTCTGAACCCGAATTGGTTGGTGGAAAGTTTTGGCTCAACGTAGGGCTCCAGCCTATCTGCTATTATTCTTTCAAGGAGTTTTCCCGCAGAGTCCAACATACAGAGGGGACGATATGATGACGGTTCGTCTGGAGGTTTCTTTCCCCTTTTAGGTAGGAGCACAAGCCTCTGCTTTTTCCACTTAGTCGGGAAAACCCCCTGCTTTAGGCAGGTCTCATACATGTGTAGAAACATGTCAGGCCTATTGGCTATGGCGCATTTTAGCGCGATGTTTGGTATGCCATCTGGACCGGGAGCCTTACCGTTTTGGAGCCGGCTGCACGCGCCCATCAGCTCATTCATAGTCACTGATGGTATATCTTCGTCCCTCACCTGCCACGAAGGATAAGCGGGTAGCTCAGGCTTCGCAGGAAACAAGTGAGTGACAATGCGGTGCAATGATTCGGGGCAGTTCGTTGATGTCATGGGGGTGGCCTTGATTTTATGCATCACGATTTTATACGGTTTTCCCCATGGATCTTGGTCAACTTCGTCACACAACTCCTTCCAGTAGGATCTCTTGCTTGAGAAAATGGCTCTTCGTAGTTGTTGTCTTTTGATCTCATAGTCGAGCCTTAATTCTTCTGTTGTGACCCTGTCGCGTCTCCGTGCTCGTTGATGCAGCCTTCGTGCTTTGAGACACTCTCGTCGGTGTTGTGAGATCGTGTCATTCCACCAGTAAACTGGTGGGCGGCTGTTGTTCTGCCGTCTCCTTGGCATGGATGCATCGCAGGACTTGACAACGCTTGTCATTACCTCTTTGGCAGTGGCTTCTGCGCTTGTTGCTATTGACAATGGTTCCTGCTCCATAACCAAGGCGAATGAATCAGCATCGAAAGCATTTTTGTTCCAACCGACTGGCTGTGACCTCGCACGACTGACACACAATCTTCGTTTGGGAGTGGTGTTGATTTCCCATATAATAGCTTGGTGGTCGCTATTAGTAAACTCCTCATCGACCCGCCACTCACAGCCCCCTTTAATTAGGTTGCTGCTAACGAATGTCACATCGATAATGGAGCTGGCTGTGCCTTTGCGATATGTGCTTACGGCTCCTGTGTTGAGGAGTACCAGGTTGAGCGAAGACATGGTCTCAAGGAGAGCTCGTCCTCTCGCGTTCGTTTCTCGGCATCCCCAGTCAATTGCCCAGGCGTTGAAATCTCCTGCGATGGCGACCGATTCACGCTTCCGTACATCCTCCGCCAAGGTGTCCAAGAATAACTCAAACTCCTCGAGCTGTGCACTAGGAGGTGCATAGCAGCTATAGAAGTGAACCCCTCCCACTTTGGCTCTCACAAGCCATGGTTCGGGGGTATTTGGGAGTTGTTGGAACGGAAGTTTACCGCAAGCCCATATCGCTGCTCTGTCCGTTGTGTCATTTACCCAGGACAGGGTGTCGAAGTTTTTGTACTGCTCGCAGATTATGGCTACGTCGCAATCCAATTCCCGCACCCGCTGTACCAGTAGGTCTTGGGCTGCTTCGCAATGGTTGAGGTTGAGTTGCAGTACTTTCATTTACGGGCTTGTGCTGCTCTCATCGCCTGTTGGTAGATCGGACATTTCCAACTACCCGCAACGTGCCGGCAGTCTGACCTACTATCTTTCTCTTTGCAGAGTAAGCACTTGGCAGGTTGTTGACAAGCCGAGGCATTGTGACCAGCGCCTCCGCATCTGTGACAACAACTGCTTCGGTCAGTCTTGCCTCTGCACGCCTGGGCGTTGTGCCCAAAGTGCCAGCATTTGAAGCACCGTCGAAGGCTGATCCTCTCGCGAACACGTACTGTGCCCCACGCAAGTTTCAGCTTTCCAAGTGCGATATATATACCATCCTATATGTGCGATAAGCACATATAGGATGGTATGGTAAATATGTAGCAGAGTATTATTACAGCTAAACAGGTGGGTTTAAAAATATTATAATGGAATGTTATGATCTGCAAGCTGTTTCATATACCAGATAGATGAAATATAGAGTGGACTAGAATTCTAAGTAAACAGGGTTGTGCAAAAATGTTATATGGCCCATAAATATTTGCATATACAAGGTTGTTAAGTAGAGGCGGAGTAGAATAATAATTATACAGTGTGGGTAAAAAAAAATGTTATATAGGTTAGAGAAATGGAGTACCTGAAATATGGAGCGAAGTCAAGTTATAGCTACACAGGTTTAACAAGGTTTAAATGAAGTGTGGAGAGAAATTATACTTTATACTGTAGCTCAAAAAATATGAGGAAAAATGGTCAAAAGCGTACCTTCATATCAGTTGCACAGATAGAACATTTGAATTTGAAATATAGGGAGGATTAGAGTTATGTAGTTGAGCATTTAAAAAATTGTTACATAGGGTGCCCAATAAGCAGTTGCAGTTTTGGTGAAATTTATTGGGAAGTGATGGATTTATATTTATACAGGGTGGTAAAAAATGTTATACTAGGTGACCGATAAGTAGTTGTACATACATGGTGGTTGAAATAGAGAGTGAAGTAGAAGTATAGTCTAACAGTGTAGATAAAAAATTGTATGAAAAATTTTCTAGAATAGAACATGAGCTGTGTTGCATATATGCAATATCTGAAACATGGGGTGAAATAAAATTATAGTTATACAGTGTGATTAAAACAATGTTAAAAAAATTTTGCATATAGTGGGTGGTTGACATATAACAGGGGTGGCCAACTTGATTAGACCTACGATCTACTGTTAACTAACGAAACCCTGTGCGATCTACCAGGTACATACTTCTTGAAATCTTAAATGAAATAGTTTAGTACATAATCATGCATTTTTTATTGGCCAGTCTTAGTAGTTTCACATGTGAGATCGTTTTCTTAAATTTGCTTAACATTATATGGGTCCTATATATTAGTGTGAGCATTGCGCCTGAGCATTTTCCACTAGTTTAACATAATCAGGTTTGTAGTTGGAAATTGCCAACCTTAAAGAATCCAATGTATGAGCGTCTGGCAAGTGAGAACGGTGTTTATTTTCTGTTTGTTTTATGTAGGAAAATGCTGACTCACATAAATATGTTGAACCAAAACACGAATGAAGTTGTTCAACACATTTTTTTAAATTTGGATATTTTTCATTGAAAAGCAATGCCCAGAAATCTTGACTTGCTTGCTTTTAGAAATATGTTGCAGCGCAGAGTAATTATTTCGTTTTGTAACATCCTTTGCTCAATTTGAAATGTTTCAGCAAATTTTGTAGCCAATTCATAGATATCACTATAATCAATGGCATCATTAAATGGATAACATGAATTGAACCAACTTCTCAATTTTTCTGAAATCACTAAAGCGAATTTCGAAGTCTGCTATCACTGCCCTAATTTCTGTCCTGTTCTTCTCAGAAATGAAATTGTAGACATGATACAACAATTTTAATTATATCATGAATTGTAGGTATGATGTTTTTCCATATGATCCTTGATGTTTTTCCATATGATCCTTGATGTTTACAAATTGTTCAAATTTTTTCTTCTCTATGTCAACTATCATAGATACTGTTTGACTTTGAAATACTGCAATAGATAGAACTCATCATTTCTGTTATTGTTTTATTCTTGACTTGTAGATTCAGATTTAATGTGCTCAGTTTTCCAGTAAAATCGGCCAAGAAAGCTAAATCACATTGCCAGTCTAAATCACGCAATTGCCAACAATCATCACTCCTTTCATCAAGAAATTTTATTATTTCTTCCAATAGATCTCGAAATCTTTGCAAAAACTTGCTTCGGCTCAACCACCTTACGTCAGTGTGCAATGCCAATTCTAATTCCTTATCATCTAATTGCTGTTTAAAGAGCCGCCCGCCTTTGGAGGGATTTTCCCTTTATGGAAATATCTTACTAGCCAGTACTTGTTGATGAATTATGCAGTGGTAGCTAATGAAGTCTGGAAAATCTTCGTCTTTGTGCCAGAGAGCAATAAAACCATTATGAATACCTGTCATTGCTCCATCAGTTGTCATTGATACGAGTTTATACAAGGGTAGCTTAATCTGCCAAATATATGCTTTGAATTCCGTGAATACATCAAGGCCACGAGTTTTTCCTTTTAAGGAAATCATACTTAGCAGTTCTTCCTTGGCTGAGAAATCTTCGAAGACCATCCGAATAAAAACAAGTAATTGTGCAATATCAGTGATATCTGACTCGTCAAATTGAAGTGAAAAAGCAAAGCATAGGACGATATCTTTTTGTAGTTGTTCGTTTAAGTTTTTACTTATTGTTTCTATACAGTATTTCGAGACAGCTGTAAACCATGAACAGCTCTTTTAATTTCGTTTTTATTTTTGAAATTCACGAACAGCGAATCTGACACTTCTTCAAAGATTTCCTTGATGTATTCCACATCGTAAAAAGGTTTGCACTTTCGTGCCATTATGTAGCTTACTCGGAAAGAAGATTCAGTTGCTGCTTTACTATGTTCTATGGGCCCAGAAAACATGTTTTCTTGAAATTTAAATTGCGATTTCAGTACTTCCGATTTACTCTTATTTCGCTGTTAGGTGGAAAGTCAGTGTGATATTTACTATGCATTGTGTTAAAATGTCGCTCTAAATTTCTTTTTTTTGTATTGCCAGGGATTTATTGCATATTAGGCAGCAACAGTTTTCTTTCACCATAGTAAAGAAGTAGTTCAATTCCCATTCGTGGTGAAAGTAATAAGTTTTTGATTTCTTTGGAGCACATTTATCCAGAATCTGCCAAAACATAAAATTAAAATATGAGGAACATAATTTGTATAATAAGTAGTACAAGTACAATTTTAAAACCGACTTCCAACAGTAAACTAATAATCGCTGTACGTTTTCCTATAAATTTGAAGAGTTTCCTCGATTTCGCCAGGATTCCATCATCATATCCCAACTTGGTTACTATGAGACCATTTGGGAAATATTTTCCTTTGTACTTTCCAAAAAAAAAGAACTTTTCAAATCGGTTGGCAAAAAACGAAATTATTCGGGACAAACCTAAAAAAATAAAAACATCCGAATTGAGAACCTCCCTTTTTAGAAGTCGGTTAAAAATAGTAAAAGTAAAATCTACAAAGGTAGAAATATTCAGTTTAATGAGGATTAATTTCTTAATGATGGCACAAATTAGTGAGCGAACATTCATTCAAGTTATTTACCCACTTACTAGGTTTACCTAGAATTACTACCTAGTAATTAATACAATTATTATTTTAAGTACTCGGTTGATCAAACGAATTATCCACCTAGTATAGTGCGTGATACAGAGTCTAATCGTGATTTGCATCGGTAATAGTCGAAAAGTAACTCCGGAAGTCAATGTCGTCAACTGACTGATACGTGACACGGGAACGGGACGGATTGATACTTGACACACGCCCCTCCCCTGCATCCCATACGCTTCCCGCTTATTGGTGATTGCGTGCCGAAAACAAAACACTATACTGCGTACAATAGAGGATAAATACCATGCCGAAACAGCGATTGACAAATGATACTAGATGATGCTGCGGTAGTTGATAATTACGTTGCCCAGTCTGGTCTAATTATTTATATTTTTTGCCTGGCCACGATGGACTGGACTAACAGTCGATTGCAATCGACCGGTTGGCCACCCCGGACATATACGGTGGAGACAAATAATATTTTCCATGGTGGTTAAAAAATATCAGAAAAATTGTTATTTAGCGTAGTCCATAAGTAGTAGCATAGTTAAGATAGTTGAAATGTAGAGGGGATCAGAGTTATAGTTAAGTGTTTAAAAAATGTTATACCTATATGGTGACCCCTAAGCAAGATGCATATACAGTGTGGTTAAAATATTTTGTAGAACAAAATTATGGTTATAGATGATGGTTCAAAAAATGATAGACAAATAAGTTATAATGGTTGACTAATTGGCAGCAGTATATACAAGACGATTTAAATAAAGATGGAAGTAGAGTTATAGCTATAGAAGGCAATTCAAAAAAATATTGAATAAAATTGTTACATAGAGTGACCATATAAAGTTGCGATTTGGATAAAATATGTTGGGGATTGGTGGATTTATAGTTATACAGACTGGTACAAAAAAAGTAATATTGGGGGGCCTATAAGTATAAAGTAGACCCTGAACAGTTGCATCCTGATATATGGAATACCTGACTTATGGGGCGAAGCAAAATTATAGTTATATATTGTGTTTAACACAATGTTAGAAACAGGAGCATATAAAGGATGGTTAAAATATAGGGCGGAGGGAAATTATATTTTACGAAGTGGCCCAAAAATTATCAGAAATAATTGTTATATAGCGTATAGGGTGGAGTAGAACTATAGTTAGGTAATTAAAAAATGTTATATTGGATGACAAATAAACAGCAGCATATACAGAATGATTGCACTACAGGGGCTGCCTTTTATATTTCGGGATTAGAGAACAAAAACAAATATAAATCATCGAAAATCGCTTTATTGTTTTTCAAAATATTCCCCATGAAGATCTATACACTTTTGCATGCGTTTGAACCAATTGTCGAAGCACTTTTTCCACTCTGATTGAGGTATCTCCAAAACATGCATTCTGAACGCAGCAACCGCTTCTTCAGGTGTCGAAAAACGTTGACCTCTCAGATTGTTTTTTACGTACGGGAATAAAAAGAACGTCATTTGGTGACAAGTCAAAAATGCAGTTGTTTGAGCCGATAGCCGATGTGTGAGAGCTCGCATTGTCGTGGTGAAGAGTGATCCGTCTTCGGCGGTTGGTTTTCCTCATTTCTTGGAAGACAACTGGCAAACAAATGGTTGTGTACCACTCAGAATTGACTGTCCTGCGTTGTTCTAGTGGTACGGTTGCGACATGTCCAGTTTTTCCGAAAAAACAGGCGATCATTTGCTTGGAAGTGCTTCGTGCGCGAACAACTTTTGTTGGATTCGGCTCATCTTGAAACACCCATACAGTCGACTGCTGTTTACTTTCGGGCTCATACGCGTAAATCGACGATTCATCACCTGTCACTATGTCATAAACGTGTTTTGCTTTTTTAGCTTTTCTTTCGACCAATCAACACGAACCTTTTTTGAACGATTGACAAATTGTGTGGGATCCAACGCGAACAATTTTTTTTGACATTCAAATGTTTATGCAATATTGGTCCCACTAATGTGTAAGGTTGACTCAATCTCACGATAGGTCACATGATGATCTTGCAATATGAGTTCGCGCACAACATCAATGGTTTCCGGAACAACAACTGTTTTTGGACGATCTTCACGAAATTCGTCTTTGAGTGAACTACGACCTCGATTGAATTCACCATACCATCGATAAACAGTGGTCCTTGATGGAGTTTCATCGCCAAAAATTAAATTAAGTTCATCGATGCACTCTTGCTGACTTAAAAGTTGTAAAAAATAATCTCAGGAAAATGTTCACGATATAATTCCATTTTTTGGCCGAGATGAATTCTTTAAGTTACTATAAACAACATAGCGTTCGTATGTCAAAACGTTCTGAGTACATATAACCTCAAAAATGTCAGACTTTACGATAGAGCTGTCAGTTGTCAGATTGCAACACTAGGGTTGTCCAATCCCGAAATATAAAATGCAGCCCTCGTATAGGGTGAAGCAGAGTTACAGTTATACAAGGTGGTTCCAAACAATGTTGAATAAAATTGTTATATAATGTGGCTCATAAGCACTTGCAGTTTGGGTCAAATGTATTCAGGATTGGTTGATTTATAGTTATGTTGGGTGGTTCAACAAAGTTACAAAAAATTGTATTTCTTTTCGCAAAGAATTGTACATTCCATACGCGGGTGAAACCGCGGGTAACGGCTAGTTTTTTCATATATTTGTGTGTGTGAATTTATATATAGATGTTTCTATTTTTCTTAGATATGCAATTTTTATAAATGGGTCATTTTTTAGCTTCATACAGCGGTAACAGTTGCAAAAGCATCAACAGCCAGCCTCGGGAAATTTCAAAACAAGCTACCTAAAGAAAAAGAAGCGGTTGGTGTTTCAGCGCTTGTTCCAGGTGCAACTAGGAAACGTAAATTGGCTCCAGTATCTGGCAATATTGAAAAACAACGAAATCTTGACATTGTTGAAACAATTTTGTCAAAAAAACCAAAACTGGATATAGAAAGAGCAGTAAGCAAACATGTACATGCTGATCCATCAGAGTAAGTATGATATTTGTTTTTTATGGTGATAGTTAATTTATTAATCATAAAAGCACCTGCAATATTAAAGAAAATGCTACAGAGTTTTAAAAGCTGAATACAATTGTTTATATCAATTATCCTCAGATATTAAATAGTACTTAACCATTTTCTTGCGAGAACTAAGTATTGGTTTAATCAAAAAAAAATATTTGGGATTGCTTTTTTGTAGTATTAATTTAATATTGACAGTTGCTGTATATTTTCACTTAATTTCACTCCACTTTTAAGTTCATTATAATACCAAATTTTTTGTTAGAATATTTGATGAGCAGATAGGGTATCTATCATTTGTAAACTTTTTCATGTTACCAATGAGCTATGTAAATTGTAATTGTATCATAAGTAAATCATAATACTTGAGCCACTTCATTTATTATAATATAATCTTCTGATTTAATGAACCACAGTTGTTCTTGTGATTTGAAGAATTTGATGAATTCTAGTAAATTCCTTCGGCCACGACGTCATTTAAGCAAAATTCTGGTGCAATGAAATTGAAGATTATTTGATTAGACCCGACAATGTAGCATAAATAGTAAGACATATTAGCCATTGCTTGGATTAATTAATAAGCAATGAATTATTCGCTAGTCCGAATTAGGCCTTATGAGATGGATGATGTGACTTAATAGACCTTATTAAATACCTATAAAAAACAATTTACATAATCAGTAACTATAATGGTGGATTATATTAAATATGGAAGGGAGCAGACAAAATAAAAAACTCCTATGGTAAACAGCAAAAAGAAGAGACTTTAATTTAGAGAAATGAAAATGTTCTCACATATTGAATAGAACAAAGAAATGGATAAGAGAATAGATAAATAGTAAACAGCCTAAACTGGGCCACTCAGAACATTTTACCAATTTGAGAAGTAATTTTAGAATATTTTCAAGAAATCGCCGACAAAGAATATTGTAATTTAAGATCTGAACAGCCCTATGGCTGAAACTGTCAAATTAGAATATTTTGACAGATGTGCCACTCATTGAAGGCAAAGGTTACTTATTGAAGAAATAAAATAAAAGCAACTAACAAATGGAACCCATAAAAGTTATAAAAACAACAGAAATGTATGCAGTAATTTTTTTTTTCTTCTAAATCTGGTGGTGTTTTAATTGTTTAAATTGATGATACAAATATTGACATTTCTATGTATAACTTTTTTGTACTTGAAAATTTTTCTATTTTGTTAATAAAAATAAACATTTTTTTGAATATAAACTATAGAAGCATATGCTGAATTTTGTTACAGAAAACCACAAAAACAAAATAAAAGTTCCAAAAAGAAAGGAAAACCAAACAATAGCAAGAAAAAGAACACTGGAAAGGAAAAAAGGAAAAGTAAGGGTGGAGGACGGAAGAGGCGTTAGTGTGCGTAAACAAAGTGGTAAGTGAAGATTTTGTTACATTCTCATTTTTTACACCTATAAAAATTTATTTTTATTTATTTCCATATTCTATAATTGTCTAACTAATTATAATTTACAAAATGTTAAATTTGATAGAAAAAAATATTTTTAAATGTTTCTGCAAGAAATGTAATTGCATAATATTATGCCCTCCTTTTATCTTTTCTCCAGTTAGCAGGGCAAACACTCGATTCGCGAAGAATTTTTCAGTTGATACTATTGGCATCAGCGACTATGACCCATGTCCAAATCTCTTAAGGGGGAAGCCCAAGAGTAAATTTTACTGGCATACTGGAACGAGTCAATTTAATGTATAGAGGATATCTTAAACCCTCTCAGCCACATCCGAGTCCGTCATAATATAGAATAGAAAAAAAAAATGGTATTCGAAAACTTGGGAAAGTCAATTTACGCTATTGTGCATTGATTA
This sequence comes from Octodonta nipae, assembly GCA_034190945.1. Classification (NCBI taxonomy): domain Eukaryota; kingdom Metazoa; phylum Arthropoda; class Insecta; order Coleoptera; family Chrysomelidae; genus Octodonta; species Octodonta nipae. Next base: position 93,746,939 of record CM067220.1, read on the forward strand.
TTCAAGTGATTAAAAACAACTGACGATTTGAGCATGGAGTAAAGGAGTAGAAGGGTTACAAACTTGAAAAAACGCCATTTTTGTATTCTCAAGCGCGGTCAAATGTAATATCATTCAAATAATTCCTTACTATTGTTCAACAATAAGCTGGTGCTCTATCTTGCTGATACCATACGTCATCGATCTCGACACCAGCTATCTCTTGAATAGCTGGAACTGTTTCACCTATGAGTAATTTTGAATACTTCTGGCCATCTATAATCCCATCTATGAAAAAAGGTCGAAGACGTGGTCCCTAAATAAGCTTGCCCAAAAAATGTTGTTTGCTTCTGTGGTTGCTGTGTATGGACTTCAAGTGACCAACGATTGACCTCAGAAGCTAAATGTTTGGACAGGCTTATTTAGGGACCGCGTTATTGGATCTTTTATAGCTAGGATTTTAGATGGCCAGACGTATTCGGAGCTACTCATGGACCAAATAGCTCCAGTTATCCAAGAGACAATTGGTGATGAGTTCTGTGACGTCTGGTATTAGCAAGATGGAGCGCCAGCTAATTATCGAACAATATTAACGGATTATTTGAATGATATTACACTTCCTAATCACTGGATAAGTCGAAGAGGCACATTCTTGTAGCCAGCAAGGTCTCCTGACCTAGTACCACCTAATGGTTTTCGTTGGAGAACCTTAGGTGAAGTAACACCTTTAATGGGAAATAGGTAAGAGTTCCATTGATAATATTTATGTTCGCCTAGGACGCTGCCAAGTAGTTAAAGGAGGACACATTGAGCATCTGTAATTTCAGGCCTAAAAGTTGCCTCTACCGACCGGGAAATACCGCCTTGCCTGCACTGACCGGGCATACGATTCCGTGCCTTAACTGACCAGGAAACACCGCCTTGCCTTCACTGGCCGGGCACACGGTTCCTTGCCTTAACTTGCTGGGAAACATCGCCTTACCTTCACTGGCCGGGCACACGGTTCCTTGTCTTAACTGGCCGGAAAATATCGCCTTGCTGTCACTGGCCGGGCACACGGTTCTTTGCCTTAACTGTCCGGGATATATCGCCTTGTCTTCACTGGCAGGGCACACATTTGCTTGCCTTAACTGGTCGGGAAATGCCTCCTTGCCTTCACTGGCCGTGCACACGGTTCCTTGCGTTAACTGACTGGGAAATATCGCCTTATCTTCACTGGCCGGGCACACGGTTTCTTGCCTTAAGTGTCACGACATACCGCCTTACCTTCATTGGCCGGGCGGGCGGTTCCCTACATTAACTGGCTGTGAAATAAAGCCTTATCTTCACTGACTGGGCACACAGTTCCAAGGAACTGTATGCCTAGTCACAGTTAAATCTTGGTAGTTAAGATTTAACGGCTCACTTTCCGTGGAATATATTTAGTTTCTTAATCAAAATGTTCATGAATGAGCTTGACCATAACGTTTATTATGGTCATACCCACGGTTATGCATAAGTCATATTCAGATCTAGAATTCAGTTCTTCCCTAAACCACAAGAAAATGTTCCTATTCTGAGTTCCCATTTTGCAAATTGACCTTAACCTTGAAGTGACGGTCAAGAACAGAACCAAGCCACGGAAAAATCCTAAAACTTTTGTTTTGAACATTTTTCTCCAAAATGCAATTCTAAGCAAGATCACTGAAAGAAATTATCGGCGGGACGTTCAAGATCAACATCATATCTACCGCTAAATTTTTCACTATTACCAAATTCGTAATAAAAAATAGGGGGTCCCATTTAAAAACAAAACTTGACCGTGAAATGACCTTGAAGATTAAGTTTCTAACTTTTGAAACTACTACTAATGGTACGTTAATAAAACATGGCCGAAATTGGAAAAATGCCCATAAAAAAATTAACTATGAAAAGGCCTGTTGTACATTTTTTGTATTCATGTTATATTAATTATTAGCATAATATAATAATTTATTTTTTAATTCCAGGTATCTTGGAATGTGGTACACATAAGATTATATAGTATGTCTAAGGTAATTGTAATACATAACACATGTCAACTACATTCTGTTTGGAATTCATTTATTCTCTAGATCAAAATTGATGATCAATAGCCATACAGTATAATACAAAAAACTGCTTTAGCATTTTTGAAATTTAAAATTGTTAATTTTAATATAACGTTTTTTGTTACTGTATGGCTTTTAATTGGCAAATTTTGAACTAAATCATTTTTGGATTGTACATTACTCAAAACCAATATAATTTACAAGTAATTTCGAAAAGATTGTTGAGGAGGTCTTGAATTATTTTGTCTATTCATGGGTTTTCTCTCCTCCAAATTTTTTCCTGTAACAGATAAGTATTTAAAAAATCGTATATGTAGAACAAAGTGTAGTAAGGCAATTTCGTAAAATTGCCCGGATTACTGGCTGTCTGTAGAGAGATTCTTCCTCACAGTTTTTCTGAGAGAAAGAGATGTCTATAAAATGATCAACCAGTATTCCTGTATATAAGTAATGTATTGTATATTGTGTAATACTTATCTGTGTATGGAGACGTTTCAACTCCGAGTCTGGAGTCGTTGTCAATCGTTTAGTGTTGTTTTCGAGGTTTTTTTCCAAAAAATTTTCGCTTTGATTTTGAATTTATTTTTTGACAAGCAATAAATTCAAAATCAAAGCGAAAATTTTTTGGAAAAAAACCTCGAAAACAACACTAAACGATTGACTCCAGACGACTCCAGACTCGGAGTTGAAACGTCTCCATACACAGATAAGTATTACACAATATACAATACATTACTTATATACAGGAATACTGGTTGATCATTTTATAGACATCTCTTTCTCTCAGAAAAACTGTGAGGAAGAATCTCTGTACAGACAACCAGTAATCCGGGCAATTTTACGAAATTGCCTTACTACACTTTGTTCTACATATACAATTTTTTAAATACTTATCTGTTACAGGAAAAAATTTGGAGGAGAGAAAACCCATGAATAGACAAAATAATAATTTACAAGATAAAATACAAACAAAACAACCCACCTGATTCCATGATTATAAAGTAATTTATTATCTTTAGGAGTCTACTTGTACATTTTGTTCCTAATCTGCAAAGGTTTATTAAAATTTAATAGATTTTCTTTGTTAGAATTTGGGAAGCTAATTTTAGTATTTGGTAATTTCTGTTAGAAGATAAGTTGATAATTACGGTTATGTTTGAGGAACATTTTTTACTTTTGATGTTTGGTTTGAAACTATAGTATTAGACCATCATATAATTTCGATAAAATATGTCGCTTATTGACAAAGTTTTGCATTTTTTATTTTTGTATGAATTATTAATCAATATATCTTTTAGAATAGTAGTTCAAACAATGAAGAGCAAATCGTAGCATTTCTTAAGTAAATTATACATATGTTCAAACACATTCTCAGCTTAGAGTAGTTAAAATATATTTCAACTTCATTGTTTATATTTGATTGGACTTGAATATTAAAAGCAATTGAACCCATGAAGAAATGGATTAATAAATGTCTGTAATTTATATAATTTGGCTATTGTTTAATGCCTTGTGATTGTAGATACCTTAAATAATAAGTACAGTGCTGCTTCTTGCTTATTGCTTTTAAAATGCTTATTGATTTGGAAGAAAAACTACAAATTAGGAATCCGTGTGCTATCAAAATACTTGTAAAAATGCTCAAGATGAGAAAACTTTCACTATAAAGTATTCATAGTAAACAACTCTATCAAATGTAAATTAGTATTGTTGATTTTATGCTAAGAATTTTCTGTATTAGAAATTAAGTTTAATAATATTTGGTAAATATAAATTATTTTTGATTAAGATAATTTTATTGTAATATTGTATGATGGTAAAATATATCTTTTGTTTGTAGTAATGTGTGATAAATTTTGGAAAAAAATCAAACATCTTTCATGATGTTCAGTTTTGTATCATATTAGGAATAAATAATTATAAGATATTAATTACATTTTTTTTTTGTCCTGAATCCTAAGATTTATTATTAAGCAAATTTTATGCTCAGATTATTGATTAATGAGAATGTGAGTGACTAATAATATGAAACAGTTGAAGTAGGGGACTTGTTTATATCTATTTTTTAACCAACTTCCAAAAAGGAGGAGGTTATCAATTCATCAGCATGTTTTTTATGTATGCTCAGTGATTATTCAAAAACGCCATGGGAATTTTGATGATTTAAAGGGCATTGCATTAAGGAGTGTGACAGAAATGTGCCATATAATTTTCTATGGTTTTCCAGAAAATCAGAACAAAACAGTAATTAAGGGACTACACTTCAGTGAATTTCAATGCATCTGCACTGTTTTCTCTAAAACGGCTCAATTAATTTGAATATTTTAAATTGTATTCTACAAAGAGATATTCCACCTTGATTCCGTATAATGTTCTATAAGGTAGAATATATCGTTTTACTGAAAATCGAAAAAATATGTGCAAGAAACGGTAAAATCAATGTAATTGTCAAATTTTCATCATAAATATCTAGCTTAAATATCAAAATATGCCATAAAAGTATATCGTACAGGGTGTTTGTAACTGTTTTCATTTTACGGGGCTTTAAGTCGAGTGAAATGTATCGAAAAAGAAAAATTATGTGAGCGTTTTGTATACGGTGGTAGGTGTGTATGTGTGTGCGCGTGCATGGAAATTAACGAAGTTGTATAGTAACTCATTTTCTAAGTTTTTCATTTCTCTTGTAAGATTGCCCACAGTAGCAAACACCGTTTCATGGGTAGATTTTGTGTAAAAGGTAAAAAACTAAGTGATTACCCAATTTTCGCGTTTTTTTGTTTGTTAAAAAACAAAAAAGCATCGATGAAAAAGGTTGAATTGTTTGTAAATTAGACATATTTTACCATAAGAACAAGTTGATGTTGGTTTTATTCTAGTATTAATTTTGTCACGTATTTTCGTAAATGATCTGTGACCTCTATACATTGCCAGAATATTAAATAGGGGAAGTTTTGAAATATTATACCCAACAAGTTTTATATGTTGCAGTTAATTAAATTTAAGAGTAAATTAGACATTAGGAATAATACTTGGGTCGCAACATAGAAACAATTATTTTAATTCTCCTGAAATTTATATCTATTACTAAGAATGATACAATTAAAGAGAAACGGGAGATAACGAGAGACCGGAAGTATATTAAGTAAGAAGCTTCCGCTTCCATCGGTCAGTCTCAAATGACTGCCACTTTTTAATACTAATATTAGTACCAGTAGCAACTCTTTTTTTGCATAGTACTTTCGATAATATTAAAAATAGTTTCTTTAGTAAAACACTTCCATTTTCTACTGGTAAATAAACAAATAGATCACAGGTACTGGAACAAGATATATACATTTATATATGTCATTGCCAAGCAACAATTAAGGTTGATAAAGTTGTAGGTAATAACACAAAGCAAGATTAGGTTGTCTTGACCACAAGTTGTACTAGATAGGTAGGGAATTAATTTCTGTATAAAAAGCCCTTGTTATTGTTCATATTTATTCCTTTGTGTGTAAGTATCTATAGTACCTAGTCAATAAATAAACACTTATTGTGTAAAGTTATGTTTTGTTAATTTTTTAATAGGTAATTATTAGATTAAACAATATTACATCAGCTGTGTTAGTTTAGTCTGAAGATGCTTTTACATTTCAAAAATTTCTGCATAAATAATGTTGCTATAATTTAATCTGTTAAGTGGCCCCGTTCTATACTGGCAGAATATTAAAGAGGTGGAGTAACTTTAATTTATTATAATTGAACAAATTTAATATTTTAATTAAAAAATAACTTACTCGTCATATGTTTCTTTGCAATTATATTTACATTAAAAACTAAACTAGACATTAGGATTTATACTTCAATCGTAACAAAATTTATGTCAGACAGGGCGATAATGAAAAGTATATCATTTCATAAGAAGCTTTCGATTGCATCGTTCAGTCTAAAATAACTGTCGCCCTTTTTATAATAATGAACTTACTTTATTCTGAGTTGTCCAACTTATTAAGGCGTTACTTTCGCTGGCACAACCATAGGCCGTATACCATAATAGTTTGAGAATTTGTTTAGTACATAGATTTTGTTCGAAAAACTAGTGTACATACCATTCCCAAATAGCCATTATATTTTCTTATGCCCTATCTCTGCTCTTTTCTTTTGCGTTTGCCTTTTCAGAGAAATATTGCATTCAAGATGATGGCTGGATATGTTTTATGGATTGTGGATATAATTTAAGTTGATTAGAAAGTATGGTTTGCCCATATTTATTTTTTATTGATTCAGTTGACAAGGAGGTCCAATTTAATCCTTGAAACATTTGAATTTTTTAAGTATACAGCTTTTTGTTCTCAACTGTTATTATTTCCCTAAAAACAATATAAAGAAATCATTAATGATTTACTGATATCTGCATCCAATTTTAGGCAGGATTGTTTGTTTTGATTCCCGTTCTTTATCTCTCTTGAAAAAGTTGGTTTAATGTTTATATTTTCACGTTCAGGGAACACCAATCCTTAGAGTCCAATCCTTAATTCGATTGGAAGGTATTTTCTAGGTGTTTTTGCAAATCTCTTTAACTATTTTTGCTTGTAATGTCTATGGCCCAGCTCCCAATTATTCGTAATTTAATTAATTAATTAATGGCTTTGTAGAAAGACCAGTCAACTCTCTCTCTCAAATACCAATATTTCTTTATATTAACGCTATTTCTGTTAACTGCTGACTAGATTATCAGTGTCGTTTTATTTTTACGTGCTCTGGTTTGGTGCCAATCAATTTCCGTTTGTTCACTCAAAGATGCATGTTAAATGTTAGTTACTAATAATCCCATTTGATTATCTAGTTCTTTTATTTATTATTAATTAATCTAGGAGCGTGTTCCTTTTAGTGTGACCACGAGGAGAATGGAGAAGTGATCAGTGTTCATAAACTTTAACTAATATGGTTTAGTGAATTATTTCCCTAAATCTAATGAAGTATTCCTTGGTGAAGTGAGTTTCTAATATACGCATTGACAAAGAAATGGCAACACCCAGAAGAAGATGTTGAAATTTAATATTGCTTTACATAAACATAAATGATATAATAAGGAGTAAAGTATTAAAATTTGAATAAAATATACGCAAGAGTTTAATTGTTTTATTAAGTTTGTTAATAATGTGTTTGTCCACCGCGTTTATTTATACACTCTCCCACACGTCTTCGCATTGATTAAATAAGGTGGTCTATATCTTCAAGAGGAATACAATCCAAAACTACCTGTATTTAATCTCTCCGTGGGGGCTGTGGTAATTTTCCAAATCTTCTACCCAAACATGTGGGAAAGATCGGGGAATCGGGGCGGTCATGGCAACAGATTCGCATGGGTCTCTTCAAAAAAGTTCAAAGTAACTCGAGCAAGATGAGGATGAGCATTAACTTGTTGAAATATGGGATCCATGAGCCGATTAAAATAAGGGAGTACATGCTACATACTACTATTCGAACAAAGACTAAAGATGACCTACTTCCATGTAAAATAGCACCCCATACTATAACGTCTGATGTTCGGTATACATGTCGCTCAACACCAAATAAATAACGTTGCGCTGTCGTGTTGTCTCAAATAAAGACTAATATCCATATCCAATAGCAGCCCATGCCATAACGCCTACTGTTTGGTGTACATATCGCTCAACATCAAGTAGAGGTTGACGTTTTTCTCTTCGGCGTCTTCTAACCCTTCTTCGGTCACCATGTCCACCCACGCAGAATCGAGATTCAGCAGAGAAGACGACCTGATGCCATTCCACATTACAATGTTGTTCTCTGGATCACTGTAGTCGATGCTCAGCGGTCACTAAAAGATGACTTTGTTTTCCTAACCACTCATCAAATTTAGAGTTTCGGTCTCTAAAGATCATAAGTCTTAGACGTCGATCTTGAACTTCATGTGTGACGTCCGGTGCCTACTCTTCTCCGACAGTAGTTGAATTTCTGTTCGTGCGAAATGAAACACTCTCCCCCCCCCCCCGTTTTACCAATAATTCGACCTCTTTCAAATTCACTCAGCTGGCAATTCATTCGGCGTACACGTACTATAGGCATTTTAACATTACTGTACATCGATTTTGGATCCCATCAGTTTGTTTTTGTTAAATTTTAAAAAATGCTAAAACGACTACATTATTGATAAAGAAAGTTAACATGAAAAAAATCATTCCTCAAACTTTACCAAATTTAAAATATTTACTCCTTACTATAGCATCTATGTTTTACCAAAACAATATTAAATTTAAACATATCCTTCGGGGTTTTGCGATTTCTTTGTCAGTAAGGAAATATTCCATATGTCTGTTTTTTCCTATTTCAAGGATTGTATTATTCTTGGTGAATAGTTCACCGTGACAACGCATTGAGCAAGTTGGACTTTTTGTACTCCTTTGACATTAGTTATTTTTATCTTGAAAAAAAACCAAAAATAGGGAAACAAAATTGAAAATTGCGGAGTTACCTTTCATTATGGACGTTTGTTGAGACTCAATTTCGTTAAATAAACAACTTTTGACTAGGGTCAAATCTGTATTGAATTACTAGCACTGCTTAGATAAAAAAAGGAAATGCCCGCAAACGCAAAGAGCCAGGAGAAGTAAACCACACCCTCTGTGTTTAGGAAATAAGACAAAGCTAATAGATGTCATCCACAAAGTAACAGACTTAAAATGGCAATGGTCAGGACATTTGACATGTGCACAATATAACAGGTGGAAAAATGATTACTTCGTACGGTATTCTAGGGGTGTAAAAATACCAACGAAACGCCCTAATATAAGATGGAATGTGTAAGAGAAGCTACACCATGAAATATTGGTAGAATATAGCTTAAGGTGATGATGATACGTACCATTATTGGGGGAATAAATAATATGACGGGAACTCATCCGATAATTCGTGGAAGCGGCATTCATTCAATATTTCGGCGAATCCGAAATGTTCGTTTGGGGCATCGAGGTCGGCGGCTTGTTTTGATGAAGTTTTCGAAGCAGTCTAGTCCACGAAGGAAATCTCTCGGCTGTTCTTTGACGTTCTGGAGCATTTCGAGAAGAAATATATAATACGGAGAGCCGACGGAAGCATTCATTCAGTATTCGATTGCCGTATAGTAAAGATACATTGTAAATAGTTCTGCGAATATAAATAGAAGTAGTGGAAATAAATTATAGTGAGTTACACTGTGTTTTTAAATAAATCCAAAAACTAAACTGAACCCGAAGTGTAAATAAAAGGACTACAGTGGTGACAGGTATAGGTGTATTTGTGACTCTTTAGAAGTGGAAAAGAAAATGACTGACAATGTTTAAAGGGGTGTGTTTGGAACAATTGAAAGTGACGGATATAAACAAAGAACGGGAGGGAAGGGATTTAGAAATTAGTGGCAAGAAGAGAAATATTAATACAACGGCTACGAGATGCTCTAATAAATGAAGGTAACAATCCCGGCACTTATTTATTTGAAGTTTCTGGCAATGGGGACATAAGTATGCTATTAAACAAAAATAGAGGACTAATCGGTAGAAAATTCTAAGTCTTTAGAAGAGAAGCTACAAACATTACAAGACAATTCTAAAACCCTAAAGGACAAATTACTAGAAAACGCTAAAACCTTGAAAGAATCCTTAGAAGCCCAACTACTAGAAAATTCTAAATCCGTAGAAGAAAATTTTAAAAGCATTCAGGAAAATTCAGAAATGTTGGAGGAGAAAATAATCGAGAATGAAGCTTGGGTGGAAGACCTAAAGCAGACAATGATCGAAGAGACACTCAAAAATGAAAAGCGAATTACAGAGCTAAAACAGTTAATGGAGGGTGAGATCACCAAAATAAAAGAACAGTTAGTCACAATACAAAAAAACCGAAAGCAGAAACAGTACACAAGTAGTGGATTCGAAAATTGGCCTCGAGGGGACAAGACAAAAAACGAAACCTCCCCAATTTGATCGACATGCTTGGTATATCTTGACATTATCGTTGTTGGAAAATTTTTGAGGACAACTTGAAGAACCTGGAGGAGGTATTTCGACATGTGATTTCCGCCGAGGGAGTAGCTATTGATAAACAGAAAATCAAAGCTGTGCAGGAATGACCGATACCTAAAGATATCCACCAGTTAAGTAGTTTCTTAGGGTTATGCACGTACTATCCTCGGTACGTAGCAGAATTTGCCAATATTGCCAAGCCACTTACTAGACTCATAGATGAGAAGGTGCGGTACCAGTGGGGCGAGGAATGCCACCGATCATTCGATACACTGAAACTAGCATTGAAGAGTACCCCCGTTTTAAGTTATCCAAATGGGAACTTCGTCTTGCATATCGATGCAAGCAATGTCGTAATTGGTGCAGTGCTTTCGCAGAGCTAAGGCGGTCAGGAGAAAGTCATCGGCTATTTCAGCAAGACCTTGAGCAAGCCTGAACGGAATTACTACTGCGTTACTTGCAGGGAACCTTGGCTCTGGTAAAGGGGGTGGAACATTTCTACAAGTACCTCTATGGTAAAAGACTGATCACGCAGCACTAAAGTGGCTCCTGCAGTTTAAAAACCCCGGACAAGTGGCAAGGTGGATTGAGCGGTTGCAAGAATCCGACTTCGGGACTGAACATCGCGCTAGGACAAGCCATAAGAATGCTGACGCCTTATCGAGGAGACCATGCCCTGAAGATTGCAAACATTGTCAGCGAATTGAAGAAAAAGGGACCGTTTTCTGTAGAACTACCGCCATCGATAACCATTGGCAACCTGAGAAGATCCAGAAAGACCAAAGATCCAGAGTTAAAAGAGGTTATCCGGTGGAACGAAGATAACCGCAAACCTATGAGGCAGATTTCCCGATACTCACTAACTATAAAGTCATACTGGGCTCAGTGAAACTCCCTTATCCTGGAGAATGGACTTCTGAAGCGCGCCATGGAAACTCCAGAGTTTTGAACGAAAACCCTGGGGAAGTTGAGAGAACACTTCTATTGGGTAAACTGCCACGCAGATGTCAAGGATTGATGAAGAGATGTACGGTTTGTGCAACAAGTAATGGACCTCAGAAGCGAGCAAAAGCTCCCATGAAGCAATATATTGTGGGCAGTCCATTCGAAAGAGTAGCCATTGATGTTGCCGGTCCATTCCCTGGATCTGACACCGGAAATAAGAACATTGTGGTGGTCGTGGTGATGGACCATTTCAGTAAATGGGCAGAAGCTTATGTCTTGCCGAATCAGGAAGACTTGACCGTTGCTGATGTCCTTGTCAAGGAATGGATCAGTGTTTTTTGGTAGAAATTTCGAGTCTACCCATTTCCAAGACGTCTGCAAACTATTGAAGATAAATAAAACACGGACTACAGCATTACACCCTCAATCCGATGGGATGGTAGTAGAAAGGACTGACTGACCACCAAACATACTGGGACCAGTATCTTCACTTGTTTTTAATGGCATATCGACTACCATGCGATTTGGATGTCCCCCAGGAGAAGAGACGGAAGGTAAAGAATATGTCAGCCAGTTACGTCAAAAGATGAACGACATCCACCAATGAGTCCGGTTAAATATCGAGAATGCCAGTGCCGGGATGATGGAAGCCTATGACATCATAGCCGAGGGCGGGGAATTCCAAGTTGATGCTCTTGTTTGGTTGTATAATCCGCATCGTTGTCCTAGACATTCACCCAAGCTACAGAGATCTTGGGAGGCGCCGTACCAAATGAACAATGTTGTCTACAGAATAAGGAAGCTACCTTGAGGAAAACCCAAAGTGGTACATTTCAGCAGGTTAGCTCCTTATGCAGGAAGTCATGACGGTGAAGTTGACCAAGCCCAAGTCCGCAGCATCCAACCACCCGATGACGAGATGACCTTCGAACACTTTATGGCACTGTACTCTGATGGGCAGAAAGTGCAGCACGACGTAACCAGAGAGAAACCCCGATACCTGTTTGAGAGGCCCATAGAATATTCCAGATCTTCGGATGTCCAGAGGAACAACCAAGGTGTTTGTAAAGAGCTGGGAGCAAGATCCAGTGGCAGGGAAAGTCCTTCATCTCGAAGATAAACAACCAATGGGTACCAGAGATATCTTCTATTTGGTAACGAAAACAGTCTCGCATGACAAACCAACATATAGTGATCTTTGGAAGACTAGTAGAATTGAGGACTGTGATGATGGACAAGAATCTGATGAAATTGGCGTCCCAAAGATAGCCTGTGGATTGGATGGACTGAATTGGAGGGTGGTGAGAAGTATGACGGAAACTATCTTTCGATTCCAAGGGAGTCCTGCAAATTTCGTCACACCAGGAAGGATTCTGGGACATTCCGGGGCGAAATGGTCTTAAGGAGTGGGCAATGTGACGGGAATTCATCCGATAATTCGTGGAAGTGGCATTCATCCGATATTTCGGCGAATCTGAATTTCGTCTGGGGCATCGAGGTCGGCGGCTTGCTTTGATGAAGTTCTCGAAGCAGTCTAGTCCATGAAGGAAATCTCTAGCCTGCTCTTTGACGTTTTGGAGAATTCCGAGAAGAAATATATAAATACGGAGAGCCAACGGAAGAATTCATTCAGTATTTGATTGCCGTATAGTAAAGATAAATTGTAAATAGTTCTGTGAATATAAATAGAGTGAAATTTATATACACTACGTATATAAATTATAGTGAGTTGGACTGTGTTTTTAAATAAATCCAAGAACTGTACCCGAAGTGTAAATAAAAACATTACAATAACGTTATTTATTTGTTCAACAAATTTCAGGTTATTTTGAATGTTCATTTGGGATTTTCACTCCTCACAATGATTGAATTCTATCTCTAACTAGTGCGTTACCTGTTCTGATTTGAATTTTGTTACTACCTCTTTTAGAATAACATTTTTGGCAAAAGACCTTTTGGAATTATTTTCTCATTTCTGCATTTAATTAGGAATTTCAAGCTGTTATGTGAATGTGCTAATTTCTTGTGTAATGCTTCAAGTTGTTGGTTGAAATTGGCCCATACCGCATTCTTAAATAGTTTCTAAATGATTGAGGAGGCAAATAGTTATTTTGAAGTGAAAATCCCAAATGAACATTCAAAATAACTATTTGCCTCTTCAATCATTTAGAAACTAGTTAAATTTCAGGTTAAGGCAACACATCACTAAATATCATGTACATACGGAAGAGGATTTACCTTAATTCATCACTAAAAATGTATTTATAAATATCATCGCAAATTCTTCTTTCCCAATCTACAAGGTGTTTAAATGTCAGGATTTTGATCAAATATAACTAATTTCTTTGTTTTCTATCACCAGATTTATTCACACTACGTGACTAGTTTCGACGCTCACCCGTAATTTTCAAATGTATGCAAATTGAAAAACTAAGAAACTAAATCATTTTAAACATTAATAAAAACTTAACTAACGAAAGATATGAACTACCCTAACATTAAATTTACAGTAGAAATAGAGCAGGATTGTAAACTTAACCAACACTTACCCGTTATAATTCATCCATAAGTTTTAATATATACAGGAAAACTACTTTCCCAGACTAGTCCACTAAGTTATAAATTATCGGCGTATAAAAACATGATTCTTCGAGCATTTTCTATACCCATACGATCTCAGACAAGAATTAAATGTAATTTATGCAAATAAAGGTTTTAGTTCAACTTTAATAAAGAAATTAATTTCACACAAACAGCTTCAACTAACTTATCAAATTATTTATCCCTTCGTTAAGAATACGGGCCCAGTAAAATATATTTATCTAACTTATTTCGGACATTCACTAACAAACAAAATAGCCAGAATTTTAGAACCCAAGATACAAAAGTAAGTTTTAAACCACAGTTTTAGTTATCAAACTTATTATTTAATGCGAAAGACAAAGAAAATATATTCAACAGGTGAGGTGTTTATAAGCTTATATGTTCGGACTGTAATAGCCTCTATGTTGGAATGACTACAATAAAAAATTTTTACCAGATACTCTAAACATTACCGTTTTTATAGATTACAAAAAACAGATTCAGCCTTTTCTAATCACATAATACAAACAGGACACACTTTCCGTTCACTTGTAAACTCGTAATTTTAAATTGTAACATAAAAACATTCTTGGAACAATTCCAAATTTTTAAAATTTCACAAAAATTCCGAGGGTTTATTACTTAACGACCAGATTATTCCTCAAAATAGCTGCCTGTATTAATTATTTTCATTTTTAAATGTTTTTTTGCTTTTTCAGTTCATACCTTTAGTTAGTTTAGTTTTTTTAATGTTTAAACTGGTTTAGTTGCATAGTTTTTCGTCAATTTGCATACATTTGAAAATGACGCATGAGTAGCGGCTTCCACGATTCAATTCTTCAGGAATTTTATTTAAATAAAGGTTATGCTCTATAGTTTACATTACTGGGCATACCAAATGGTTATGAGAATCTGCTGGAAGATATTTTTCAACAATGAAGGAAGCGCAAGTGATGAAGGTTCTCGACTAGAAACAATATATTCTCTTGCATTCAGTGGATTGTAAAACCTCGAATAGATGACATCATAATTGCAATGATTTATAACAACAAATAATTAACAAAGAAACTATATTGCAACAAGTAAAAGTGACCTCCAACCCTCATAAAATCATCTTCACTATTTAACGTTGAGGGACTGACATGAGAAATATCTATAAACATTTAAATATTAGAAAGTTTGTCTTTATACTTAAGAATTGATTTCTGCCAGTGGTATCTCAATAGGCCAGCACCAAATCCGAATTTTGTTTGCAAACGAAGCCAATTTTTATTATAAATTTTCACAAAGAGGTTGTAGAGAATCCACATGGAATTGTAGAAACTGTTCTCATTAAAAATATGGAGTGGGATAATTGGAAATAATTTAACGACTTTCATAACATGAATTGTCTTTATTACTTACTTTACTACTTCGTCTATGGGCAGAAAAATTTTTATTTTATTTATGGAGAAATCGGTCGTAATCTTCAATAATTACAGCGAGTGTTTAATAACAGTTATCCTAATAATCCAAGGATCTAAGAGAATTGATTGCAAAATTTCAAAGAACTGGAGTTACATTGGATTGCGAAGTTTTATGCATACAAACTAAAAATACTGCTTCAACTTGATACTTGTCTGTTTTAGTGACGAATGTATGTTTTTTTAATGAAAAAGGCAGAATGTGCGGTATTGGTCTGATATATACTGACATTTTTTCGGGAGCATCCCACTCAAGACTCGTCTAAAAGTTAATATATTGGCAGAAAAACCATATTGTATGGTCAATATTTCTGTAAGACCAAATTTTAATAGACCGATTGAAGAAATTGTAAATGCCAATTCTGGCGAGTTCGGTATGCAGAATGGATCACAAACGCATAATTTTAAATCAGATTTAACGAACCAATCGATGTATTGCTAGAAGCGATCCTATCGAATCGCCAGGCCATTCACCAGACTGACGCCTTTCGCTTTTTTCTGTGGGGATATTCGAAGTCGGAAGGTGTACGTTACGTTACCGGAATCATTAGACGACCTAAACTAGAATAAGAGGCATCAAGTTAGTTTTAATCATATGATATAAGCAAAAATTAATGCATTAAATGAATCGCTCATAAGTGTAGCTACACATCGGATTTTAGCAAACAAAAAGCGTTGAATTGACAATACAAGACGACAGTACTGGCAATATAGAACACCTGAAATCGGGACTGGTAAGGGAGGCAATTGAGATAGCGAAGTCCTCACAGTCTAAACGCACGCAATGAAAGCGAGAACTTATCGAATTCATGAATAATTTTATTAAACAGACGTTTAAGCCAATTTTACTCCAAAATTTTCAAGAGTAAATGAAACAGAAAAATGGCAACATTGGTTAAACTACTTTCATTCGAATCATACTGAAAGTAAACATTGTGGTAGGTTATGCATTGCAAAAACGTAATGTGATACTTGTTTGAATATAATATTTTGATACACTTTGGCTTAATGAAGAAAAAAAGTTTAATTTCAATATTAACTCGAACAACTTTCTGTTGCATTGCGAAGTAATATTATGATCCCCTTCTATTTTGTGGAACACGCAAGTTCCGCTTTTTTTCTTAAAATGTGCTTGTGCTACAATACGTTTTCGTTCTCCATTTAGACAAAAAAACCTTTTCTAGGGTAGTTATGTCGTACCGTACTCGTACAAGGTTGCCAGATGTAGTGGAATTCAACAAAAATTAATAATCGAGTAGGTCTTTAACCATAAAAGATAGATCCATGATAGTAAAGAAGAATCTGCACTTTATAATGCTATACCCTGTATATAAAAAATAGGTTGACTAAAACACAAGTGTAAAATGCAACAAATTTTTAATTTTTATTCATTTATGTATAAACATAAGTACAAAAATACAAAAAAAAACATTTCACATGTTGTGACTCCAAACAACAAACACAAAAAGTCAAAAGTAAGATCTTTGGTATTCCAACAAGATTACATATGAATAAACAGAGTAATAGGGCAATGATCAGACCCATACACTTCCTTTCTAATGACATTGTCACAAACATTTTCCTTTATCCTCTCGGATACCAGAAAGTAATCCAGTCGCCTATAAATAAACAGGGCTAGTTAGAAATTGCAGGTATTGTTATGTGCGATTTATTTTTCGACATACTAAATATAACAAATACGTTTTGCTACAACGACATATGGCATACTTCTAACTAAAATATATATAATTTTTATTTTTTTAGTAATTAAACTTTCGTTATTTGGGACTATAATTCTCAATTCAAAAATTACAGAATATAGTAAAGAAACCCTTTTAGATTTATCACTTACAACAAAGAACCAATGTTTAATCCCTCAAAAGAGATAGTTTCTTAAATAATGTAGCCGGTTGCAAGGCAAGTTTATTGAAGAATTGAATATCAATGTTCATGGGAAACAGACAAGAAAAATATGCACGCTATATCGATATTTCCCGGTGATTTGATATTATTTTTGAATAAAATCACTTTTAAAATTTCAATTACAATAAACACGCCAAAAATTCTCTTCCTATAATGACGATGGGGACATGGTATGTGTGACGTATTACGCCAACAAACAATATTCCATCTGAATTTGATATTTATACTTTTTTCGAACCTATTTCATTTTATAGCAAAATGGTATTTAAGTTGTGTGTAGTGGCGCAATATGTAAATATATAAATTATCCTGAAGTGTTTTTGAAATTAGCAAGAACTCCAAAGAGTATTATTGTGTCTTATTCAAATGTTTTAAATTTTAAATTACCACTGTAAATGCCTATCCATAATAACAGAATATTGAGAATCCGATTTAAAATACAGCCTGTAAACTAAAAACGAACTATAATAAATAAGAAGTAGTATTTCTTTTTCTGTCTAAAAAGATATTAGAATACTTATCTTAAATATAACAATTGGGTGATGTACGTGTCTTAATAGTAAAAATGTTGAATTATATACAAAACTACATTTGAATCTAATTTAACCAGAAAAATATTTTTGTAGGGAGAAGCTGTGCCTTCAAATCTCAAAAGGCCATTGTTTAAAAAATCAAAATAACTTAAAAATCCTTCAAGATTTTTTTCTTATACTGATATAACCATAAAAGTGATTTCTGTTTTAACATTTTTGAGTTCCGTGGCACGAAAATCAGGTTTGTTTTTCAAAACTAGAGTAACCATATTTATAGACAGGATTCTCCATATTTAGATGGGGTATTAGCAAACTATATTATATAGAAATAGCTTAAAAACAGAAAATATCACGGGAAATGTTATAAGCCTGAAGTGTAATCACCACCGTTTATTTGCCACCGTCAAGTCAATCAATCACGGAGTATTGTTTTGGGCTTTTGTAAAAAATTAACTGAATTTAGACAAAATGAAACAAATATGCTTTTTACGATATTATCTAAAAGGATGACCATAAATTTATCTACAAACATCGTATATTTAGCAATTTCTGAAACATTTTTTTAAATTGTATTGTATGAGTATAACCATAGTGTCTAATAGTATATGCTAGTAGTTAATATTTGATTTCTTGCACACACACCAATACCCCCATTAAAGTTTCAATATCAAATTCCCACTTTGATTTTTTTTTTTTGAGGAACGCAAGTTATATCAAAGTAATCCAAGTCTGATCTACTGGTCAAGAGATTGATATCGAGGTTCTTCTAAACCTGGACAAATGATGGATTATCTCGTTCAGTATGCTGGAGCGACAATAGTTGATTGATTTGGATTCCTCGTGAATAGAGAGTTTCGTTAGTCAACGGTTTCTTAATCTTAGAAAACTATGCTTAGAAATTCAATGCCTATCTTGATGTTTTCATGAATGACGGCTTTAACCTGTATGTATGTTCAAATAAATAAATAACCTGAAGCTAAATTTTAACATGAAATATGTAACGAGCCTATAGACTACTTTTAGGTGGGTCGTTCTATGTAAAGAGCTAGCTGTGAAGTGATTTCTAATGTAGGAATTACAGGAGTAAATAGCTGTTGCATATAGAATGTCATTAATGAACGAAATTTTGTGGGTTCGTGTACCTGAATTTACCAGATGTTGACTATACCAAACTAAATCGAGATGCCAGAGATATTCTTATGCAATTTATTAATTAAAGATACTTACCAACCAACGTTCTTCGCTCTTGCGTTTGCCATGTAAGTCCAAAATGTGTACATATCGGCTTTATCTGGGTACAAATCCCTGAAAGTATCAACATATCCAGCACCCAGGAAATCAGACATACCATCGCGTTCCTCCTGGGTGAATCCAGCGTTCTTAGTATTATTTTTTGGTCTAGCCAAATCAATTTCGTTATGTGAAACATTCATGTCTCCGCAAATAATGACCGGTTTTTTCTCATTCAACTCATTGATGAACGTCTTAAAGGCCTCATTCCATTCTAAACGTTTTGGTAGAGTGACAAGTTTTCGACCTGTTATAAATAATCACAATTAGGTAAATTAAAAAAAATCTCAATTTTTTTTTTCAATATTTCTGAAATAATTACAAGGAGACTTGAATCAAATAGAAAATTTATAGAATTCAAAAAATACGGCGCGCTTTTTTCCATTAAATTTGTTCTATTAAAATTGTTATAAAATATTTGTTTAGATTGAGCCAACTGCATGTGCTACCTGCTGTCAACAGCTTCACATGTGTCAAGGGTGCTGACACGATCCCAATAACACATAGCACTTTATGACACTCTGTGTCAAGCCTCAGATTGAGTGTTGGCATTAACGAAATATAAAAAAGTGTACCTGCTCGTTTTGCTCGACACCGTTTAAATTAGTAATATTTTTTATTTAGTATTAAATAATTTATTCATAAATTATAAAATTAAACATTGTAAAAAATAATTTATTTCTTGTTTATATATAGTCATATAGTGTGTCTGATACGACGAATAAAATTGTGTTATATGTATCGCCAACTATCAACTTATATAACACGTAAACGAGACGTGTTGTGACACCTGTGCCGGCACCGAACCGTGCGTGTGTTACTAGCTTTATTCGCGGTAACAATTCGTTATCGATTCATTACTGATCGCATGCGCAGTTGCAATAAAACCGTTCGCGGTACAGAAATTACTGAACTGACAGTAACAATTCTGTGTTCGCGGTGAAGGAAAATTCGATTTATTATTGATTCGTAACCAGATTATCAGTTCTTGAATTATAGCTAGGATTCCTGGTTCTGACATGCGCGTTTGAATAATTTTTGCTCAAATTTAGTAAATTGTTATTTTGTGTTGCCTACATCGGGAAATTTACTTATTGTTAACTGTGTTTACGATTGGACTTTAAAATTGTTTAGAATATTTGTTGACATGGACCACTAATTTCAAGTGACGGGGATTTGGAAGAACTTTTGGAAATTGTGAGTGTTCCAAACAGAATTGATTATTTTGAACATATTGTGCCACAATTTAATAATCATCAGTTAGAGTTTCATTTTTGGATTAGTCGTGAAAGGTTCAAAATATTCAAACCTCTACCATAAATAGCATTAGCAGAATGTAGAGTGGCTCATTTAATTGACACATACCTATTCATATAATTTGACAGCATAGAAGAATTAGTTGCAATGGCATTCGCGGTACAAAAGTATCTTTTATTAGTTCTGAATCAGGCATGCGCTCTTGAGTAGAACTGAATTGATAATGATTGGTTCAGAATTGTCTTCCGCGAATAAAGCTACTGTGTCGCTTGTTGTACCGCTGAACCAAGTGTGCTGCAAGCTACAAGTGCTAGCCGAAAGGAACAGTCGAGGTCGAGCGCCTTAAAAGAAACACCATCTCGCTCGGCATTGTTTAACTCAATCTGTGGGTCTCAAGACTTATCTGTGTAGCTCGATGTTCTATTGTTGTTACGGCACATGAAATAACAAATAACATTGTTATCTAGGATATTTGGTTATACAAGAAAACAAGTTTAAATTTATTTGACGAATCTAAACGCTATTAGCAACAAAATTGAAAATTAATGATTTATTTAATTTAATTTAATTTTTAATTTATTCCCTCTCATCTGCATTAATAAATTTTTTCAAAAATTTTTAATCTAACATTTTGTCTTTAATTAAATAAATATATTCACAAAAATTTAAATTTCAACGACTAGAAGATATGAGAACTTAAAACGCTCAATTCAATCAATGTTAGGCTTAAGACAACCCGTATTTAGAGTACGCGTAAACTTTGTTACCTGTATTTGAGGTATATAGTTTAAAATTTTCTTAATTGTGAATATAATTAAATGTAGATGTTTTTGTTTGTTCCAAGAAAATGAACTTTGTATAAGTTTTATGTTTTGTTAACCTATACTGTTCCTGAAAAGACAAATAAGAGTAATAAGACTTGGTTAAAGCAACTGTCAACTCTTCGTGCTACATGATATGACATAATTGTGCCACGACACTATTGACACACTGAGCCGTGCGTGTATTGAGGTGTCAGCACTCCAAAATTTGAAGTGTTACCCATCACGAAGTTAGTTATTAAATCATGTCAAATTGAAAGTTTTTCTTTAATTAATCTGTATTCTGGAACTATTATCTAAATTTATATCTCTACTTGAGATTTCTTTTTGATTCGATTTTTGTTCAACTGCTCAGCAATTTTCTGTTCTTCCAATTCTTTCTCTTATCTCTTTCTGATAATATTGGCCCTTTTTAAGGTTCCATACATAGGCTGAAAGGAATTCCCTATATAAACAATCTTGTATCCGCCTGTCAATCCACTATTTCCGGTGGTGTTGTCTTTATTGTTCCGATTCGCTGGCTCATTTTCAAGCCATTTTATCAATGTGAACCGGCGACATTTAATGTACAGTGCTTGAGCATCCAGAAAGTCTTTGTGAAAAAGTGATACATCGTTCTCAAAAATTCATATATCCTCTAGCCGTCTGTTTACAATTAGTCTTAACATCACCATTAACGAGATGTTCACTACAAACCCCATAGTTTATCCTGTTCAAATTAACTGTAAACGGTTTTTGGTTATGCCTGCTATTTTCTTGATGTCATAGTACCATCTTACATTGAGGCGTTTCCTTGGTCTTTTAAACACCTCTATGATACCATTGCAAGATTTTTGTTGACCACCGATATTGACTCTGGGTCGTTCAAAATGATAAAATCATGATTATTTTACATGTTTACATTTTTATTGATGACGTTTCGGCTATTCTATTCAGAAACCAGTAAAACCAGTAAAACTATTTATAATATAAGAACCTACCTACAGCGTAAGTTTGTTCTGCTAATATTTTTACATGTTGAAACACTTGACACCAAACTAAACTAACCCGTTTGTTGTTTTTAATACATCTGAGGGCTGATTTCCGGAATTTATTAATTGTTTACTTGCAAAGTCACATTTATTTCAGTTTTAAGTGTAGGTTATATATATCTCGGACTTGTACAATGATATTTAATTGAGCTTTTTCTGTTCGTGTGTACCCCATACAGTGCAGTGTGCTTTCAAGTCCGTATGTATTAGTACCCATTGGTGTAGGTCTATTTAGACAGTGGAGGTGAAAATTTTACTCAATTCATTTATATATTTTTTGTCGTTGATAGCAGTTTGTTTTTGTGAATACTATACATTTCTAAAAACTCTCTTTTTTAAATTAGACTCTGTTGCAAGGATTTTTCTGTTTTTGTATTGAAATTTATGATTTTTTGTTGTTTCATGGATAGTTCTGGCTGTTTTATACCTAGACTATCCCTAACTAACCAAAAAACAACAAAAAATAATAAATTTCAATACAAAAACACAAAAATCCTGGCAACAGAGTCTAATTTAGAAAAGAGAGTTTTTAGAAATGTTTAATATTGTTATATACTCAGTGGGTTGAAGTAAAATTTTAAAAACTAATATTCACTCTCACTTTCTAGAAACTTTTATTTACATCAACAGCTGATTCGAATATCACAAATATAATACAAAATAAGCTCTTCGCCGCACTGACTCGCTTCTGCGATGATGGACTGCTACTTTTAAAATCACCATCGAATTCTCCAGTACAATCCATTATCAATTCTAGAGTTGCCGAGCCAATTCGATTTCGCCTTGGAATGCAACCAGAGCCGGCTTAGGTAAATTTCGTTACAACGCCACCCCCCCCTCCACCCTTAATTCTAATCGTACCGGTCAGAAACATCCTCTCCATGGTAGGGAGCGAATCGATCTAAATGGACCATCTTCAACTTATCCCTGGGGTTTCGACGGATCCAGTAGACGACGTCATTAAGCCTCTTGACCACCTCGTATGGACCATCCCTTGCTCCGTTGGGGGTTGTATAGCCAGACTTTGTCCCTCTCTTGGAACCCGACTGAATTGGCCTTGAGGTCATATCGCGTCTTCATCCGGTCTCTGGTGGCCAATCTGCGTTCGGGCTAATTCGTGTATTGCCAGCATGTTATGTCGGAGCTGGTCGGCATAATCGTTGATGTCTTGGGAAGATTCTTCGGGGGAGCCAAAAGCCAAATCGCAGGGTAATCGCAGCTCTTTTCCGAATAGGACCCTGGCTGGAGTCAGGCCTGTACTATTATGTACTGCTCATCCCAATCACGCTGGTTATTGCTGACGACCTTGGATAGGTGTTGCTCCAAGGTCCGGTTGAATCTTTCCACCATTCCGTCTGACTGTGGGTGCAATGGTGTTGTTCTGATCCCCAACATCGTGTAGACCTTCTGGAAAATATTCGATTCGAAGTTACGCCCCTGGTCTGAATGTAATTCCATCGGGACGCCAAACCTGCTGAATAGTTGTTCTACTAGCACCGCCGCTACCGTGGTTGCCTCTTGGTTGGGTATCGCATATGCCTCAGGCCATTTGCTGAAGTAATCCATTGCGACCAGAATATATTTGTTCCCCCTCTCAGACTCGGGAAACGGACCGTAGACATCGATGGCAATTCTCTCAAATGGGACGCCCACATTGTACTGCTGCATTCTGCCCTTGGTCCGGGTCTTCGGCCCCTTACTGGCTGCACAGGTGTCACATTTCCGGCACCAAGCTCTGACGTCTTTAAAGTAATTTACCCAGTAGTATCCCTGGCGAATTTTGTCTAGGGTTTTGTTCATGCCCAGATGGCCCCCGGTAATACCATCATGTAGTTCGGTCAGGATTGCTGGTACCTTTTTCTTAGGAACTACCAGTTATGAGTTGGTTTCTCGGCCATCAGTGCTTTCCCAAACTCGCTTGAGCATTCCATTCTCCACTCTTAGAGAGTCCCATTTCAGTACGCCCGAGTATCTAGGTACCTCGTCCCATCGTGGCCTGGGTGCCCCTCTCGTTTTGAGTGACAAGATTGGTTCGATGTCTGGATCAGCCATTTGGTCCTGGATGCACTGTTCCGTTGTCCAGTCTTCATTGGCCTGCCTCGGATCTGTCTCGCTGTTCCGTCTTCAGACAATGTCCGCATTCTGCTCTACAGGGTCTTCTGGATAGGGCATAGGCATTATTGTGCAAACGGCCGGTACGGTGTTCCACTTTGAAATCGTATTGCTGTAAGTTCTCCATCCATCTGGCCAGTTGTCCTTCTGGTGTCTTCATGTCGAGCAGCCATTTGAGGGCGGCATGATCTGTTCGGATTAAGAAATGACGACCATAGAGGTATTTGTGGAAATGGTCTACCGCCCTTATTATTTCAAGAAGTTCTTTTCTGGTGACGCAATAATTTCTTTCCGGTTTCGAGAATCCACGGCTGTAGTACTCGGTCACCGTCTCTTCACCATTTTGCACCTGGGATAGGACGGCCCCCAAACCTGTGTTGCTGGCGTCGGTATCTAAAATGAACTTGCCGGACTGTGTAGGAAAGGCTAGGATTGGGCTGGAACATAGTGCTGCCTTCAGTCGTGATGTTTCGCAATCCTGATTCCAACGGAAGGTCTTTTTCTCAGTGGTCTGCCTATATAGAGGCGCGGCAATGGTGGCAAATCCCTCAACAAATCGCCTGTAGTAGGAACAGAGGCCCAAGAAGCTCGGAGTTCATGCTTGTCTCTTGGGACTGGCCAATCACAGATGGCTTCTATCTTGTCCTCGTTGGTGCGGATTCCTGACTCGGAAACGACGTGGCCCAAAAATTCTACTCCTTTTGGAACACGGAATTCTTCTTCGGGTTGAGTCTCAGATTGGCGTTATTAATTCTGGAGAATACTTCGCACAGGTTCTTCAGATGGTCGTCGAATGTCTGACCCATGACCAGAATGTCGTCAAGGTATACTAAGCACGTCCTCCATGTTAACCCACTCAGTACATGCTCCATTAGCCTCTCGAATGTTGCGGGAGCATTACATAACCCAATGGGCATGACTGTGAACTGAAACAGCCCTTTACTGGTGGAGAACGCTGTCTTCTCTCTGTCGTTTTCGTGTAGACCAACCTGCCAATATGTTGATATTTAGGTCTAGTGTGGAGAACCAACGGGAGCTTGCTAGTGTGGTCAGAGTGTCATCAATTCGGGGTAGTAGATAGCTGTCTTTCTTGGTGACGTCATTCAGCTTTCTGTAATCCACGCAAAATCAGGTGGTTCCATCCTTCTTTTTAACTAACACGGCGGAAGCGGACCATTGGCTGATGGATGGCTCAGGAACTCCATTTTGTAACATGGACTCGATGTTTTCCTCAACTGCCTGTTGTTGCCCCAATGGTAGTCGCCTAGGTGGTATTATGATGGGTTGAGCCTTCCCGGTACCTATTCGGTGCTGGATGATGTTTGTGCGACCGGTGGTTCCATCTTGACTGTTTAAAAATTGCCAGTGCTTTGTGATAAATTGCTTGGCTTTCTTCTGTTCCTCTGGTGTCAAGTGTGTCAAATGGTCAGCAAACTGTTGTAGGAACTCTTTACTGGGCCCTGTCTCCTTCACAGATGTCTGGTACCCTTCTTCGCAATTGATGATGGTATCGACTGCCTCGGAACAAGCTATCTCTTGTCAGTTGGCAATTCTGATGTCGTTGTTGGACAAACTCAGGACTCTAATTGGTATATCTCGTCCGGTTTTAACTATAGCCCGTTCAACTTAGTAATGGGCTGAGTTTACGGGCTCCACCATTCCAACGCAGCTACCAGGATTGCTTTCTAGCTGCCCAGGAATAATCTTTTTCGTTCGACCGGGAATTCTGGCTGGAGATTTTGCTACAATTTTTATGGGGGTCGCTGAGCTGTTGACGGGCCGTGTCAATACAAATTCCTCATTTAGGAACCGAAGAACATCATACCTCGGGTCAAACATAAATCCATGCTGGCTGATTAAGTCCATACCCAGTATGAAATCGTCCTCAATATCAGCTACCAGGACCCTATGCTGGATTCTGTTGTCCCCTATCTGTAGTACTACATCTGCCTCATGGACTCACTGGTGACTGTTCTGAGCTGGATGTTGTTAGTAACTGGTCGGATTTTTGATGCTCTCAAAACTCTGGACTTGGCAATGGACACAGCGGCGCCGGTGTCGATGGTGATGGTAATTGCCGGCCATTGATGGTGCCCCTGATGACTAGGCTGCTGCCATCTCGGCAAAATCCCCGGATGGATACTGTCCTGGGGGCTGGTGGGGAGTTAGTCAGCATTCGGCCCCTTATGCTGGCTGATTGAAGTTTCCCTGGTTGGTAAGGTCGGTTTGTTGGCTACCCCTGGTTGGTGATCGTTCCGGTAGCCTTACTCTGCAATCGCGTTGAAAGTGCCCTGTTCGTCCACACCGGTAGCATGACCCCCTTGCGCTAGTTCTTTGTGACTGTTCTACTAGTTTGTTCAGCCAACTGCGCTCGCTTGAAATGGTGACTGGATCTTCCTGGTTGAAGGAAACTGCTCGCACCCTCGGTTTGAACATGTTCATGACTGCCTCTACTTCCAAGGCCCGTTTATGAAACCCTGTGTAGCCAACTAGTCTTTCGTTTTCTCTGGCAGGTCTGGGTAGGACAAGTGCACTAACCGTCTAATCTCCGCTTCGAATTCTTGGGGGGTTTCACCGGATTTTTGCGTTTTTCCACTGAGTTGGACTTTGTATATCTGGCTCAAGGATTGATTGTCGTATCTCTTGTCCAGAATGGCGATAATTTTGTCGAAATTGCCTTGTTCATCGACTGGAATGCTTTGGAGGAGTTCTAAGGCTGGACATCTTAGGGAAATTACAAGAGACGTAGATTTTTCTTGGTTATCCCATCCATTAGCTGTAGCCACGGCTTCAAATTGCCGTTTATACATGGGCCAAGAAGAGCTGCCATCAAATGTGGGTGGTTTGCTAACGCAACCTTTGGTACTCATGGTGTTCTGGTATTTTCCTCGCTGTAAGTCCTGTTGCATTTTTTTTATCTGTTTCTACCTTGTTTTGGATGGCACTGATTTTATCTTGTGCTTCACTTACTTCACCTTGTACCCTGTCTTTAATGGAAATGATTTCAAATTTCACCTGGCTCTGGATGGGTTCAATGTTATCTACTTTGATTTCAAGAGTCTCCACATTACTTTTTAGGATCTTTATGTGGTCGTTTATTTCTTTTATGTCGGATTCAACTATTTGCATTCTTTCATTAACTGTTTCATTAACTTGCGATACTATTTGCATTAGTTGTTCAAATTGCAGGTGTCTTTTTTCTTCAGTTACTTTAAGTTCATTTCCTTCTCTGTTCATCTAATAATTTAAATTCATTTTGTCTCTGTTCTCCTAATATTTTAAATTCATTTTGTCTTGTTAATTCAAATTTCGAGACTAATCCCTCAATTAAATTTTGTTGTTTTTCTTCCATCGTAGAAACAAGATTTTGTCATTCGCTTTTCATCGTAGTGCCAAGATTTCTAAATTCTATTTTACGTTTTTCATCAAAAGATTTTAATAACCTTTGTTGAATTTCTTCTTGATGTTGTTTCTCCTTCTTCTCACGTTTTTCCAGAATCTGGGCTATTTTTTTACTCACTTCCGCGACCCATAGTCTACTATGATATCATAGTAGCAATCCTCAGTGTGCACAAATTAAAGAAATGGTTAAGGCTATTGTTACATATGGATATATCTTACTGAACAGTAAATAGCTATACATTATGTTTTAGTTATATATAGTCTATATCTTATTTTATACCCTATAGTCTATGACGATAGTAGAAGTATTTAAATATAATTTAAAAAAATCTGTAGTATGGACAGCATTAACTGAGCACTAAATAAGTAACCTCTCTAATGTAGCGATTATTATTTTTGTCGTTTCACCAGCTACGGTTGTCTAGCATTTTTAGTATTTTAGTATGTAAAAAAGAAATGAAAATTCCTTGGATAATCTCCATAGCCAATTCTGTTTTATTTCGTTGTTGAATAATCGTTTTCCATGTACTGGAGAGGTGCAGGGCGGTCTTTCTTTTGTTTAGTTGTCCACTTTTCTCAATTTCAATAGCTTCTCGTATTAGTCTGGTTTTGTAATTTTATAGCCCAATTGTTGTTGGTGTCGGAACAAGGCCGATGTCATTTGTTTATTTTTGACAGCTAATTTGTGTTCATCTAAACGCGCTGAAATTCTCCTGATCGTTTGTCCAACGTATACTTGGTCGCACGTTATGCGAGTTATATTATACCCCTTGGTTTTATAGTTGAACATTTGGTTTGGGATTTCTTGAACAAATTTAAATAAACGACAGAGCAGATAACGCAAAACGTTGCCAAAGTCATCAGATCCACGAAACCACCTCAACCAAACCTCAGCGGACGGGAAATGAAAGCCTTCAGGATTCTCAAAGAATCCGAAAATATCACCATACTACCTGCCGATAAAGGAAACTCCACCGTCGTAATGAACACTATAGCCTATCAGGGCAAAATCAAGCAACTTGTCGACAATGACTTAAGTTACAAACCATCATCCAGAGACCCGACCCCCTACCTACAGAAAATAACGAAAGATTCACCCATAGAATAAGAACTGCAGAAAAAACTGATCCGCAGAGAAAAGTCAAGTCGATGCCAAAAGCTCTACGGTTACCAACTCGCTTGTTTCCAGATCTATACGACTGACAGACTTTACAACAAAAATCGGGTCATAAAATCAATTTCGATATTTCTAAACCAGATCGCACAACAACCCATTACGAAACCAGACTAATACAATAAGCTATTGAAATCGAGAAAAGTGGACAACTAAACAAAAGAGACGACGCCCTGCACCTCTCCAGTACATGAAAAACAATTATTCAACAACTAAACAAATACAAACCCGTCAACAAGCGACCTACCCGACATGGCAGCGAAGGGGGCGAAGTCAACACCGACCAATCAGGCGTGATACGACCTCCGATAAATACAAAATAAAAAGCTCAGGCATATTACCTCTCTATTCACCGTGCTAATGCATTGAGAATGCCGAGTGAGACCTTGGCGAAACGTCTGCAAGATTCAAACATGAATCAAATTATGAACTTATATATTCCCGGACAAATATTTCTTCATATATATATATATATATATATATATATATATATATATATATATATATATATCACATGGGAGCAAACAGTGTCAAATATATTATAAATGATAAATATTCTTACCTGCATTAGGGACATATACGCAAACGACATAATAGTCATCATATTCTGCAGTAATACAACGCCCATCAACATCTTGATCAGCCTCATTTATACCAAAGGTAACATTTTTTGGCTCCACTTTTGTGAGGAGGCCAACGCCAGCATAACCTTCTTTATCGCTGCTGCACCAATATTGCTTATACTCGGTCAATTCCTTTATTTCACTGGGTAACTTTTCCTCGCTGCATTTTGTTTCTTGCAGACAAAATATGTCAGGGTTTTCATAGTCCAAAAATTTCAAGCAATCTTTTTTGACCCAACTTTTTAAGCCGCCAATATTCCAACAACTAATCTTTAAATTAGGCAGAACTCCTTTGGCGTTCTTCTTAGAACATTTGAAATTAATTTTGTCCCATTTAGTTGCAGTGGTATTTAAAGGTTCAGCTTTTTCTGACGCATCGTTTTCCTCTGTATCTTCAGAATCCTTGGTTTTCTTTGCACCTCTGCCAGTTTTTACTTGGTCCTGTTGGTCTTTTGAAGTTTTCTCTTTCTTTCCAGTTTTACGTTTTGTCTCAGATTTCTGGTCTATTTCTTCAGTAACTTCGTCTATTTCATCATCATGATCATCCGTTTTTTTAGCTTTGGTGGTCTTTTTTTCATCTTTATTTCTCTTTGCCGACTTGCTTTTAATTTCTTCAACATCCCTTTCTATATCATCATTACTATCTTCGGCCTTTTTATCTTGGGTTGATTTTTCAGCTATTTTCCCTTTCCTCCCAGGTTTTTTTTTAATCTCTTCAACATCCATTTCTAGTTCATCTTTCTTTTTAGTATTTTCCTGTTTTCCTCTTCCTTTAGCCATTTTTGCTGACTTGCTTTGAGGTTCGTCTGGCACTTCAGAGTACACTGAAATGTTATAATAATATGTTAACATTTTTTATGTAAAATGTTTATAATATCACAAGCAATGAACTTATAGAGTTGTCCAAAAAATAAAATTATTTTCTTGTTATAACTTTTTACTCATGGACCGATTTTATTTAAATTACGCTTGTTTAAGAGACAATTGACGATGATAGAGTGCTGACTTCATATTTTCAATTTAGTTAAAAAAAATGACGGACGTGACTAAACTTTCGTAAACTTTAAAACATGCTGGTACTCTCTGGTGTCATTCATTCTGTGTAACTTTAAAAATCTTGAATATTTCTGAGTAAAACGAGAGGTCCTGACCTATGACAAGTTAAAGGTAGATAAGTTTTAACAACCCGACGGTTTTTTTCTTTTATTTTGCATAACTATGTTGGCGTTATGACAACTTCCGCAGAAACCTCTTCAATAAGTTTAAAAGTAGGAGAGATCCAAAAAAATATGGTTAAATGACGAAAAAAATATCATTTTAAATCCCTTTAAAATGCACAAAGGATATATTTCATCCAAAAAGTGAATCCTCACTAAACCGTTTGTTTGGAGAAGGGGGAAAGTTCAGTAGCTATGGAATGTTTTTTCCGGGAATATCAGAACATTATAAGGTTGATTTGTTTGTTATTGAACAAGAAGTCAAGTTAAACTCCAAAGATCATTGAGGTAATGTTTTTAAATCAAGCGGCAGGAAATTGTACCAGGGTTTGATTCACCCTGTATCCCTTAATATACAATAAAAATTTTACCGTCATAAGCTGGTACCATTTTCGCAGCTGTCAATAATTTTAAATAGCAGCGGTACCCAACGAAGCGAAATTTGTCATTACGTCTATTTTGTTTTGCTAAATAAGAGCAATTAAACATCATGATGTTAAAACACCTACCTTTAAATTTATGATGGGTCAGTTATTAACAGATTCTGATAATAAAATATATTTTTTTGAAAACCCTATATATGTCTTACTGTGAAGAATATAAATAACGACAAAAGTAAGTTCAGCTCTATTTTGATTTTCTTTAGTATTTGGTGAATTGGAAGGAATTAGTAGCGCTACCTGTTGTATTAACCTTCTATTATCTGTCTGCTGACGCTTCAATTTACTGGAATATTCTGAACATGAAATTAAACAAGAATGGAGAGCTATGGAGAGAAGCATGATCGGTATAAAAGGCGATACCGAAAGAGAATACAACTGATAAGGAATAAGAATAATAGATGTCACAAACATAGTAAAATCCCTTAAATGGCATTCCCATGACGTTTAACAAGACAGCAGGATATAATAGACTTGTACTGTACATTATTAATGTTTTTTTTTTATTTCTATGTCATTCAGAATACAATGAAATTTGATCCACGCTTTCAGAGATTTTACAAACCCCTGGATGCATAACGATCTTTTTAAGCAGAACCCTTTATTAGAAGGCCACATACCACATTACAAATAAGAAAAGATCTGCTAAAAAAGCAAATGTGTACTTACCAGCATTCGCAGTGGCGGCTCTCTTAGGTCTTCTTGATGATGCTTTTGATTGCATTTCTTCGTCTAAGTCCTCAACTTGTTCTGCAGAGACCTTTTCTTTGATTTCAATTTTGAGGTCGGAAACCCCATTCTTATCAGAGGCTTTCTGGAACATTAATAAAATTTCAGAGAAGAATTCATTATCACTTTGTTAAAGTTATTATATGTTATATATATATAAAAAACGGTTTAATCTTAATCTGACTTAGTTGACAGTAATAGGATCATTGAATCTACAGAATTTTTGTCGAATGCACCATTTTACACTAAAGTCGCCGCTAGGAGCGCCTCACATAAATTCAGAAGGCAACCCTTTCAAGTTCTTCCAACTTGAAAGCACTTGACTGTATGACCTTTGCATTTTTTTGTATATCTAACAAATGCCATTGACAAAAGTCAGATTGGAACCTTTGGACTTTTTAATATACAGCTTTTTCACTGAAAGTGGTGTTATTTCCTAAGAAGACCCAAAAGAAACTAAAAGATGTCACAAATAAGCTTCAGCAAACAATTAAAATATTTATTGGTTATAAAAGTTAATTTTCTCTTGTTAAAATCTCGTTATGAAATTGGTCTCTCTCATTCTCAAACAGTCATTAGTCCGATGACGGGTTTATTGATTTCGGGGTAGACGTGTTTTCCAATCGATAATGTTACACTTATCCTGTCGAACAAAGTTATGCTAAATGTTTCGACTTCGTGAAGAATAAGAAGAATAAAAAGCGAGATAAAACGAAATACAAGAAACTGGTTGATACGAATTCACTATTTGGAGTTGAAACTTAATATCTGGGATTCAACCGTCTCCACAATGCAATTGCAAACAGAATACATTTTTATACAGTAAGATTGATTCATCATAATTGAAGATATCTCTTTTTTGAAATTCTTGCTTAACCTTCAGTCGGGCGCATGTACATCAATTCGATAACGCTAGCATACTTTTCGGTACAGTGCATGTCATATAAATCGCAGAGAACCCTCCATCCCATAGCTTCCATCATGTCCAAATACATGAACTTCCGTAATACGTCAGTCTCATAGTTAATGAGTGATGAGGTGAGATATCAATTTGTAATCAAGCGCCCTTTGATGTAAAAATTGAAGAAACATTCACATGAGCTTGTTCTCCCCCCCCCCCAAAAAAGAAGAAGTCAAGAACACGATTGCCCCAAAATCTGAAAGAACGATTAAAACAATTCCGACCAAGACAATGACAATGAAAATCTGGAAACCAGTACAACTTCCAAGCGCAAAAGGTGTCGAAAACGAAGACTGACTATATATAAATGTGCAAAATGCCAAAAATGTATATGTTTATCTCAATCAAGAGTTTTTCCTCAAGTGATGTTTTGAAAGATGTTTCCAATAAATCTGATCAACTGCAATAAATAGTTCTGTTTTGTTTTTCCTATTTTTTTTGTATTTTAATTATTTTATTACAGATACTGAGTATGTTTAATTTCTAAGTTAACATTTGTTTATGTCAATGTTTTAATTGATTTTAAAATATTGGATATTCTTTTTTATCCCTATATTTATTTTGTATATTTTCTAGTTAAATGTTTGAAACAAAGACATAAAACTTTTTTGTAGTCAATTTCTGAGAAATATAGGTTAGTACTCTTTTAGCTACTTTTTTTCAAAATTACATGGATGATCAATTTGATACAACGCGCCTTAACTATAACTAGTCCATTGAAATTTTGCCCAAATCTGCAAAATGAGGTGGTAGATAATTAACACAGAACATTTACATTTTCGAAGAAGCAGATTACGAATCTGCAATTAATTTTTACCGCAAGCTTGCAGTAAGGAGGGAAATGACCCAAAACATGTTATTTTGCATTATTCCCGAAAATTACAATGAGTATTAAAAAAATAACTCCACCATCGTGTTCCTTGTAAAATTTCACATCGAAAACATGTAGTAAGTTATACAAAATCAACGAATTATTGTGCAATTATTGTTTTCAATTAAATTTAATATTTGGAATGCAGGCACAATGTGCTCATACACTCCATTATGCGAATATGCTTCTGATGATTGACAGAACTATCTGTTTATGTAATGTTTTCGGAATTGTTTTTTGTATTTGGAAAAAAATCGGACTATAGAGGGGTAGGGGTAGATCATCTATGATTTGTATATTCTGGATAATTAAATTTACTATCGGACAGGCATACAGAATGGCTTCGAAAAAAGTAATTCTTAAAATTAAAAAAATTATTAGAGACCAAACTTGCATAATTTCACAACACAAAAGCGGTCACCCGGTCTCAACCGTCAATGGTTTCTTGCAATTTGCACAGTAACAAAACACAATTCTAGAACTTTGACACTGTCATTCGGCAACTTTCATAAGCATATGTTTTAACTATAATATACATTCTACATCAACGAGAAACTTTGATTTTCTTTATTTCACCCATTTTTACTTAATTACAAAAAAGAACAAAAGGGTGAAATTTTTTGATATTTTAGATTTTTTCAAAAACAGCGCTTTTTTGTCATACAAAAAATGGACAATTTAGGCTGTAAGCAGGACCGTACTAAAAATATTTACTCTGATGACTATTTGTCCTTACAAAACTTAACATATATCAGTGTATTGGACTTTCAATGCTTTAT
The DNA here is from genome assembly GCA_034190945.1 of Octodonta nipae. Lineage (NCBI taxonomy): Eukaryota > Metazoa > Arthropoda > Insecta > Coleoptera > Chrysomelidae > Octodonta > Octodonta nipae. The sequence goes on from CM067220.1 coordinate 93,781,141, forward strand.
CAAAAAAAGTTGATGATGGCTCAGAAGAAAATGACATTTTTGTTATCCCTTCATATGAGACACCCTATATATAGTTTTGAGGTTAGGCATAATAAGCATTGATTATTTTATTATCTGCAAATTTTGTATCAATTTCTTTCTTATAAATCACCCTCTACGTTATACTCATAAGATCACAAAGGCTAGCTGACCAGGATAACATCAAACAGGAAATGGACAGTTTAAAAACAGCTCTGAGACAAAACGGATTCACAGACCGAAATATACAAAGAGCCCTAAAGTCAAAACTGAGACAAACAGACGAGGAGCATGAGACACCAATAACCAAGGCTTATTTACCGTATGTCAAGGGGACCACGGACAGTATTGCAAGAATTCTACGGAGACACAATATCGATACTATTTTCAATACAGACAGAAAAACAAGCACGGTGTTGAGGATTCCGAAGACGAGGATCCCTTTAGAACAACAGGGAGTGTACGAGATTCCATGTGCAGACTGTCATAAAACCTATGTGGGGCAAACTAATAGAAGAATTCAAGCTAGACGTGATGAACACCAGAACGCTGTAAGAAAGCAGGAAAAAACAACATCCATTGCGGAACACGCCACCACGATGTCACACCGAATAGACTTTGAGAACACCAGAGTACTGGCAAATATAGAACACCCGAAATCAAGACTCGTAAGAGAGGCAATTGAAATAGCGAAGAGACCTCACAGTCTAAACGCACGCAATGAAATTCAGAACTTATCGAATTGTTGGAAAATCCTATTAAACACCGTACCCGTCCAATAACAACTCAACCGAAAATAACAAATCAGCAGTATGGGCCGTGCCCACTGAGCGCCAAGGGCCAATCACACGCAGCCGTTCACGGTGTCAACCGATAGGCGCCGAGCCGCGACTATATAACAGCGCGCTCGCTTCAGAAAATCTTAGTATTCGAGTAACTAGAAGCGAAAGCAGAAGGCTACGAGAATTATGCGAACCGACCTGAAGAGGGCAGATGTGACTCTGCCGAAACGTCGTCAGTTTACCATCGATCCCGGCAGGGATCAGTTATCAACTACGCGGATGAATTCCCGGAAACCACCTAAAACATTTAGTGCCCGCGAAAACTTAAAAACAAATATATATATATATATATATATATATATATATATATATATGTTTGTGTATACTGTTTAACGGATGGAAATATGTGGTTGATGATTTATTCCGGTGTGCATCCGTTCGTCTGTATTCGTTTGAAAGATCACTTGACGTTTCGCCAAAATCATATTTGGCTTTCTCAAAAGATACTAAGTTACTTAGTATACTAATAGTATAGTATATATATATATATATATATATATATATCCCCAGCTGCTTTTGATGATCAAGAAACCAGCCATACATATGAACTTTCCGAAAGCTTATGTTTATGAGAAAAGGCGACCGACCTTTCACACTCTTAAAAGATTTCTAGAACAAACACAGTGACCTTTGAACGACAAATTTCAAGGAATGGTGACTCCAATTATTGTAAGATCATCACATACACATTAAATTTGCAGAGAATATCGTTGGAACTCTAGCTAAAAAAAATATTGAACCTTAAGTTTTTTGATAGCCGTATATCAGTTTTCTAAATTACGCTAGGAAATTAAACCCACTTGTTTAGAATTAAGAGATGTGATGGTAGTTATAATTTAAAGAATGTATCTTTTCGAAAGAAATGCGAGTGAAGGAAAATAATTTAATCTTCCAGAGATATACATACAAAAGAAATCATTAGTGATATATATTTCTCGTGCTGTAGCTTACTAACATTCGTTTGTACTCTATTCTAATATTTTAATCTTTTAACTCAAATAAATATTTGTACAAATTTTATGGGTAAAAACAACGCCCCACAACAAAAATATTTACTTCAATGGTCAATGAACTCAAGTGCGGTACGTTGCTATCTACTTAACTCCAATAAGGCTGTACGTCAGCCTTTTTATACAATCGTAATTGTTCTCGATCTTTTCCGTCAGATTTTGGCCTGCCAATGTGTATATTTCTTATTAGGAATGAAATTCTCGATGTTCGGAATAGTTTTTATAACCAGTTTATTTATTAGCAAAATTAGTTTTTAATGCAGGTGATTCATTTCCAATTTTAGCGGATTAAAATAAAATGTTATGAGAATATTTTATTACATCTGAGCCCCGATTCTTGAAACCATTCGACGGCTCTACCAGTCGACTTGGGACGTATGTCGTATGAAATCTGACATAAATGAAGTTTAATATATGGGTGAAACTTCATTTACCTCAACTTTTCATGCGACTTACGTCGAAAGTCGTATAGTAGAGCTATCGAATGATTCGAGAATCGGGCCCCTGGAATGTTAAAAGGACAAAACCCACATTAGTGAGGTATTAAAAATAATAAACTATAAATTATATACTTACAGCAAAAATAAGAATATTATTCCAAATACCATACATAAACATTGTTTCTACATAATCGTAGTGCTCATATACATGTGTACTATGGAGATAGTTCGTCACTATACCAATTGGAATCAATACAGGATTCACATATTTGAAATTATATGACGATCTTGCATCTATCATTTGTGGCATAATATATATAAATATTTTTTGCCATGTATGCGAATCATGCACAAATCGATTTATAAAGAGATTTCTAATCATTGTTGTTCAAAATCACACTAATTGCTGAAGAAATAACAATCACCAGTTTTTGTGTATATTTCCCAAATTATATTAAAGTAAGGACAGAAGATGAAAGTTTAGATTCCTATAAATGAAAAAAAGAAAAGATAATTGATTTTAAATTATAGTGGATCTATAGTATCAATAAATGAAATAACTACTGGAGAACAATGTTTCAGCAATAAGCCAAATTTTGGGTGACTGTATGTCAAAGTGGGAACCAGGGAAAACCGATATGAAACAAAATGAAAGAGTGGGAAGAAGAAATAATGCAATTGTCATGAGTAACTACCTGCCAAGAAAAATCCTACAGAAAACTTCATCAGAGCAAACAACATTATATCAATTTGGACAGAAAATGATTACAGATTAACCAGAGCAAGAATTGTTGTTAATACAAAACTAGAAATTATTAATCTCACCATGAAAAAAATAACTTCAATGACAAATTGTAAGGAAACTATGAATATTACACACAAATAAATGAAAAGTTATGGTTTAAGGTGAAAATATAGAAGTATGAATTTTCTACAGTGGCCTGTACAAGTTTCCTTAGAAGATTCTAAATATTCAAAGGCAAGAATCACAATGAAATAGTTATTAAATTATAACCTAGTAGCCTTTGATTTAGTTCCACATGATTGGCTCATTATGGTGCTGAAACTCTATAAAGTGAATAATTGTATTATTAACTTTTTAGAATATGCCATGTCCACCTGGCAAACCAAAATCTCACTGAATGAAGCCAACTGTTTGATACAAACTGACCCCATTCCAATCAGAAGGGGTATATTCCAGGGAGACTCTCTTAGCCCGCTGTGGTTCTGCCTTGCCATGAACTTTTCTTAAACAAACTGAACTCAACTAATTTTGGGTTTAGTCTCAAACACAAGAATGTACAAGCATTAAAGATAAACTATTTGTTATACATGGATGACTTAAAGTTGATGGCAGCTACGAAACAACAGCTGCATGATATGCTTAAAATAGTAGAAGGGTTCTCTACTAACATCCATATGAAATTTGGTCTAGACAAATGCCGAATTATTAGTATAGTTAAAGGCAAAATACAGCAGGGGCACTTCGAAATGGGAGACCTCAACCTCAATTGAATCTATAACAGAAGAGTTTTATAGAAGGGTAAGATGACTGTTGAAAACCAAACCAAACAGTAAAAGTCTGTTTCAGGCTACTAACAGCTATGCATGTTCAGTGCCCAGTTACGCTTTCAGTATAGTTAATTGGTGCAAGACTGACAATGAACAATTATAACGAAAAGTTCGAGTTTTACTAACAAAAGCTCAAAATCAAAGAGCTCTGTAGAACATACAACTTTGCCACAGTATGAAGGAGGAAGAGAATTGACAGATCTAAGTAAACTATTAGATCAACAAATTTCTATTTTGCATAATCATTTCCAGAAACTCGCAGAAATTGCTGATCTCCACAGAGTCATGTGCCAGGTTGATGACTCAACACCACTGCGACTGACACAACAACATGTCCAATTACACCACCAGACCACAGATCAGAAACTGCTGAAATGGAAAGAGAAGCCCCTTCATGGAAGACAAATAAATGACGTCAACCAAGATTATGTCGACAGTGCAGCGTCTAACTACTGGTTGATCTATATGTTCCCTAAAACGGAAGGCTTTATATTGGCAATCCAAGATCAAGTAATTCCAACTAAGAACTACCTAAAATACATCGTTCAAGACCGGTCTATTAACAACGATAGATGCAGGTATGGTTGCCAAACATCTGAATCTATCCAGCATATCACAGGAGGTTGTCAAGCGTTCGCTGCAACTGAATACAAAGAACGACACGATGCTGTGGCAAAAATACTTCACCAGGAACTAGCACTGAAATTTGAATTATCACAGTCGGTAAGATTACAATACTATAAATATAACCCAGAATCTGTTTTAGAAAATAACAACTACAAGCTGTATTGGGACCGCATGATACTGACCGATCGGTCTGTTGCTCACAATAGACCAGATATAGTTTTGGTAAAGTCTCTCGGAAAACAACATTAATTGACATAGCAGTTCCTAACAACAATAATATAAATATCAAGCAGGCTGAGAAAATAACCAAATATAGAGAATTGGAATTTCAAATAAAAACTCATGGGAAACTGCCGCCACGACTCCAACCACAGACCTGAAAACCTGGCAAGGGCTCCCACAGAGCTGAACCCTTTTGATATCTAGGATATCTGCGGTTTAGTGAATTTTCCCCTAAAGGCAATCATAGCATGCCTTAGAGGGAGTGTGATGCCATACATTGTATGGTCAAGTCAGGGACAGAACATAACAAAAAAATTGTATGTCCAAAGGGGCAAACTAACACATAAACCTTTGCACCTGAAAGGTTTAATGGCATGACCTGATGATGTTCCCTTAAATAATTTAACATGTAAACACATATTCAGATGGTGAAAATTATTTGGAAAAAAGGCCATGTGCAAGAATTGAAGGAGAGATATCTGGTATCAGGTTTGTTGAAGGGGTCAATATAAAATTAAAATAAAAAAATTCCTTCAACTAGTTTAAAAATCATGAAATGCAAATATAACAAAAAAGTAATGGATTTCACTCTAGTTTCACAGAGTTCTTTAAAGTTGTGCAAGTCTAAGAAAAGCAGAACTGAAAACATACCAAACAAATTGCTGGCAATTTGAATAAAACACAAGATACAACTTACAAGATACATGTTGAAAATAATAAAAAAGTAGAAAATTGTAAAAACATGTAGCAAATACATACTCTCAGATGCAAATGTCAAAATGACAGAAAGGAAGTAACATTGGTAATCTATATGAAGCTCTATTAAACTCTAGAGAGGCTACTGAAAACAGTAGGAACAGATAAACTATTAAGATATTAGATTAGTAACTTAGAGGTCTCAAGAGACCAAGATAATTGAACACAAGTATGTGATAGAAAATTAACACTAATTGATTACCAATTAATGTAATAAAAGTGCACAGTAGGGGCTCTATTACAAGTTAGAGAGCAATGAAAATAGAAAAGATCTACCATTAAGATAATATATTATCACAAACCTCCAAAGAACTAGAGACCCAGCTTCAGGTGAGGGAGATCAAGTACTTCAGAAGGTGCAATCAAGTATGTGAGAGGAGGCAATCTTGTATGAAATTCAATAAAGTATGACCCATTGTATTAAAAATAGTCAACTGTCTGTTTAAAACCAAAGAAATTATCTTATTTTAAGCGCTGATATGTAAGATTTTTCTTAAGGGGCAACCTCACTGTCCTTAAGGCTCTCAGAATAGGTGATCACCCCCATTCACAGGTTTTGCCCGTGAACTGACCACAAACAATACAAGATTAATGACTGACAAAAAGATCATTACAATGGTGCAACATGAAATCACAGTAGAAACAGTTATGTAGATTATGGAATAAAAGGGATAATCAGATTTCTAATTGTTGTCCCTAACTCCAATGACTTGAAAAATTCTGCATGAATCAGCAACCTTGATAATTGCCTGTACAACTCTTCATTCATGTGGAATTTTTCAAACCATTGAAAATATTGGCAACATGTCTCTATGTCAAACCTAATACATATCTCTATAATGCAATATTGTTCACATTTTAGCTTAAGGGGGGGGGGGACCTGGGTGCAGAGGGCATGCATGTGGCTCTCTGTTAACTGCTTAATTTGAATAGCATCTTCACTGGATTAAAGAAAAAAAACATTAACTTTTATGAAGGTAACTTATAGGAGTGTAAGTATTCAACATGTCAAACATAACCAGTCACTTTGTTGCTAATTATTAACTTTATACATCACTCATTAATATGGAATGAAAGAGGCACACTAAGTTCCCTAGGATCCCTATATATTATACTTTTTTCACATAAGTTCATAAGCTAATTAAAAAAAATCATGTTAATGTATTTGGAGTAGTTTCATTTTTAAAAATAAATTATATATTTAATGCTCAACCACATTAGCAAGGCCTCAGTGATTTTGGTGTTTGAAACATCTTTTTTTTTATATATTTTATTCAATGTTTTTATACCTTAAATTCATAAATAAAAATATAAATGTTGACATCCTAATCAATTGATCACCATTTCAAAAAAAAAATCAACCTCTGAAAAAAGTTTCTGGCTATGGTCTTGATCAGCAATAAGTAGAAAATGTTCCTATGAACTTCTGAACTTGAAAATTGGAAAAAGGGTGCTTCAGTTCACGTTTATTCCTGTGTGTGATGTGGAGTTAAAGAGAATAACAGAAGAGAACTTCTGTAGCAACTTCAGTTTATTTAAAATAAGGACAATCCTTAAAGAGTTATATCCCAACTCCTGCATATTCTGCTAACAATACCAACCATTGCAAGTGAAAAATGCTGTTTTCCAAACTATAATTTATAAAACATACTTGTGGTTTACAATGTTTCAAATAAGAGTAACTGTCCATTAAAAATCAAATATCAGATATATGTTCAATATATGTACACTGTTTAGAGTATGAATGGGTAAATCAATGTTTGTAGGTTTCTTTCTACATATTAAATTCAATAAAAATATGAATTAAATTTAAAGGACTCATAAATGAATGACTTAGTTGCCTAAAGTCGGCTCTAAAAGAACAAAGTGAAAATCATTTCAAATTCAAATTAGATTGAATATTTGAAATTAATTTCCAAATCAGAGCGGATATATAAAAAGCAAATGTTAAGGTTAAACATATCGATGTAAGATATTCTTACATTGTTGAATACATTAAAGACTTAACAATATTTTCTGCAATCATTTTAAAAATATTACTATGCAAAATTTTACCTTTGAAGTAGCACCAGCTTTTCTTTTGGGTGGCATTGTTTGAGTTCGATAATTTAACTACTTTATTCGTCACAAGTTCGGATAACGATAAAGGTGGAGAAATCAATTTTTTGCAGATTTTGGTACTTTTTTGTAATCTCGAATCTAAAAGAAACAACTAACTAACCGATACCAAATGACAGTAGTAATATAGATGATAGAACATGAAATTAAATTATGGCGGGATCGTAACGCGTTTGTCTTGTGCTGGTGCCAAATGTAAACAAAACTCCCCAATACTTAGAAATATTGTTTTATTTACCGCAGCAATTGAAATTGTTTACAAATTTTCAGTATTATAAAAATATATATTACTAAAACACTGATGAAAAATAATGATGAAAAAACAGACTAATCTCCAATATTAACAAACTATGGAGTATATACGTATGGACTTTTGTGTTTGGCATTAGCGCAAAAGAACAATCCCGCGAAATTTAACGGCTATTTAACCATAATGTATTTAACACAGGAAGACATAGAATAAAAAATATTTTGACATTTTGGATATCAGGGATCTTCGAGCTTCGAAGTCAGGGATAGTACTTAACTTCTGGAGGTAGCCTGCAATGCACAAATATCGTGCCAACGCTAAAAAGAGAGTTCAATAGAGACGACAAGAGGTTATTTCACTCGATTGGGAGCTGCATCCAATCAGCTATGTGCAGTATGTAGTTCATTGGCTGCACCTTCTAATCGAGTGAAATAGCCTCTTGCTTTCTCTATTGCGCTCCCTTTTTACACTTGGCATGATATTTGTGCATTGCAGGCTGCCTCCAGAAGTGTATACTCTAAGAGCAGGAATAACCACATATATCCTGACAACTAATATGTGCCTTAGAGGGAGTGCGCTGCCATACATTGGTGACATCTCCCATGAAAATGGAGCTACGGAGTAGATGCGTCGGAAAAGAGCCGCTGCCTGGGGATCGCCAGGGCATGAATGAAGCCGGCGCTGGACAAAGAGCTACAGCCTCGGAACAGGAACCACAACTACACTCACAGCAACAACGTGACTATCACCAACGGAGTCAAACGAGAACACATGAAATGGACTAGCGGCATGAATGAATTTATAATGCATACATTTTACTGAATTACGAACCTTGGCCAGGATAAGATTGGATATCGCCAAATACTTCACCAAGAGTTCTGTGGTGAGTACCCAGAGCTACAAGCTACCGAACAGAGAGTCGCTGATCAATATTGTCCCATCTTGAAAAATGACCTTATTTCGGCTGAACAACTGCACAGAGCGAAACTGAGCACGATATATTTGGTCGAAATACAACAAACAGATTCAGAGCCTGAAACACCGTTGGCACAAACAGCGTACGGGACTCAAGATCTTCGACAAGAACAGCCAACCAACGCTCACCTGTTCGAGGAGATCCAAGCACAAATTGAAGGAACTCTCATAGAGTAAAGTGGAATTGATCCACTGACTAGAGAAACTCTTCCCAAAATTAAAACCTTAAAGAAATTATGTACCTCATTGCAAGCAATGAACAAATTTATCTTGCCAAACTATGTTTTAGATGCTAATATATTAGAGTTGCTTCACCCAACCATCTACTATGCTGCAATAGCCATTTGAAGAACACTTGGAGTCGTTATAAGACTAAAGCAAGACCCTCCCCAGTTTAGACAGACGCCCCGATTACCACCTTAGCAAACCATGCTTGAAGGGAAAATCAATTCTCTTCGAAAACACATTGGAAGACTATCATGGAGAAAATATCACATCTCAGCAGTGTCTACGACAAAAGCTTTCCGTCCACCCAAGTCGATTGAGAAGGTACAAAACCAGTAACCAGCTGAAACTAGACAACATACTATTACGGCATTCAGAAAAATGGTTTTATAGAAAACTTAACAACATCAATAATAATGAAGCCTCTAGCTACCCCAGTAAAATGGACATCGAGAAATTCTGGAAAACGCAGATTTCCACAACAATTTCCTAGCCAGCGGGATTAATGAGGAGGAGTCTGCATTTCAGAACTGATACGATGCAACACTAACCATTTACAAAGGAAAACACACCCAACATAATTATGCACCTCCATAACTGGAAAGCACCAGGACCAGATGTGTCCAAAATAAAGAAACTGGACGCAACCCACGAAACACTAATCCTCCCAACTTATAAAAAAATCATAACATTGTGCATTAATCATCGCATTTTCAAACATTAAGAGCTGAACAACATAATTACTCAACAACAAATGGGATGAGCGAAAAACTCGATGGGGGCAAAGAACAACTGATAATTGATTCCGTTGTCTGCAATCAAGCCGGCGCCATCCGATGAAATCTCTACCTCTACATGGCATATGTGAACTACAAAAAGACCTTTGATTCAGTTCCACATGATTGGCTGATTAATGCACTGAAACTCTATAAAGTGAATAATTAACCTTTTAGAATATGCCATGTCGAACTAGCAAACCAAAATCTTACTGAATGAAACCGACTGTTCGAATTAAACTGACCCCATTCCAATCAGAAGAGGTATATTCTAGGGCGGCTCTCGTAGCCCGCTGTGGTTCTGCCTTGCCATGAACCCTCTCTCAAACAAACTGAACTCGACTAGCTTTGGGTTCAGTCTCAAACACAACAACGTACAAGCATTTTAGATAAACCATTTGTTATACATAGACGACTTAAAGTTGATGGCAACTACGAAACAACAGCTGCATGATATGCTTGACATACTACTCATACTAGAAGAATTCTCTAGTGAGATCCATATGCAATTTGGCCTAGACCGAATTATCAATATAGTTAAAGGCAAAATACAGCAGGGGCACTACAAAATGGCAGATGGCACGTCAGTTGAATCTATGGCGGAAGGTCATACTTATAAATACATTGGAATAAAGCATGATGAAAAAGTATCTAACAACACAGTTCTATAGAAGGGTAAGGCGACTATTGAAAACCAAACTTAATAGTGGAAATCTGTTGCAGGCTATTAATCTCTACGCTTGTTCAGAGCTTAGTCACTCTTTCGGTATAGTTAATTTGTGCAAGACTGATATTTAATAATTACAACGGAAAGTTCGAGTTCTACTAACAAAAGCTCAAAATCTCCATCCAAGGAGCTCTGTCGAACGTACAACTTTGCTACGGCAAAGGAGGAAGAGGAATGGCCGATATAAGCAAACTACTAGATCAACAAATTATTAATTTCCGTAGTCACTTCCAGAACCTCGCAGAATTTCCTGATCTACACAGTCATATGCCAAGTTGATGCCTCAACACCACTGCCACTGCAGAACAAGTCCAATTACATTATCAGTCAACAGATGAAAAACTGTTCAAATGGAAAGAGAAGCCCCTTCATGGAAGACATATAAATGACGTCAACCAAGAAAATGTCGACAGTTGAGCGTGGAACTACTGGTTCATATTTGGTAATATGTTTCCTGAAATGGTAGGCTTTATATTGGCAATCCAAGATCAAGTAATTCCAACTAAGAACTACCTAAAGTGCATCGTTAAAGACCCTTCCATTAACAACCACAGATGCAGATACGGTTGCCAAACATGTGAATCTATCCAGCTTATCAGAGGAGGTTGTCAAACGTTCTCTGCAACTGAATACAAAGAACGACACGATGCTGTAGCAAAAATACTGCACCAGGAATTAGCACTGAAACAGTCGGTAAGAGACCAGTAAAATGGACACAATAGACCACATATAGTTTGAGTAGATAAAGTCTCTAGAAAAACAACCTTAATTGATATAGCAATCCCTAACAACAATAATATAAATATCAAGCAGGCTGAAAAAATAGCCAAATACAGGGGATTGGGAATTTCTAATAAAGACTCAGTGTGGCATGAACAACACAAGAACTGTACGAATTGTTATGTCAACAACATGAGTATAGTCTCAAAACTTCTACTAAGTAATTTAAAATACCTCGGTTTGGACGAACATCTTTACAAACTAATGCAAAAAGCCGTTCTGTTAGGAACAGCCCAGACAGTCATAAAATTATGGGAACTGCCACGACTCCAACCACGGGCCTGATAACCTGGCAAGGGCTCCCACAGAGCTGAACCCTTTTGATATCTAGGATATCTGGGGTTTAGTGAATTTTCCCCTAAAGGCAATCATAGCGTGCCTTAAAGGGAGTGTGATGCCATACATTGTATGGTCAAGTCAGAACATAACAAAAAAATTGTATGTCCAAAGGGGCAAACTAACTGCATTTTGATGACCAAGAAACCAGAAACCAAGAAACCCTTTTGATATCTAGGATATCTGGTGTTTAGTGAATATTCCCCTAAAGGCACGCTATGCGTGCCGTGTGCTGCCATTCACAGTATCGTCAAGTCAAGTCGAGTGGAAAAAGCCTTTATTACCCAGCAGTAAAAATCATTTAATACATGAAAATTACAAAAGAAAAAAGTATATACAAAATTATACTGTTACGAGAATTCATCCGACAGCTGGTGCAATCGGCCATCAACCTATTCGTGGAAGGGACTTACCAGACAAGTCGGAGTGAAATATATAAATATGGACAGCTGGCGATAGGAGGCATTCGGTCGTATTGTATAGTTAAGATAAAATGTAAATAGGTTTCTGTGGATAAAAATTGTGTTAAAGTAGTGGAAATAAATTAGTGAGTTGGACTGTGTTTTTTAAATAAATCCAAGAACTGAACAGAACCCGTGTGTGAAAATAAAAACATTACAATACTAACACTAAAACAGATATGTATAAAACAAAGTACAAAGTAAATACATACATATACACTTAAAATTCAACAATCGGTTATAATAGATATACAGATATAATGAATATCTTGAAGAATTCATGTACCTGGAATTATTCAATGAAATGTCCTCTGAAAGTACAAGCGTGCTTTGTGTTTTAGTTCATACGTTGAGCAGTTGAATAAATCACACACCTTTGAGAGTCTATCAGCATTATTACTCATTAAATATTGTTATAAAAATCTATCCACTCCGTCCCTGCTTTCATTCCGGGAGACATCAATCGCTAGATAGAAAAAAAAAGAAGCGCTAGAAGGTTCAGATGGGAAAAAACTATTCTCGAAATAATTCGACAACTGTAAAATTGATACTGGATTGTACGGTAGAATTCGATGCTGATTTTAAAGGGAGCAGCCCATTATCGCAGGAGTAAGTTAGAGACAGCGAAGAGCTTATGTTGTATTATTATTGTGATATTCGAATCAGCTGTTGTGTATATTTGATGTAAATAAAAGTTCTAGAAAGGGAGAGTGAAAATTAGTTTTTAAATTTTAATTGAACCCACGGAGTATATATAGCAATATAGATAGAACGAGAGGGAAATAAAGATAGCAAGGGGCTATTTCACTAGATAGAGAGCTGCTTCCAATGAATTACGTCAAGTATGTAGTTCAATGGCTGCTTCTACCTAATGAGTGTTATATCCAGTAAATATATATTTACTCAATCGTTGCTCTCTTTATTGCCCTCTCTTTCTAGGTAGCCTTATCACGATATTTGTACATTGTAGGCTACCCCTAGAAATATATGATCTAAGCCATTGATAGGTAATTACTCAGTGGGAATAACACCACAAAGTATACACGTAATATCACAGTTTTAAGAAATGGAAAACAAGTGTAAAGGCAAGCGCATACCGAACCGAACCGACTTTAGAGCATACACCTTCCGGAGGTAGCCAGTAGCGCACTAATATCGTGCCAACGATAGAAGGATAGCGCAATAGTGAGAACAAGAGGCTATTTCACTCTATTGAGAACTGCAACTACGTATCGAGTGAAATAGCCTCTTACCCTCTATTTCTTTCCTTGACACGATATTTGTGCATTGCAGGCTACTACCAGAAGGTGTATGCGCTAAGCTCCAGACCGAACTAAACTAACGAGCCAATTTTCGGAGATAACTTGAGACCCTCTCAGCTGTAGCTCCTACTATCTGGAAACCCATTTGAGCGATAAAATCATCATTGATATCACAAATTAACACAGTACAACAACCTTTTTTTATTCATAATAAGCTAACATTTCTTGAGCATCTTCCTTTCGACCAGACGCTCAAGTTTTTGCTCTGAGAAGTTTTTTGGAAGGTAATGGCAGAAGGCCTCAAAGATTTCGCTTTTGGTGAGGGCAATCATATTATTCCTAACAATTTTTTTTTGTGGAATGTAGAGATAATTGATTGTTAATACGAAATAACTTTTGTCCTACCAAACCTATGGTTACTAGGCGCGTGTTCTCCGGCTCCGACACGTCGAAATGAAATAACGGGTGAAAATCTTGGTTACTAACAACCTGATTTTTTCTCGCATAAGGATTGCATTTCAAGTGAAATGGAGCGATTGTCCTATAAGTCAAAATTTCAGCATTAATGACTAGATAAAGATGCAATCCTTAAGCGATTAAAGAAAAATTAAGTGGTTCGTAATCAAAATTAAGGCTTAGAGGCAAATGGTTCAACCTAAGTTTGTTTCTGGTAAATTTACCAACTAGAACAAGTCGCCGACTCAGACAAAGGCAAAGACTCAGAAAACAGGACATTCTACATGAACAAACGATTGAAAATAGAGAACGGTTAATAACGTGGTGATCAATACAATGCAGTTCGGAAGGTAAAATTTTTATAAAACAACTTGCATGTATAATGCGGGTGTGACGCGAAATCAAATGCTCATCGAAGTTGAGGTAGTAATTAGAAACAGATACCAATTAATAGAAGAATCGGAAGATTAAAAAACAGAAGAGTCACATATAAACCAAATATTGAACGAGAATGACATCAAGGATATTGTGAATTTGTAAATCACATCATAGGAACGAAAACTATTATAAAAAAAAACATTGGTACGCTGAAGAACGCGAAAGTGCTCTAAAAAATCTAAGACTAATAGAATGTACAAGTATTTCAGAAAGATATGATCATTATAAATTAAAAGAACAAAACAAAATTCAAAAAAGGTGATGAAGGTGATCGCCCCCTCCGCCTCAAAGTCAGTGAATTCGACACTAAATCGAGACATTACAACCAAAAGCTTAGAATAAAGTAATTAATGTAAGTTTAAAGTGAAGATGGACTAATTTTAATACCATAGGTCAGGAAATAAAATATTTTGAAAGCCTTGAAAAAGTCCACCGCTACTTATGTTAATTTCCTACAAAATCGCCACCTCTGAAAAACGGATCGCATCTTCCCCTTGAAGCTGGTCTCTGGATCTCCCTGCTTGAGACAGGTATATGATCCAATAAACCGAAGTGCGATATGGATAGCCAAAAAGTGGTAACACTTTATTTGCATAGGTGAGAACAGATAATAGACTCTGTAAAGTTCAATATAGACACTGGTTCCAAACAAAGACACGATTCTATCTTTGTTATTCAACATCACTATAGAATATGCAATGAAGAAAGTAAACCCAGACATATAAACAAATATATCCGCTCAAGGTCCAAAGATGAACCTGGCATATTCTGTTGATGTTGATACAGTATCTCAAACAGGAATTTAAAGGCACTTTTACTGGATTCGAATCCGCTGCATTAACAATGGGCCTCAAAATTAAAACCAAATATATGGTAGTATGAATAAGTACAAGTCCAAATGTATCTATTAATGATTATCATTTTGAAATTATAAACAACTTGAAATATTTAGGATCTGTCATCACTAATAATAATTTAGTAGAAGTGGATGTCGCAGCAAGGATACTTACTATGATACGTTCCGCAAAATTTTTGTTTTTTTTTTAATTGTATTTCTGCAAGATCTACTTAACGGACAATATCGAACTTCAGCCTTGTTAATCTCAACGTTATAAACTTTCATTAGGGAGAAGATTAAGATTCCAGCTGTAATTATGTACAATCAAGTTATGATTTTTTTAAAAACATTCACTTTATATCGGTTTTTTCAGCTTTTCTTTATGAAAAGTGCTGCAATCAAGATTTATAAACACTCATTTTGAAGATTTTCTTATTCTCCACAACTTTTCTGTTCAGGAACAGATGATGAGTTTTCACAATATAAGCAAAAAAAAACGAAAAAAAAATCCATCTTTTTGGGGTTTTAATGCTCAAATAATTTACTTTTATATATAATATTATGTTAATTATGGCTTATAAACTATTATTTCCGTGGTGGCGTAGGCGGTTTGGTGTTGAATTTTATGTCCTATAAAAATCTCTGACTGGTGTACTAGTCGTGACAGAGATAAATGGAATATTGGGCCTGTTACCGATTCATTATCTATAATCTATATTATTTTCTATTATGATACGTCCCTTTTTGAGATGTGTATCTGAGTTCCTACAGAGACTACAGAAAATCGTCTCCAAAGTCCAAAGATAGCTAATGAATCAAGATGGAGACTCAATCATATAGAAGAACCAGCATGCACTTGAAAGTTTGTGACATCTTATCTGCAATATATTGTAACGAAATTTCCTTAAGCCGGCCCTGGTTTCATTCCACTACGACTCCGATCGCTTTTAGGACAAAAAATTGTTCACGAAATGGCTCGGCAACTGTAGAATTGATGATTGATTGTACGAGAGTTTTCGATGAAGGTTTTGGAAGGAGAGATCCATAATCGCGGCAGACAGTTAGACAGCGACGACGAGCGTATATTATAATGTTATTGTGATCAGCTGTTCTGTATAATTTGATGTAAATAAAAGTTCTAGAAAAGTGAAAGTGAATATTAGTTGTATAATTTTAATTGGACCCACGGATTATAACAATATAAAGAACACAATGGATAGCATAGGGAAAACACCATGTAAAAACGGTTTTCAAACCCACTCAATAAACTCGCCGCATATTTTGACCTCCTAGCAGGGGTGGATACAGAGATGAGGGGGAGGGTGCAATCTCGTATTATGAGAGAGACTATCCTGTTTTAAATTTGACAGAGAAAGGAGACAGTATTTCCTCAGCTAAGGTGTTATTTGTAGTCAATTTGTTGTTTATATTAGAGAAGTTACTTTTTTCCAGACTTCTTGATTCAACTCTTATTTGTCATTTTAATCTCACTGAGTTAGCTCCAATGATAATTTGTCAACATCAGGAGTTTACAGGATACTGTGATCACGAGTTGGGGGGAGGGGGACTTGATGTCACTGAAGGTTGGTTTTAGCACAATAAACACTAAAAAAAGCATACGACACAGATGATTGGGGGCCCCTCAGCCCCCATAGATCCGCCAGTGGTAACTACCACCCAACTCCTGGTTTGAACACAAGCGATTTTGCCGATTGTTGCAAACCGAAAAATAGGCTATTGTAGAACATACACTAGTCACCACAAATAACCGCTGTCCTGTCAACCATATTCCATTACCCTTCTCGCCGTCATAGGAATCTATAGAAAAGTAAAAATATCAACACAGTTTCATTAGAAAATAATAATAATAATAAAACTCAAAATAATTTGGTAGCGATCAGATTTGAAGTCCCAGCTTGCTCGAACTGTATTGCTTAATCCTGTCAGGGTATACTACCACTCCGCTTAAAAAGTTTTCTTTGCTGCCATAGACCCTGACAAATCAAACCGAAAAACATTATTTATATTCAGTGACACCGGCCTACTAGTAAGTGATTTCCGGTAAGCTGAATCTTTCCCCTTCACATCGTCTTACCGGCTACCTGGCTATCGGTGGACGTTGTGTTTAATTTTAACTTTTTAAATAATTTTTGGGAAATTTATTTCCTTTCCTCTGGTATTTATTAACTTTCAACAACGTAATTTTATTATTGCCAGACATTCTCATCATTGTGTATACTATATGTCAGATACTATTTTGTTAATAAAAACATATATTTTCTTAAATAATTTCAGAATGGCTGAAATTTTAACATATTCGTTTAACTATCAAAAAATATAAAATGAATAAGCGAGACGGTAATTGCATTGTTTAATTAAGAACCAGATCGATTACGGTTGAGGAGTGTAATCCTCTTAGAATAGTACAGTCGATCAAAGGTTGCTTGCAGATATAGGCAATTTAGTGAGGGGCATCAAGAAGGTTATCGCAGCCCCTACTAAAACTTGGTCACGCTTATGTGTTTTCAATGTTTTTTGGTCAACTGATTACGAATATCGCGTGTGATTAACGAAAAACGTCCAGAAAATTTGTTCTAAACCATTTAAATGTTTAGTGGCCTGCAACTCATAAGTTGTGGAAGATACAGACATTTTTCGAAGAAAAAAAAAATCATGGAATTTGTAGAACTGAGATTACCAAGAGATTTAATTGGGCGAATATCATAAGGAAAATATTGAAAAAAAAAAATGGCATTCTTAGTATAAATGAAAATACTGAAACAGGTCAATTTTCGTATATGAAACTACATTTTTTAAATAAAATTAATCACCTGCCCCTTCAACCACCTAGGGGTAATAACTACCCCTAATAAATTAAATGAAAAGGTGTAGCATGTGATACGGCTTTCATTATTCAGCTATATAAGGCGTTTTGATATTTGGACGTTGGTAATAAGAAAAATATATTTTCAATTGTTTAATTGGTAACATATTTATTGGTGGCATAGAAAGATGTAAAGTTTCAAGTAATTAACAATATTTACAATAATTATAGTACACGCCATATGCTCAAATTGGGCACCGTTCATTTCTTGACAAAAAATTACACAGTATTGAAATTCTTCGAGAACGTTTTATAACACCCATTTCATTATTATTACCACATTCAGTGTTTTTAACCGACTTCCAAAAAGGAGGAGGTTATCAATTCGTCCCGTATTTTTTCGCTTTTTTTTTTGTATGTATGTTACCTGATTTCCTCTCCCGTGGTGCACCGTTTTAAACGAATATGGTCTTGTTTAATAGAGTATATATCCGGATTGGTCAAACTTCAAATTTTGGAAAAGAATTCTATTGGTAAAGTGATAAAATTTGTGAATGAACACATGTGTGCATGGAAATCGACCGATATCCCTAATATTTTAGTCGATTTTTCGATAACTCCTTATGGATGTGTATAGTTTAATCTATTAAGGATGATCCTTAGGTGATCTCATATACTTTTCTGCGACGTGCAACTTGCAGTTTTGCAGAAAATCGCCGAAAATTCCAAAATTCTTATCAAAAATTTCATCGAAATGACATAACGGACATTTCCTCATAAATATTTTAATTCCAACGTAATAGTGCGGTAATTTTAGGCACTGGAAGTTTTAATTACGAATTTGAAAATTTTCTATGTACATCTCAAGCATATATGTAATAAAGCATAGTATTTTCGGTTCCTTAAATCAATGAGTACCAATGTATACCAGGTAAATACTTATTTAAATGCAAATTTTTCCATTTTGCGAAGACGGTAGGTACTTTTGGTTGTCACATTCTCCCGGCGTAATAGACGTAATAGAAAATTCAGTGACAACACATGTCAAACTTTAAACTGGTACTTGGTGGCTTATAGACAGGGTGTTTAGTTATAGCAAACAAAATCACAAAGTAAAGTGGTAGAATAGTTGCATTTATATGAAGATTGAAATATAGGACGGACTAGAATGATAGTGGTCCGTAGGCAGCCGTATATACAGGATGGTTGGAATATAGGGTGGACTGGATGTAAAAAACGTATAAAAATGTTGAAAAAATGTGAAATTAAAATTATATAGGATGATTAAAAAACTGTTATATGATGTGGACATAAGCAAATCATATACAGGATGGTTGAAATATATGCTGGAGTTGAATTATATTTATACAGCGTGATTAAAAAATTATTTCTTTTATAGCCCATAAGAAGTTGCATAAAGTGTGGAGAGGAATTAATGTTACACAGGGCGATAACATAAAATGTTAAAAAGAAAATAATTTATGGGGTAGCCCACAAGCAGTTATATACCATGGTTGAAATATAGGACGGATTTGACTCCGTAAATATAGGATGGATTCTACTCCCTCCTATAGTTTACAGAAGGCAGCTAACAAATTTATGCTTGTCCGTGGGCAGTCGTATGTACAGGCTGGTTGGTACATAGGTTGGAGTGGAATTATCTAGTTATACAGGGTTGTCAAAAAAAGTTGAAAAAAGGTTACATGGCGTAGTCCATAAGGCATAAATATATTTTGGGCTTATTAAGTCAACGCGTACTAGTACATTTTGTTTGTAAAGATTTACCTGTCAATTTAAATGATAAATTATCATTGTGTAATGTTGAGGCTTTCGTTGTTACCTGGTTCTGTCTATTAAGGTTATACATACAAAATAACAAATAAAGAATGAAAACTACCTGAGTTCAAAAAAAAAAACTAAAAAGTTGAAAATAAAACATTTTTTTAAAAAATATAACCGACTTCTACCTATAAGTAAAAAGCTAAAAATAATTATAACAAAATACAACTCTAGCAAATAAATAACACATTCAATGTTGTAAGGTACCTACCCAGGAAGTAAAAAATGTAAACATTAAAAGGTGCTCATTCTGTACAAATTAATTACCTAACAATCTAGTATATTTTTGAAGTCGGTGCCAAGCAAATCTAAAATCCTTCATTGCGTACTTATCTACTAATTCATCAAACTTGATTGTTGCTTGGCACCGACTTCAAAAATATAATGGATTGGTAGGTAATTAATATGTACAGAATGAGCACTTTTTAATGTTTACATTTTTTACTTCCTGGGTAGGTACCTTACAACATTGAATGTGTTATTTATTTGCTAGAGTTGTATTTTGTTATAATTATTTTTAGCTTTTTAGTTATAGGTAGAAGTCGGTTATATTTTTTTAAAAAATGTTTTATAAATCATCAATATTGGTTGGTTACTCTTGTGGATTTTTTGTTGTAAATAGCTCTACAAAAAAATCTAGTGGAGTCAGGTCGCAAGAACTGGGTGACCATTCAATATCGCTACGTCTACCAATCGATCGATGCGTAAAAACTTTATTGAGATAAGCTCCTACTGTTGATATATAATGTGGTAAAGCTCCATCTTTTTGAAACCATACATTTCTATTGATGACTTTGAGACGTCTACTGAACTAAAATAAATTTTAAATACGTCATACGTTACGAAGGTAATTTTAAATATCTCTGAAATGTCTTAAAAAAAAAACGTTTTTTTTTTGGTAAATAGATAACTAATAAACTAGTAAAACGTGTGACATGTATTTGACTCGAGCGTTACTTGTTTGAATAAAATAAAATTACTTGTTTCTTAAATATCCACATTTACCATTTAAATCACGCTATATCACACGCTACCCCTTTTCATTTAGCTTCTTTTTAGGGGTAGTTATTATAGTTACTAACCCTTATTAAGAAATTGAAGGAGCATGTGCATAAATTCATTCAAAAAATTGTTTCATATAGAAAAATTGAGGTCTTTCAGGATTTTCATTAACATTCATAATTTTGTAGAAAATGATTTTATGCATTACTTTGGGACCTAAATGTATAAATTGTTGAAAATAAAGAATCTTCATCCACAGGATCTGCCATAATAATGTATAGAATGTTGCAAAACTATTTTATTAAATGAAGTTAAAACCTTTTATAAAAATATATTGTCGGATAAAACTTAAATTTTGAAGCAAGGCATATGTAGGTATTTAATAGGCATAATGGACGCATGTACGCATATGAAAACCTTCATGGTAGAAGAGTATGGGGATACAACGAAAAGGTTATTTGAAATGTGTTTTGTTTAACGAAAGATTTATGTATTTATTTTATTATTATATTAGTACGACCCCAAATAGTCAAGTTGTTCTAGCTCTACTATTTACAAATGACTGAAAATATTTTAATAATCAACTCATTTAGACGTTTGAAGTTTGAACTAAAAGACTGCCATTTCTATAAGTTATATTTGAAACGGATTTTCCTCAAAAATTATTTATTTATCCTGGAAATAAATGTATCTGTACCATTTTATATATTTATATTTCTCCTTTGGTGGTACTCCCTTAAATATGTTTTAAGTTGCGAATGAGATTTACATTACATTTAATTTTGATGAAAGTAGTAACAACATATCTTTTTCTAGAACGAACAGTAAATATATATGGTAATTTTATAAATTAATTTAGAATATATTACACATATTTAAAGAACTCTTCAAGAATGACCAAAATGCGTTTAAACACGAAACATAATTCAACACTAATAGTTAACAAAAATAATTGATGTCCACATTCCGGAACAAAAAATAACTTTAATTAAAAGTTTTTTTGCGTTTAAGCATCCAATTAATTAATAAATGAAGCAAAAGTCAAATATATGGATATAAGTATGTCTGATGCAATCAGAGTGTGAATTATTATTAATTATAACGGCTTAACATATAACAGTGCATATATGACTGTCTCCAAGGAACTCTTTCTAGAAATCGACTGAAAAATATCATACACGTCACAATAACAAGTAGAAAAATTTTAATGTGACTTCAGATTGGGGGATGTGCTGTGTGTAATGATTTTTCTGTGACTCCTAAGTAAGGAATCAGCGATGCAAATTCATATGTTAAACCTTTCAAATTATGACAGAAACTTTTCGACATTTTACAGATACATATTTTTTTGAGATTTTAAGTTTTCAAGGGTATCATAACTTAATTATGTTTAACTATATCCTTTAGCCGATAATGTCAATTTCATCCCATGTCACCATAATCACTAGTCTATCCTGTCCACTGTGGGATAAAACCCGATCTCTTATTCTGATCTTTTTCGAACTTGGGTAACGAGTAAGGAATTTCCTGGGATTTACATTGTCAATCGATGTTGTGGACTGCCATTACCTGTAACTGTACGCTTCTGCCCTATGACTCTAGTATGTAACTCTTTTTATTCATTACTTATCAGTAATTCCAATCCCCTGTCGGTGAAATTTCATTCCAAACATATATTAGTGTCGATTGCGATAAGTATATCTGTTTCTTGGTTCTGTAGAGGATTTAGTATACTAGTTTTTCGAGATTTTTCAATCCATTGAACGCAAGACAATATATTGTTTCTAGTCGAGAACCTTCATCAGTTGCGCTCCTCTCAACTGATAAAATTCTCGAATAATTATTTATGTAGATGGTACATATAACTGAATTTAATATTTTATAGCAAAATGAATTCCGATATCCAGGAGTTTCAGGAAAATCTAGCTCACAAACGCTCCAAATCGGCAGTCGTACTGGATGTCGGAATTCATTTCGCGATAAAATATTAAATTCAGTTATATGTACTATCTACATAAATAATTATTCAAGATTTCAATCAGTTGAGGGGAGCGCAACTGATGAAGGTTCTCGACTAGAAACAATATATTGTCTTGCGTTCAACACACTGAAAAATCTCGAAACGTTAGTATCATATTTTTTTTTGACAGGTTGTAGTAAACCTACGAATTTTTTCGTGTGATTTCTATCCTAGGAATCACAGGGAAATGGCATTACACACAGTACGACTCCCGATTTGGAGTGTCTGTGAGCTAGATTTTTCTGAATCTCCTGGATGTCGGAATTCATTTCGCGATAAAATAGGGGATTTAGTCTCGAATAATGTTCACCAATATTGATCTTCCCACCTCATGTTGAAGTTTATTTATGTTGCTTAAAGTATTGTCAATGAATGAATGGATGAATGAATGAATGAATGAATGAATGAATGAATGAATGAATAAATGAATGAATGAATCTCTCTTATTTAGCATTTTTGCTAACAAATACAATACATTCTGTTACTTATCATTGTTTTTTTAAAATCATAAGTTAACCACAATTTCTTACTAAATATCTACAAACATAAACTATATCAGATACACGTAACTCATACATAGATTCTGTTATTTATCACAATTTTAGATTTTAAGTTAAAATATTAAATATCTACGAACATTTCTATTAAAATTGTGTAGTTACATTGTTAGAGTTTTTAATTTATTCTGGAAGAGCATTAAATAGACTTATACCATTAATTAAAAGAGATATTTTATCCGTGAACTTTAATTTAAAATAAATATTCGTTCGACCTTAATGTTGGCGTATGTAGTTCATGTCTTTTAACCAATAACCTACTGAGATATCTTGGAGTTTGAGAATGCATCATTTTGTAAATCAGAACTAAGTTGGCCCTTTAAATGCTCTGTTCTGCTAAAAGTCAATGAAGACATTTTAGTACTATTCTCATAGATTTATTTTGCAAAATTTGGAGCCGTTTTCTCCCAAAAAACCCTATTTTTACCAAATTTCCTACATAAGTAGTCTGCATGATTGTTAAATGTCAACTAAGATCCAACATGACGCCTAAATACACTACATTTTATACTGGGTCAATTTCAATCCATTAAAGCTCTTGCAATTTGATTTGGTTCCTAATACCATCCACTTAGTTTTATTGCTGTTCGATTTAAGCTTATTAACACATAGCCAATCATTTAAGATTTCCAGTTCACTATTTAACAAACTAGCAGCCCTCTCTGGATTACTATCGGCAATTGATATAAGTGTATCATCAGCAAACAGATTTACAAAGAAATTCTTTAACACTTTCTGTATACGTTTGTATATGCAATAAATAATAAAGGACCCAAGACACTTCCTTGGGGAATTCCAAGGTGACACTCAATAATACTGGATAGGTTATTGTTTATTTTAGTTTGGTGAAAGCGGCCCTGAAGGTAATTGTGGATCAGCTTTAAGACTTGTGATGTTACCTCAAGTTTTTCTAGCTTCAACATTAACAGATTCCTGTCAATTGTTTCAAAAGCACGTTTTAAATCCATAAAAACACTCAAAACCATTTTACCAATATTTATGTCATCTCTCCATTTAGCACAGACAAACTGCAGTGCTGAATGTTTGTCTCGAAAACCCGATTGTCCTTCATATAGAATATTGTTTTTCTTCTCTGTTTTTCTCGCGTTAGTTGGTCTCTTATTAAAATTTCAATAATATTGTCAACAGTTGGCAGAAGGTACATTGCTCCGGCAATACTGGTCGAGGTACCTTAGCAATTGGAACTGTTGCATTGATTTTAAGTGCAGACGGAAATATTGCTTTATAAGTTATGTTAGTTCGGGAAGGATGCATCGGTTAAATACCTTTCTTTTTAAACACATTATAAGACTCGATTAAAACACTTATAAAACCGGTCTAGACAATCTTATTCTACGTTTGATCTCGTGTTTTAATTGTTCCATCCACTATCTCTAATATTATTTTTCTACGTTTCTATTGTTTATTTTGATGGAATGCCTGCTAATACCAAATTTCTCATATTCTGAGTTTTCGAAATATTTACGAGTGGGTATTTACAGGGATCCCATGTGAGTGGCATGATCTGTTTTTTATCGTTTTGTCAACTATTATGACAATATCGTCAGCGTAGCAAAGATTAATCATCATGCAGCTAGATTCATCAAGATCTTCGTGGAAAGGGTAAATATGCTTGACGTTATGGAAGGTTGGTTTTACCACGATAAACACTAAAAAAGCATAATACTCAGATGATCCGCCAGTGTGGCTATCACCTAGTCAATATATGGTTGGCTAAGTTTGATTTGTCCATGTATATGTCTTCGGGATATGTTGTTTTAGTATTTCCTGTTTTCGTACTTCTACCTCGAAGTCTCACCTATAGGTATGTGTGTGCCCACAAACACGAGGAACACTTTACACGCAATTTCTAAAATTTTGGACTACGTTTAATGTATTTGAAGAACCGGTCCAACCTTCTATTAATTTAATTTTCTTTTTTCAGATAAGCCCTGAATATATGGTATTATGTTATATTAATTTTGGTCCGTGATAATATTTTTATATTATTTATTCCCTTTGAATATTGGTTTTGTAGCAGATGCTCTTTAATAATCTTTACTTCGTTCAATGTATCCGTTTTTAGTCATATCATATAAACATTTATCTTTCACCACCATCACACCTTTCTTTACGCGTAAGGGTTAGCTGGTATTTATGGTGTTCTCTGAACTAACTGTCATTATGCCAAGATAAGCAAGTTTTTGAAGTGAAAGCTTCTTAACAGACGCACACATTTACACACAAAAACAAATGAATATGGTATAGTGAAATGCTGGAAATTGTATTAGTTTCGAGAGTTCTTTTGAGCTTAAATACCCAAACATCTTAATATTCTGTGAAAGAAACATGGACCAGTATTAAGAGTTTCTTCATTTATAGAAAATCAGTAAACTACAGTTTATCAACAAATATAACAATATAATGGTTTCCTTAATAATTTTATTGGTTTATTAGGTTAGTGTTTAGGAGGAAGATTAATGTTTCATTTTTCATTACAACAAAATTATGGATTTTTTAAAGAAAACACAATTTTTACCGTTTTTTTTTCAGCCTTACTCTGTAAAGAACGCTCCAATCAAGATTTGTAATTACTCATTATTCATTTTGGTTCATCACTTTTCACAATATAAGCAAAATCATTTTTTTAAATTATTTATCTTCAAATTTGATTTCTATGCTGTTAAAATTGTCAGTTATGGCGTATTTGCTATTAAGTAGCATCTGAATCAATTGCAAATCACTGTGGGCCACCGCCCACGGCCTCGCGGTGCAATGGGCCTCGCGCATTAATTTTAAATGTTTTTTTTTTAATTTGTTTTCTTCTTTCACCTTCAGAGAGCCTCGAGAAATGTAACTTGCCCACATTAAGTTGCGACGCCACTGCTTCCACAGTTTACCTTAATATTTCCAGGCTAATCCAGCATATGTAGCTCAAGTTACATTCTGAGAACGTATCTTGAGGAGAAATTAAAACACCTGCGGTCGAGGTATCATTGCCAGACCGTGATTGTTGAATTCATTTGTTGAAAGTTGAAATCAAGGGGGTAGACTGTTTAATCTTCATGTAGTGAATTTACCAAGAAATAGAGATTCCTAAATTTATTGAGCCTGATTTTTTTGTGCGAACTAGAGGAAGCTAAGATAAAGCACTTTTTATCTCATAGATAATGCAAAATTGAGTATGCCCTTTAAAAGAAATGTAGAAATAAATCGTTTTTTCAATACACAAATCGTCTTATAGCTCAAGAAAGAATTCTGAATTCGAAAAATTATATGAAGTATTTTTTTGAGCATTGTTTTTTATTCAAACAATTAGACCGAAAAATCTTTTTTTTTTAATTTTTACTATATTTTCAAAAAACTATAAAATAGAGAAAACGTTATAGAGGGGAATTGTATGTAAAATACAGGGGCAGTTTGATAAGTAAGAGCCTTTTTGAATTCTCCGCGCAGTAATTTTAAATACAATTGATCCTGTCAACTGGCATTTATGAACAGACTACTGTCAAAGTTTGGTTAAAATTTCCCAATTAGTTCGTGCTTGACTGTCGCTGAAAGCAGACAACCTTAAGAATTTTAATCAAAATAGAAAAAGTGAATTTCGTGAGCTGATTAAGCATTAGGTATGCTTGGGTTAAAACCGATCACTGAAAGCACGACAAGATTGTCCAAAAGAGGTAATCACGTAAGAAATCTTCGATAAAATCCATAAAATGATATTGGACGATCGGAGAGCGAAGTGGCTGAGGCTGTAGGGACCTCAAATGAGCAGGTGCATCACATTTTATATGATTATTTGGACATGGAAAAGCTACCCTCTCGATGGAAGCCGCGTTTGCCCACGCTCGACCATAAGCGTAACCGTATGACCACTTCTTATGATGTCTTGAGAGTGCAGAAAAATAAAGTCAGCGTTACAAAGAAAGCCACTATGGGCCTGTTGGTCATGTCATTTCATGGCCACAGTTTTTAAGAATACCCGCGGTGTCATTCATATGGATTACCTTGAAAATGGTAACCGGCGAATATTATTCAGAGCTCTTGGATAAATTCAACATTGATTTGAAATGTTGTTCCATCAAAACTATAGACGGGTGCACACGTGTTTGGTCACCATGGCATAAATCGATAAATAGGGCTATCACCTCTCTAGATTTAGCCTTTGTGAATATACATTTTTTAAAACCTGAAGATATAGCAGGGTGGTAAGAGATTTGAGTCGAATACAGAGGTCATCACTTGGAAAAAAACATCTGTCTTGGGGGCTTTGAGACTATTAAAAACCTATTATTTGGAAAGAAAAAAAAAGGAAAATGCTGGACTAAATGTATCGAGACGATGCTGTGACATAAAACGCTTATTTGTCAAAAAAATTTACTCACTTACAAAGAAGTCGCAAAACCCAGAAGGAGATGTTTACATTTAATATCATCTTCCAACATGGATGCTATAGTAAGAAGTAACTGATTAAAATCCGAATAAAAAACACCAAGTTTGTAAATAATGTCCACCTCGGCTATTTATACACTCCCCAACACGTCTTGGCATTGATTCCATAAGGTGGTCTATTTCTTCTTGAGGAATACTATCCCAAGCTATTTGTATTTCATGTCTTAGAACTTCCAGAGTCCGTGGGGACTAGGGTACATTCTGGAGCCTTCTACCCATGATATCCCAAACATGTTTTATGGGCGCAAGGTCGGGAGATCTGGGCGGCCATGGCAACAGATTCACATTCATCTCTTCAAAAAAGTTTAAACTAACTTGAGCAACATGAGGCCGAGTATTATATTGTTGAAATATGGGATCCATGATCCGTTAAAGATAAAGGAGTACTTATGGCTCCACTACTTCCTGAAGATAACGTTGCGCCATCATGTTGCCGCGAACAAAGATTAAAAGTGACCTACTTCCATGTACAATGGCACCCCATACTATCAAGCCTACTGTCCGGTGTACATGTCGCTCACCATTAAACAATGCAAAAAGAAACTGGAAGACTTTAAAAAAATCTAGATAATAAGATACAAAATGAAGATTAGTTAGTATCAATTATTTTCCTAATTAATATCCTTGTTGCTAGAGGTGAAAGTAAAAGTGCTGAAATTTGTAACAACTATTTTATTAACAATATTACAGACATTAGAAACTCTATACCTCGGATTCCATACAAAAATGAAATATCCAGAGTAACATGTAGTAGGAGCCAGTTTAAATTACGAAGCGTAAATGATCTACGTGATTTAGTCAATCAAATCGTTAATAAATTTTATTTGCATGATGTATTAAATGAAAAAATGATGAAATGTACCGATTAACTGAAAACAAGTACAGTTGTTCCTGTTGCAAAAATTAAACATACTAAAGAAGTATGCAACTTTCGACAACTCAGCACACTACCAGGACTTGAAATATTCTCGAAAGAGCTGTATGTAATCCAATGATTAAATACTTTGAAAAAAATATAATGTTTAAATATCAGTTCGACTTTAAAACGAAACACCCTTGTGAGACATCATTGCAACTAACAATATCACAATGGAAAAAAATATAGATAACAACACTTATACAGTGGCAGTCTTGTTGGATTTTAAAAGGGCGATCGAAACCATTGATAGGCAAATTTTACTTTCTAAATTAAATCATTATGGTGTCAAAGGTATTCTTTTAAACTGGTTCGAGTGATATCTGAATAATAGATACCAAATAACAAGAACAGGAAACATGTTCTCTATTCTTGAGAGAAATAATTTTGGTGTACCACAGGGAATACAGGGAATACCTTGGGTCCGTTATTATTTATAATTTATATAAATGATATCCCGACAAACACAAAGTGTAATTTCATTAATTTGTATGCAGACGACTCCCTTCTGGCCATTAATGACACCAACTTAAATGATGCAATAAAAAAATTAAAATTATAGCTGAAAATATAGTAACCAACAGGGAAATTACGTATGACACAAAATCTAAAGAACATTTTCTTCTAAGTAAAATTAATTCTAAACCTGATGTGAACTCAATATTTTTTAGAGGTCTTAAGGATTATAATAATTTGCCTGATGCTATTACAGTAAGTGCAACCCTAAGAAGTTTTAAATTAAAACTTAGGTAATATCTATAAAAAAAACACACAAACACCACGAACGTCTAATTTGAATTGATATTTAGGTTCAAACACAATTTAATATAAGTATATATTTCTTTCTTTTCTTATTGTAAGAAATTTGTTTGTATACTAGGAAATTTCTATTTAATAAAGCTTATTATCAACGCCGCAGCCAGAATTTTTTTTCGGGGTGATTAGGACTGCAAAATTTATGTTTTTGTTCATGTATTTCCAGGATATTTGAAATTATAGGCTATGACCTTGTTTATTATTATTGCTGTAGTCCTTGCCGTCGATGCTGTAGTAGAGCACGGTGTCAAATCTTACACCTTGGGTCAGAGGTAGCACAAGATGGGGTCGATAATACTGCAGTCCAAAAGACACTTACGAGATGGCCTTATTCTCCTAACCATTCATCAGCCAAATTCTTCATTTGTGCCCCTTCGGCGTCCGGTACGAACTCTTCTCCGTTTTAGGGTATTATCAAACTACGCTCGGCAAACATTTCATAACAGTAGTTGGATTTCTGTTTGTGTGGTAGCGATTTCTCGAAATGAAAAACCCGCCTCCCGTAAACGAATAATTCAGCCTCTTTCAGTTCACTTAGCTGGCAATACATTCGGCGTACACGTAGGTACTATAGACATTTTAACATTACTAAATATCGATTTTGGATGCCATCAAACAGTTTTTTTAGTACTTTTTACTGACCCTGTTCGATACAAACTGACCCCTTTCCAATCAGGGTATATTCCAGGGAGACTCTCTTAGCCCGCTGTGGTTCTGCCTTGCCATGAACCCTTTTTCAAACAAACTGAACTCGACTAATTTTGGGTTCAGTCTCAAACACAACAACGTACAAGCATTAAAGATAAACCATTGGTTATACAGAAAGTTGATGGCAGCTACGAAACAACGGCTGCATGCTTAAAATAGTAGAAGGGTTCTCTAGTGACATCCGTATGAAATTTGCCCTAGACAAATGCCGAATTATTAGTATAGTTAAAGGCAAAATACAGCAGGGGCACTTTGAAATGAGAGATGGCACCTTTATTGAATCTATGGGGGAAGGTCATACTTATAATTACCTTGGAATAAAGTAGGCTCAACGTATTGATCACTTGACCATGAAAAAGGACCTAACAGCAGAGTTATATAGAAGGGTAAGACTACCGTTGAAAACCAAACTAAGCAATAAAAATCTGTTTCAAGCTATTAACACCTATGCATGTTCACTGCTCAGTTATACTTTCGGTATAGTTAATTGGTGCAAGACTGAATTGAACAATTACAACGAAAAGTTCGAGTTTTACTAACAAAAGCTCAAAATCACCATCCAAAGAGCTCTGTCGAACGTACAACTTTGCCACGGTATGAAGGAGGAAGAGGATTGGCAGATCTTAGCAAACTATTAGATCAATAAATTTCTATTTTGCGTAATCATTTCCAGAAACTCCCAGAATTTTCTGATCTACCCAGAGTCATGTGCCAGGTTGATGACTCAACACCACCACAACTGACACAACAATACGTTCAATTACACCACCATACCGCTGATCAGAAACTGCTGAAATGGAAAGAGAAGCTCATTCATGGAAGACATATAAATGACGTCAACCAAAATTATGTCGACAGTGCAGCGTCGAACTACTGGTTGATCCCTGGTCATATGTTTCCTGAAAGGGAAGGCTTTATATTGGCAATCCAAGATCAAGTAGTTCCAACTAAGAACTATCTCAAGAACATCGTTAAAGACCCTTTAATTAACAACGACAGATGCAGGTACGGTTGCCAAACATCTGAATCTATCCAATATATTACAAGAGGTTGTCAAGCGTTCGCAAAGACGACACGATGCTGTGGCAAAAATACTGCACCAGGAACTAGCACTGAAACTTGCACTATCACAGTCGGTGAGATTACCATACTATAAATTCAAACCAGAATCTGTTTTAGAAAATAATAACTACAAGCTGTACTGAGACCGCACGATTCTGACTGATCGGACTGTTACTCACAATAGACCAGATATAGTTTTGGTAGATAAAGTCTCTCGGATAACAACTTTAATTGATATAGCAATTCCTAACAACAATAATATAAATATCAAGCAGGCTGAGAAAATAACCAAATATAGGGATTTGAAATTTCAAATAAAGACTCAGTGGGACATGAACAGCACAAGAACTATACCAATTGTTATGTCAACGACAGGAGTAGTACCAAAACATCTATTAAACAATATAAAATGCATCGGTCTGGAGGAACATTTTTACCAACTAATGCAAAAAGCCGTCCTGTTAGGAACAGACCGGACGGTCAGGAAATTCATGGGAAACTGCCGCCACGACTCCAACCACGGGCCTGAAAACCTGGCAAGGGCTCCCACAGAGCTAAACCCTTTTGACATCTAGGATATCTGGGGTTTAGTGAATTTTCCCCTAAAGGCAGGGTATACGTGCCTTAGAGGGAGTGTGCTGTCATACGTTGTCTGGTCAAGTCGTGATAATAAAAAAGTTTACAAGAAAAAACATTCACCAAACTTTACCAAATTCTAATCATTTACTCCTTATATAAGTTTTACCAAAATAATATTAAATTTAAATATCTCAATCTGGGTGTTGCGATTCAAAAAGACACTAATGAAATTGTCCCCGTATCTATGAGATTTTGTAAAATGAAATTTGACTAAATAGACCAGGGTCGATAATTTTTGAAACAAAAAAATTAATAGTAGGATGAACCCATTGGAAAAGTAAGAAAATACAACAACTATAAAAGGAAACATAATTTACGGGTGATCTGAGGTCGGAAGTGGGAGGGGTGGGGTTTTAAGGGTAAAAAACGGTTTATCTGGATTTCCGGCAAAACTACAAGTCCTATGGAAAAAGTTAAATGGCAAAGTTGTAGGTAATAAAAATATCTACAACCTTTGTGTTAAGACTTTTTTCACATAACCTTAAAATTTCTGTAAAAAATTCAAAAAACAGGTTTTTGTTTTTTTATTTTTATCTTTTACAAAATATTTTTTTGACGAAATGTGGTGACGACTTACCTTTTTATGTCTCAAACACACTGTAATTTTTTTGAATTAAAATATTTATTTTTTCACCTTATTTTGACTTAATAACAAAAAGCACCCTAATTTTCAATGGAAAATTCTCATGTCAAAATATTTATTATTTTAAAAAAGTCCGTTATTTGTTCGTTGAAACTTCTACTTTCTGTTGGTGTAAAAAATATATACATTAATATGGTAAATGTAAAATGCAAAGAAACGTTTAGCCCCTTCCCTACTTCTCTATGAAATACCTTTTGAAGGGCTAAAATTTTCCGTAGGTCACTTAGGTGTATAAGTATAATTTTAAAATAGCAATAAATATCCATCTATCAAAATTGTACAGACTGAACACTGACTGAAAACAATTTCGGAGTTTCTATGCTTTTTCTGAGAACATTTACTATAGTAATGTATATATATTTTTACACCTACAGAAAGTAGATTTCAACGAACAAAAAGCTCACCGACTTTTTGAAAATAACAGATATTTTTACATGAGAATTTTCTATTCAAAATTTGGGTGCTTTTTCGATATTAAGGTGAAAATAATTATTTTATATCAAAACAATTACTGTGTTTGGGTTATCAAAAAATTTAATACTTGCACCTCCACCAAAGTTTACTATATACGAAAGTCAGTAAAGCGAGTTATCCAGATTTTCTAATAAACGGTACAAACTATGTTATGGAACAAAATGTGGGACCAGGAACTAATCACATTTCTTTTTAATTTATTATACCCCACGTTCCGAACAGAAACATTTCCATTTTAAATATTAGTACCTCCACCAAAGTATACTATATGAGAAAGTCGGTAAAAAAAGTGTTTCCCGATTTTCTAAAAAACGGTACAAGCTATGATATTGAAAAACATAGGACCACTTCCGGATCTCCCGAAACAGGATCCAGTATAAACGGTCTCTTGAGCCGTATTCGAGTAATCGCTGAACACCTTATTTTTGAAGTCGGTTAAAAAAACAATGAGTCATAAATGGATCACGACATGTAATTTTTCACTTAATTTCTTGACGGCTTTTATAATTTACGCGTAATAAAAAAGCATTTTATTGGAAAACAAACGATTTAGTTCTCACATTTTCTTTAAAATCAGTTATACCTAAAATTCGTTCGGAAATTTCTGGTCTACATGTTCTCTAGAAAACAACATCCTGAGCTTGAGACTTATGAAACATCGCTCTATATCTGTGACAGGTAGCAAATGTCAATACATAAAATATTCACATTCTTCAGGAAAAATCTGGATTTAAATATCTAATTGAACTCTAAATTTCTGACAATACGAGCAAAATGAAAATTTTTATGCTTTAATCAATTACAAACGGGACTTTGGGTCTCCCACTTCTACATATTAACATTCGGTTGTCTTAATAACTTAAAGCAGAGTAAATTAAAAAGCAGAGCGGACATACAAGAGTTTAACAGTTTGTTCGATTTGTGGGGAAAGTCGGTTCTGTTCTTGCCGATCAGGGTAGAGGAGAAGAGTATAAGCGAAAGAAGAGAGAACTTCGTCGGGTAGTTCAGTGTTGTAGGCGAGAGTGCGCGGTAAACCGGAAGTGTACAACTGATTATCGAACGTTGGTCTCCCGTGGTCTTCGCTGTTCGCTCGCGCTGGTTGTCTGTATTGAGTATTGCACTCTGTCGCGCTGTGTAGCTTAGCCGAGAAGAAAAGTAAAGGGAAAAGAATTTTTCTGAATAACTGGCGATATTTTATTTGTGTGTAGGAGTCTACGGACGTATTGTGAGTGAAGTGCATTTTGATTGACCTGGGGAGAAGTAAGTACTTATATTTTTAACTACATTTGAAAAATGTTTTGCCGGTATTTCACTTTATAGCAAAATCAATGCAATATTCTCATCTGAATTATAGTTGATTTGGGTATAAAATGTGAGTCATACACCCTCCGAAATTTGATGAAGAACTGTATATGGTTTAGTTTTAATTTGATAATTAGGTTATTTATATATAGGTCTATAGTTATAGTTAATAATTATTCAATTGAAAAAAAAAGATATTGTAGACTAACACCCAAGAACTTTTTTTTTTCGTTTGTTGACTACATTTTTATTAGAATTGTTTAATTGGCCATTAACCTGGTATTGTTTTTTGATAAAATTGTCCATTTTTTCCGATTTTTGAAAAATATGTTTATGTTTGAGGTTGAAGACAAACAGATAAATAAATGGTTTTTGTTAAGAACCTTAGCAAAAATCATTGATACATAATATTGTGATGTAGCAAAAATGACACATATTTGTAATAAGGGAGGCGACGCTTTAATTTGCGAGTTTGAAATGCATTAATAAAAATAATTATGATCTACAGGTAATTTTTCGAAAATATAAGAGGTGCTATAATCTGCAAAAATGAAATTGTGAAATTTAAAATTCAATATTTCCTCAAACTTTCCTTTACTGTTTGGAAAACACCTACTCGACCCTATCTTCAAATTATATTCCTGTTTCTTTTTTTTTTTTAATTTTGTTGATCTATTAATATGTACCTATAATCTTTTTGTGCTGCAACCGTGTGATTTTTTAAAGGATTTTAATTCAGTTGGACTTTTAATTAGTCGTATATGTGTTTTGGTAGGGCCATATGAAAAATCATAAATTATGTTGAAGCAGGAGTAGGTCAAGATCATCGTTGGAATAATGAGATTGCAAGAGTAGTGATTAATTTATCTCTTGTGAGGTGACATATTTATAATATGTCCATTGTTCTATTATTTTTCTAGAAAAGAGAGATCTTCCAATATTTTTATACTTATACCTAAACGTGACAAAACGTCAAATCTTTTGAGTCACAAACAGCAAAATTTTAAAAATGTCCTTATTTTTCTTCATACTTATACTTTATTGTACAAAAAACTTTAAAAAGAAAAATATATTTTAGTAATGCCACAATAACTGTACGTAAAAATTAATTTCTAGGGCTTTTTAGGTAATTTGATAATAAACTCTCCAAGTATATATAACTTTAAAAAAACAAAACTAATTCAGAACAAGCGTGAATTAGTTCATTGCTACATGATGATCCGGTTGAATTTATCGTTTTTATATTTGCTATTAGATAGTGCGGGAAACAATACATTTATTTATAGTCTCCAGATAATACAGGATTATAAATTAGTGATAAGTCACCAATGTAATTTTCTTGATACATTGCAAATATTATTCAGAAACTCTACATATATTTCTGCACAGGATATGTTATATAGGAAGAAGTTTCAACATATGCATGGGTTTGTTTAGAAGTGTACACATCTTTTTTACTACTGAGTTATATACTTAATGTTGTCTTTTTTGGTTATTAGTTTTTTTTTAAATACAAACATTTCAATATTTCTCAAAAGGTATATTAAAATGTTCCGATACTGTTGGATCCTAGCGAGGTAGGAGTGAAATAATGCACCAGTGGTCTAGGATATCCGCCAGCTATTTGGTAGTGGCCTTGAACTTGATCTTGAAATGCAATGTGACTCCATATTTTGTCGTTAGTTAAAACCACAGATCATACACAGAGAAGTTAAGACCAGCCGGCATGCTACGGCAGAGCGTGGTGAAACCAAGTCATGTAAAGCACAGATTATTTCAGTGACAGCTACAGCTTTTTAAATCTTCCCTGCGTATGTGGCATCGATTCATATATAATTTTTTTGTCATAGGTTTGAATGGTTAGTCACTTTCATTCAATAAATCTTTTCTGTCAGTTATCCCCATAAAACTAATGCAGGATTGACAAAAAATCACTCATTTAAAGTGTTGCTGACCTTAAAAGTCAACCAAGGGTCAAATTCAACGTCATCACCGAAAAACTGAGGGAAATCCGTCGCCCTGATAGTTTACTTATTCTGTAGATATCTGGAAATTTTTCATGTTAATAGTATAAATTCAACTGACTATGAAATGGTCCTTAATTCTTTACTTTTTACTACTAGACGAAAATGGTTGATATTTCGTAACAGTGCACATTTTGGTGAGAAGCCATCAGGAGCATATAACGTAAAGTAAGGAATTCTGATTTCGGGGTGCGCCGAATTGTTCAAAAATCGACCATACCTCTTTTTCTCCGAAACTATTGAGCCTAAAATTTTAGAAAAATGGAAAAAAAAATATTTTTTTACTCAACTTTTACAGGAAAAATAAATTGAAAATATTAATTTTGGCTGGCAAATTTTAAAATGAAATGAAAAATAAAAAGCATTTTCAAGCGCATCAATTAATATAACAAGTGAAAGGGGTCTTTATAAAGAATATAAATATTTTAAAATAATTTCTTTAAAAGATTTTACCCGAAAATGTACAAAAATCGAATATTCACACAAAAATACTGCGAAACTGTGAGCTGTAGATAATGAAGTCATGTTCTGTCTGTCATTTGCTACAGCAGGTTATGATTGTTAATGATTGTAAGAGTGATTTTAACTCCTGCAGCCCTTTCGAAAGTTTGCAAATTAACTATTTGTTTGCATTAAAAAAAATGTTTTTCCCCGATTTCAAATTGTCTGTTTTTTTGATTACTAGTAGCCACTGAAAAAATATTCACGATAAAAAAAATCAGGCAGAATTTGCAGAAAAAATTGCAATGTTGAAAATGTGGAAAAATACTGATAATCCGGCAAAAAGATGCAAGTTGATACTGATAATGAAAATGGTGCCATTTTTGTCACCTTTTTGGAAAGTTATAACAGTTATTATAGTAATGAGTAATTTTAATTTTAATCCTGACAGTCCCTTCCAAAATTAGAAAATTTAATTTTCGCTTGCATAAAGAATTTATGTTTTTACCGATTTCAAATTGCCTACCATTTAGGTCACTAGTAGCCACTGAAGAAGTATTCACGTAATGAAATTACAAAAAGGTGGCAAGTTGCGTGATTCATTTTTGTCTGCCGTTGAAACGTATAAAAGATTGTGTTAGGTATAATCCGTGAAAAAAATGCAGACGTTTGGTTCATATTTGCCACTTTATTGCAAGTTCATCCGCATTTTCCACACTTTCCACTATTGCAAACCGTCTGTAATTTTTTTCCGTATATAATTTTTTAATGGCTACTAGTAATCCACATGGTAGACAATTTGAAACTAGGGAAACACTTGCAAACCAAAACTAAATTTTCAAATTTTCGAAGGAGCGGTCGGAGTTAAACTAACTTTTATAACCATTAACTCTCATAATGATTATATCTCTCCAAAAAGCAGACAAAAAAATACTCCATTTTCATTATTGATAGCGTATGTCTATAAGACTTAACTTTTTAAATACAGGTCTACACTCTAATGGTACAGAAAGAATACAACGAAAAACCTAATATTAATTATGTGGAACAAATTATAAAATTAAACGAACATATTTTGTAGAAAAGGTTTTACATTGATACGTTGATGACAATCCGATTATTATCAAACAAACGGGATAATTTATGTTACCATTTAGCGTCGTAAGCATTGTTTTTATTCCATGAAACCACGCCGTGATTACATTACATTATATATGTTACAATAATAATTGCTAGAAACTTGAGGAACTACTTAAACAAATATCTTTATAAAAAAGTTTTTTTGATGATAAATTTCGTCATGTTTAAATGACTTATTTCTTTTAATAAAAGAAATCTCAATATCTCTTTTTCATGCTTTTCACAGTTTGTTAGAAAGCTAAACGCTTTAATTTTAAGCGCAACTTTTTCTCTTTAATTTTTTTTTGTAAAGTCAATACATTTCGACTTATTCGTGATTGAAATTAAAAATACACTTTTGCATCCTAACACTCAATGTCGTTTCAACAACTCTAAGTTATCATCATCAAGGAGTAAACCAAACTCAGTTTGGTTTAGTCGTCTTTGATGATGTGTTAGTTGTTGAAACGGCTTTGAGTGTTCAAATAAAGGTTTGATGTTAGGGTGCAAAACTGTGTTTTTACATTTTTGACACACCAAAGATTCCACAGCATTTTCATTGTGATTGAAAGTATCAATGTTTCAACCAAAAAACCCACATTTTCAAATGTTTTTTCGCGAATAACTAAAAAAATAATCTAACCAAAAATGTAGCGTATATAAAAACAAAAAAAAAAAGTTTTTTATGATCTCTGTAGACCTAATACAAACGAAGTTATAGCTTGTTGAAGTTTGTTTCTTATTCGTCAAAAACCAAAATTCCAAGTTTAAATTTAGAATAACCAAAAAAACAATGCATTTTTTGGGAGGAACCTTTTATGAAATGCTTAAAAAGCCTTCATTTTCATTTTTTATGAAAATCAGCTTGGAAAGTAAGAAAGTTATGACCAAAATAATATTAGTCTCTATTTGATTCGGCTCAAAAAAAGTCAAATCACACTCTCATTAGCACCCCAATTGAAAATAATTGCTCAGTAAATTTGAACGTATTAGAGTGCTTAAAGTTTTTTTTTACGTTAAAGAGTATTCTTATAATTTTGTAAGAAAATTTATACTCTTCTAACTCTTTCAAAAATAAGCCTTGAAAAAATAATTGATAGAATCTATAGGTATTGAAAAACCCAACAAAATGGCGTTTTGTAGGATTTTGTTGCTTAAAAATTAAGCTAGTTATTGTCAAAAAGGAATGACGATGAAGCGGAAAAGGAAGATGATATAGTGGACGAGGATTTTTAATTATCTATGAATATTTTTTGTTACTAAAGAAAATTGTATACCAAAAATGACAAATACAGCTAAAAGTAATTTTTTTATTTTCTCTGTTTTTGATTACAAAATTTAATCAGTAGGGGTTGCGTTTTAGGGGTTGATAGATAAAATAAATACATTATATTTTAAATAGTAAACATGATTGAACGGTTTTCATAAGGGCTGAAATTTTTACATAAATGATAAAAATTAAAAGAGTAAAGAAAATTTTATTTACTCGTAATATCACATTTTATTAAATTATTTAAAATTGCTAAATAAAATTTGTTAAATTATTACTGCATTAAAGGGTGATTTTTATTGTTTTTTTTTTGTTCATTGGCTGACCTAATAGTATCATAATTGCTTTAATATATTTTAGTTCACCTTCGATTTCTTTCGTGTGGTTTCTATCCTAGGAATCGCAGGGAAAAGGCGCTACACACAGCTCGTCTCCAGATTTGTGGTCTCTGGTTGATTTTGCATTAAATATTATGTTCATAAATGTATTTATTTTTTTTAATTATTATGTGAATTATTTACCGTTATGTATCTAAAATTTTGCAATTTAGTAAATACCTTGTTGCAGAAATTTTATTGTACTAAAACAAGTTCTACGAGATGAATTCAAACGAGTGTGTTCTTATCTCGCTGCAAATTCATTTGTACTTCCAGAAATGTCACCTTTAACAACTTGTGTGACTGGAACTTGGGAACGGCATTTAATTTCTTAATAAAAATCTCTCCCGCTTGTTATTCATGTCGAACAATTTTTGATAAAAGATAATGTCAACATAGGATCGTAGGATGCAATAGACACGTAGACAGACTGATTTTTAAAAGATGTTTTGTCTTTTTTTAGTTTAACTGTAATGCTTAAATGTAGTTTGCTTCATGTAACTTCATGTTCAATCCACAAAATATGAATATATTAACCAAATTAATACAATTTTATCAAAATAAATAACACTAATTAGAATAAATATCGCGATAATCTGCAATTTGCATTTGAAACTTGAATGTTTTTATATCAAATTATACGATCACCAGTTATGTAATTTCATAATTAATATAAATGAAAAAAAATATAAATCGATAAGAAATATTATAGAAACAAAAGCAGTTTTACAACAGATTGTTTCAAGAATTGTTATTGAAGACTCACTTTCCGCCGTGAAAGGCGACATTATTATCTATCATTTAGCAAGAGCTAGTTATTTATTTTTTTAAAGATTTTTAACCAACTTCAGAAAAGGAGAATGTTCTTAGCTGGCCGATTGTGTTAATGTATATTTATCGATTTAGATAGTTATTATGTTGAGGTAGATCACGAGATAATTCCATATATACTCACCGATAATGAAATCGCAACACCCAGAAGATGTTTACATTTAATATTGTTTTGGCAAAACATTGTTGCTATATTAAGTAGTTAAAGATTAAAATTGGAATAAAAAATACCAAGCAGTTTAATTTTTTCTTAGTTTGTTAATAATGTTTTTGTCCACCGCAGTTACCTATACACTCCCAAAAACGGCTTGACATTGATGTAATAAGGTGGTCTATTTCTTCTTGAGAAATACTATCCGAAGCTACCTGTATTTCATGTCATAGAACCTCCAAAGTTCGTGGGGGCTGGGGTACATTTCCGAGCCTTCTATCCATCATATTCCAAGCATGTTCTATAGGCGAAAGATCAGGGGATCTGGGAGGCCATGGCAACAGATTCACATGGGTCTCTTCAAAAATTTAAACTAATTCCAGCATTATCTTGTTGAAATATGAGATCCATGAGCCGATTAAGGTGACGTTGCGCTGTCATGTTGAGTCGAACAAAGACTAAAGGTAATCCACCTCCTTATGCAATAGCATCCCTTACCATAAAGCCTATTGGGCGGTTTACTCAACATCAAATTTACGTTGACGTCTTTCTCCTCGACGTCGTCTAACCCTTCTTCGGCCATCATGTCCACCCACGCAGAATCGATGTTCATCCACGGATCATACAGAGAGACGATTCATCAGAGAAGAAGACCTGATGGAATTCTACGTTCCAATGTTATCGTTCTCTGCACTACCGTAGTGGTCGACTGCTACCTCTGAACACTCAGCGGTCACTTATCTGGTAATACATTCGGTGTACACGTACTCTATGTATTTTATTTAGCATTACTAAATATTGATTTCGGATCCCATCAAACAGTTTGTTTTTGGTAAACTAAAAAAAAGCAAAAACGGCAAAATATTGATTGATAAGAAGTTTTACCAAAATAATATTAAATTTAAACATCTCCTTCTGGGTGTTGCGATTTCTTTGTCAGTGAGTATATATTTCTATAACGTAAAATGTACCGTTTTTCAGAAAATCAAAAAAACATACAATAAATCATAACGTCAATGTAGTGTTACATACACTTTCTTACAACTGTCCAGATTTAAATGTCAATATGACATATTAGAAAATAATCATAGATATTTGCAGAAATATATTCACAGGATGTTAGAGGAATTTCCAAATAACTATAATTAACTCTCATTTTTCATTTTTGTTTAATTGAAATCTGAAATAAATATGAATGAAAATATTTGGTTGATGTTTAATTCCCGGGTACATCCGTTTATTAGTCTGTTGTATTCTGTGAAAAAATCGCCTGATATTTAGCTCTTTCAAAGGGTATGAAGTAAGTATTAATTTGGACTTTTTGAATTAAAATATCGACCTTATCGTGCAAGACGCTTTTATAAAGGTCACTTTCTTGTTTGTTTTGCATGTTTAAATTTTGAATTTTACAACGTTTACAGTTTTATACAGTTGTATTGATCTTGTCTGTAGTTTTTCCTTTAGTACTGATTTGGGAACACTGGCTGGCACAGGTGCGGGTCCAGAGACAAGCCTAACTAGTGGGGCGGCTGCCTGGGTTGTAGCATTAAAAATTGAGAATCTTCTGCTTAAACCTACAGAAGCTGCTGTATTTTAACTCTTGGATGTAAAATTTCATTGTTTTAGCGTAAAAGTCATGGACATTGGATCCGCCCCTGGGCTGAATGACATTATGAGACAACTCCTTTTATTTATTATTTTATTACGAAGTTATTGATATTAAAGAAGTATTTTAAAATTTAGATGGGCATATTCTTGACGTCTATAAAGTTAGTTATCCCGATTGTTTTTTAAACCAAAATAATCGCCGGAAGCACAAAAATCGACATTATGCGTTTCAGAGTTGGAATCGCCTTGTCTCAAGGAGTCAGCTAATACTGAACTTATTTCTGCCATTGCCATGTGTTCAACTATTTTACAAGCTCAATGTCATGTAATCTTTTGTTTTTAAATATTTTGGTGTTGAAAGCTCATTAGTCCTTGAATATCATCTGTTGAATGTAAAGAGACATACGTATGTGAAACTAGATACGTGCGAATAACTGTTAACATTTGCGTTGAAAACGACATACGATGTCCAAGTATATTTCTGAATCATTTTAATTATCAGTACCGTTAATTTATTTCCAATATTTAATTTGATTTTAGCATTTATTGAAACTTTTTCTTTAGCTATTAGCAATCTAAAATCATAATGTCCTATCTTTCGGTAATAGAAATTTTATAAACTCCTGTTCACCTTAATTTCCAGAAAATGCATATCCATTTTTGAAGCAAAAACTTTTTAACTTTACTTATGAACACGAAATGGGTAAGATTATTAGTGAAATGACACCAGACCTCCACGAGGGTTAGGTATCTGTTCAGTTTTATACACAGAGCTGGAATAAAGCAGGTGATGACTTTTTAAGATTTTAGATTCGTTTGTAAAGGCCAATACCAATAATTCCAACCGTTTAAAAAATTATCCCCGAATCGGGTGTTGACACAACCAATTTCCCAAATCGTTTGAAATATAGACAGGCCTCTAAGAACAAACCTTTTATTCTCCACGAAATCTCGAATAATTATTTAATTATTTATTACATACAGGGTGTTTCTAAAATAGGGTTACAAACTTCTGCTGTGTATAGAACGCATTAAAATAAGCCAAAAAGTCCATGTACCCTAAAACGCACCCATAGGAAGTCATACGCCCTTAAAAGGGCTCAAACAAAACTTTTTTTTTGTTATTGACAAAACGGTCGAAAATAAACAAAAAAAAATGAATGGGTCTTACATAACTTTTCACGTTAAATAAAACATGTGCTACTCTATTTTTTTTTGGTGAAGGCGGTTTTCGGCCCCTATTTTTTTTTATTTAAATTTTTTACAATTTTCTCTACAGATTTCTAAAATCTTAACAATCTTTCG
Organism: Octodonta nipae; assembly: GCA_034190945.1. Taxonomy (NCBI): domain Eukaryota; kingdom Metazoa; phylum Arthropoda; class Insecta; order Coleoptera; family Chrysomelidae; genus Octodonta; species Octodonta nipae. The sequence continues at coordinate 93,824,650 of CM067220.1, forward strand.
TAAAAAACTTTAACATTGTCCAAATCGATATTTCCAATGGTTTTGGAGTAAATTGATTTTGAAAATTACTCAGCTCTTTAAGTTTTCAGGCCAAAAAGTACAAAAATCTGTTTAATTAGTAAAAGTGGTGATTGGAACATTTAAGTATATAGCACCTCATAAAAGGGAGTCATATTCAAACAAGGAATTGACAGATATGCACTTTATGTACCGGCCGTGCGGCTGGAAATGCACCAGAAGCGACGCGTCTGTATGCGGCAGCATATACTTGAATTTAAATTGGATTTTGTTAAGATTCAGATTCCATTACATTTCTCATAACGTAAAGTGTACAATTTTTCAGTAAATTGGAAAAATAAATACAAAAAACGTAAATGTCACAGAAATGGCACATATATTTTCTACACCATCTCTAATTTTAAATGTCAACATATTAACAGAAAACAATTAGGGAAAGTGCCAAATTTCTTGCGAGCTTCACACTTACGTTTGCAACATGAGGCAATGTATTTTACTCGATCCATATTTTTAACAAAGGGTAAATCTATATATAAATAGGCAAAGGCAAAACGGTTCGGTACCATTTTCTCCTCTGTCGCTTAACTGATTTTCTTTATTTTCGTTTTGTTTAATAGCTACTGACGACCTTCAGTGCAGAATGCCAAAATTTATTTATAATAGTGATTCATTCAATAAATAAAATAAAATAAAAAATTCATTATTTGCGTCCATAGTGCCAATGCTAAACAAATAACGGTAACATTGCCGCCAGATTGCTTGGGCAGAAAATCATAAAGATCGATTGACTCGAATGTGAAAGACAAAGTAAATGAAACATAAAACAAACACATTTTGAACCTTCCTTAAAGTTAGTCTACACTATCATTCTATTGAAATAGAACCCATAAATTTTTTTATTGCATAATATTCGTCATTTATTGGGCTCTCGCATGTTTGCAACTCTTTTATTTATTTCTAATAACACTTTATTAATTTTAAACTTACATTTTTAATTTAGTTAGGGTTCAAGATAAATAGTTAGATCTGGCAACATATTCATAGCGATCTGTTTTCTAAGGAATTTAATTTTATATTTGACATTTCATTACTTTCAATAGTTTTTTTTAATTAAAAGTTTTCAGTTTAATCAGTAAATTTGTCTAATGTATTATTTCCAATTTCAGTTCACTGAAAAAAATTGTCAAAAATAGATGTAGTTAATATTAATTAATAATAGTGCTTTGTGCTTTGTACTTCTTTATATGGTCGATATAAAACAGAAATCGCGATGGGTTACTAGGTAGGTGTGTTTATCTCAATTTAATGAAATTGTACTGAATTTTAAGATACATATGTATCTACTTAAGTATTGTGATTATTTGTAATGTAATAGTAGACACCTATTTCACATGCAGACTTCAGACTAACTTTTAAGTTATTTTGCATTTTCTTCTTAATAGTGAAAATCGTATCTGTATAATGTCTGAATAACGATTCTAATTACTCATATTACTTACGTACATACAATTTAAAACTATTGCAATTTTTCAGTCTCAAATCAAAAATACTATTTAAATATAGTGTTCATTTTTAAATGAGTTGAACATTTTTTATATTGAAAATCGTATTGAAAATTAAATCTATATGTGATTTACACATATAGTTATAATTTAATTATATTAAATGGCAAAAGATGCTGTTTTCTAACAATTATTGGTAACATAGTACATTTATTTTTCATTGCATGACCCCATTCCTTCATAATCGTAATTTTATTACAAGGTAACTGATTTTTACCCAAAATAAGCATGTCATTGACATTTTAACGGTGTGTATTTAAAATATAAAAAAATCCAATTAATTAAATGTAAATTTTACTAATTTGTTATAGTTAGGTACTACATCTATTATTCTAGATTAAAATATATATTCAAGATATTTTCTGATAACAGTTTCAAAGCTGAATTATATTTTCTGTGGACCTCAATTCTCCCTGACTAATTCAACCGTTCCCAGATCCCAACAATGCGCAACATTTAAATCATTGGTTATTTTTCCAAAAATATTGGACACCGGTGCTTTATGAAGTACAAGTACAAGAGGTTTCTGGAGATCACCTTTAATGAAAGATTGGTAGATGTTGTTCAATTGAGCGGCCACCTAGATTTTTAAATTTGCCCACAATATAGGTATTTCTTCATGTTGGGGCTATTTAAGAGATCAAAAATCATTATGTAACCCCTTGATTGAAGACGTTGTCATATGCAGAAAAATGTCCTCTATCTATATAATAATAACAGAGAGTCGAAATGGCCTTATTTCGCCTGATCAACTGGATACAATAAAGAGCGAAGTTGAGCGAGAATTATTTGGTCGAAATACAACAGATCCGGAGCCTGAAACACTCAAGAACTTCATCAAGAACAGCCAGCCAACGATGACCTGCTTGAGAAAATCCAAGCAGAAATGGAAAGAGCTTTCATAGAGTATAGTGGGACAGATCCATTGAATGGACCAACTCTTCCCAAACTATGATCTTCTAAGAAACTGGGTATCATCTTGCAGGCCATGAACCAATTTATCTGGCCAAACTATGTTTTAGGTTTTACGTTAGAGTCGCTACACACAACCATCTACTGTGCTGTAATTTCCATCTGCAGAACAAGTGGGGTGGCAATAAGACCAAAGCAAAACCCTTCTCCATTTAGACAAACACATCGAATACCACCTTGGCAAAGAAGGCTAGAAGGTAAAGTTAATTCTCTTCGGAAAGACATTGGAAGACTGACCTAGTACCAACGAGGGGTCAGGAACAACAGAATAGAAAGACTTGTCAAGACTATCATGGACAATAACCGAATACACTCCCAGTGGGATGGATAAAACATCACATCTCAGCAGTGTCTGGACAGTCTACGACAAAAGCTCTCCGTCTACACAAGTCGATTGAGAAGGTACAAAACCAGTAACCAACGCAAACCAGATAACACACTCTTCCGACAATCAGAAAAAGGGTTTTATAGAAAATTTAACAACAATAATAATGAAGCCCCTAGTTACCCCAGTAAACCAGACATCGATGCATTCTGGAAAACACAGCTTTCCACAACAATCTCCTATAACTCCAGAGCCAGCTGGATTAATGAGGAGGAGGCTGCATTTCAGAACTGTGATGCCATGCAACACCAACCATTTACAACAGAAGACACATCCAACATAATGAAGCACCTCTATAACTGGAAAGCACCAGGACCAGATGGTGTGCAAAATTATTGGATCAAGAAACTCTACGCAACCCACGAAACACTAACAGCACTTATAAATGACGTAATTACCTACCCACACAAGATGCCTAGTTTCCTTACGCACGGTGCTACATACCTCTTACCAAAAGACAACCTATGTACTTAGGACCCAGCAAAGTACCGACCAATCACTTGCCTTCCAACCTTATACAAACTCATAACATCGTGCATTAATCATCGCATTTTCAAACATTGTGAGCTGAACAACATAATTACTCAACAAAAGGGATACGCGAAAAATTCGATGGCCTGCAAAGAACAACTGATAATTGATTCCATTGTCTGCAATCAAGCCCACGCCAAAAGACGAAATCTCTACATGGCATATGTGGACTACAAAAAGGCATTTGATTCAGTTCCACATGATTGGCTCATTAAGGCACTGAAACTCTATAAAGTGAATAATTGTATTATTAACTTTTTAGAATATGCCATGTCCACCTGGCAAACCAAAATCTCACTGAATGAACCCAACTGTTCGATACAAACTGACCCCATTCCAATCAGAAGGGGTATATTCCAGGGAGACTCTCTTAGCCCGCTGTGGTTCTGCCTGGCTATGAACCCTCTCTCAAACAAACTGAACTCGACAAATTTTGGGTTCAGTCTCAAACACAACAACGTACTAGCATTAAAGATAAACCATTTGTTATACATGGACGACTTAAAGTTGATGGCAGCTACGAAACAACAGCTGCATGATATGCTTAAAATAGTAGAAGGGTTCTCTAGTGACATCCATATGAAATTTGGCCTAGACAAATGCCGAATTATTAATATAGTTAAAGGCAAAATACAGCAGGGGCACTTCGAAATGGGAGATGGCACCTCAATTGAATCTATGGGGGAAGGTCATACTTATAAATACCTTGGAATAAAGCAGGCTCAACGTATTGATCACTTGACTATGAAAAAGGACCTAACAGCAGAGTTTTATAGAAGAGTACGACGACTGTTGAAAACCAAACAGTAAAAATCTGTTTCAGGCTATTAACACCTATGCATGTTCAGTGCTCATTTACTCTTTCGGTATAGTTACTGATGCAAGACTGACATTGAAAAATTACAACGAAAAGTTCGAGTTTTACTAACAAAAGCTCAAGATCACCATCCAAAGAGCTCTGTTTAACGTACAACTTTGCCAAGGTATGAAGGAGGAAGAGGATTGGCAGATCTAAGCATACTATTAGATTAACAAATTTCTATTTTGCGTAATCATTTCCAGAAACTCGCAGAATTTTCTGATCTACACAGAGTCATGTGCCAGATTGATGTCTCAACACCACTGCGACTGACACGTCCAATTACGCCACCAGACCACTGATCAGAAACTGCTGAAATGGAAAGAGAAGCCCCTTCATGGAATACATATAAATGACGTCAACCAAGATTATGTCGACAGTGCAGCGTCGAACTACTGGTTGATTTCAGGTCATATGTTTCCTGAAACGGAAGGCTTTATATTGGCAATCCAAGATCAAGTAATCCCAACTAAGAACTATCTAAAGTACATCGTTAAAGACCCTTCTCTTAACAACGACAAATGCAGGTACGGTTGCCAAACATCTGAGTCTATCCAGCATATCACAGGAGGTTGTCAAGTGTTCGCTGCAACTGAATACAAAGAACGACACGATGCTGTGGCTAAAATACTGCACCAGGAACTAGCACTGAAACTTGAACTATCATAGTCGGTAAGATTACCATACTATAAATACAAACCAGAATCGGTTTTAGAAAATAACAACTACAAGCTGTACTGGGACCGCACGATACTGACTGATCGGACTGTTGCTCACAATAGACCAGATGATTTTTTTATTTGAAAGGGTAAATGTAGGAATTAGAATTCGTAGGTATATAAAAAGAGAAATTAATGTAATAATGATTAAAAATGGATATAGTTTTGGTACATAAAGTCGCTCGGAAAACAACTTTAATTGACATAGCAATTCCTAACAACAATAATATAAATGTCAAGCCGGATGAGAAAATAACCAAATATAGAGATTTGGAATTTCAAATAAAGACTCAGTGGGAGATGAACAACACACGAACTGTACCAATTGTTATGTCAACGACATGAATAGTCCCAAAACATCTATTAAACAATTTAAAACACCTAGGTCTGTACGAACATCTTTACAAACAAATGCAAAAAGCCGTCCTGTTAGGGACAGCCCGGACGGTCAGGAAATTCATGGGAAACTGCCGCCACGACTCCAACCACGGGCCTAAAAGATCCTATTTTTTTCCTAACTTTTTACAAAGAAATTCTGCATGATTTGTCAACTGATGATCTAACATTATACCTGGGTAGTTTCTAAATGATTGAGGAGGCAAATAGTTATTTTGGATGTTCATGTGGGTTTTCACTCCTCACAATGGTTTCTGAAAAAACACAGATAAGTAAAATAATTGAAAATCAAAGTGCAGTTTGTGGAAACTGCCCGGAACACTAGTTGCTTTCTTATAGAAAATCTCTCTCGCAGGATTAACTGTAAGACAGTAGGTCTACGGATTTGTCAACTACTTTTCCTGTATATTATATTGGGATGTATTTTGTGTGATACTTATCTGATGTGCCGTTTCGATTCCTTATCACAATATTATAGCTTGACTTTTTCGCAATGTCAATTGATTGATTAATTGACTTTGAAGTTTCTTTTTTGATGTTCATTTGCTAGGAGCCCTTGCCATGACACCGGTATCTCTATAAAGGCTGTTCGAATTTCTTCATTATTCAAGATCATGCAGACACTTTCTTTGATTTTTCTCTTTTTGATGTGTTCTTCTTTAAGTAATATTTTTGTCTTATTCCATTCCATTTGGTGTATACCATTATCCGTGAGTACATGGTTTGCCAATCTTGATCTGTGTATATGTCTTCTTGAGACGTTGTATTGGTGCTCTTTTATTCTAATTTGGAGAGGTTTTGATGTTTCACCGGTAAATGTTTTTTCCACAGACACCAGGTACACTGTTCATACAATTTTGGGAATTTTGAGTAGCGTTTTCCTGATAAGGAATCGAAACGTCACATCAGATAAGTATCACACAAAATACATCTCAGCATAGTATTCAGGAAAGCTAGTTGACAAATCCGTAGACCTACTGTCTCACAGTTAATCCCACCAGAGAGTTTTTCTATAAGAAGGCAACTAGCGTTTCGGGCAGTTTCCACAAATTGCTCTTACATACTACACTTTGATTTTCAATTATTTTACTTATGTGGTTTTTCAGAAACCCACATGAACATCTAAAATAATTATACCTAGGTATTTAATTTCACTTACTCTTTGCACAAGTTCATTTTTAATCCTTATTTCAAAATTGTTAACATTATATTTGTTACAATTACCTAGCTCCATATATTTGGTTTTATTTGCATATAATTTTAATTTGTTACCACATAACCAATCATACACAATTTCAAGTTGATTATTAAGAATATCTGTAATATCTTTAAACTTATTTCCAGAAACAGATATTAAAGTATCATCTGCAAAGAGGTTTATGACTGAGTTATTGCCCGCTGTATATATGTCATTCATATAAATAATAAATAACAATGGACCCAAAACGCTTCCTTGTGAAATAGCATACTTGCTGATTATTTTTCCTGATTTGATATTGTCAAGCTTTGTAAGATGATACCGATCATCTAAATAATTCTTAATTAATTTCAACGCCACAGATTTTATGCCATAGTATTTTAAGTTTTTTATTAATAGTTCATGATTTATTGTTTCGAATGCGCGTTTCAAATCAAGAAAAACGCCCAGGATGACATTGTTGTTGTTTAGTTCTTTTCTCCAGCGTGCGCATACAAACTATCTAATTGCGCCAAGGGAGTTATAAGCTAATTTAGTATTTAAAAAGAATTTTGATGACTTCACTGACAAATAATCTTCTTCCATTTTTTCATATGTCGCGTAAAAAAATAATTGTTTGACACGTTTTGGCGCTTTTAAAAAAAAGAAAATTGTCCGATTTATGCATTTTGTGTAGAATTTAACACTGCACTTCGTACCAAATAAAATTTTAGAATTTCTCAAAAATGAAATTTGATATAAAAAGCAATTAGAAGGCACATTAAATGAGTAAAAGCAAAACGTATCTAGAAATAACCCAATGACAGTACGAATATTGTTGTTTATTTATCTGATTTTTTAATATTTCTAAAAAGGTCTCAACAAGACAATTTGTATCGATACGTGAAAGGCATAATTAAATTGTTTCATTCCTTTCTCCGTGCCGTAATTGCAATGCTGAGATGAAAATACTCATCGCAAATGGTGATCGTATCTTGTCACAACGAGTCTTCCTGAAAACGCTCTTGTTTTTACGTTTTTAGGTATTGATCTACAAGTAATAAATGCAACGTGACTATGGGATTCGAGATGCCATTTGTTCACCACGACAATAAAATTCGATTCCAATTGTAGAAGCGTTCAAGTTAAAATAAATATACATAAAAAACAGCTGTATAAAAAATATTAATTCTGATCACGTGTCTTATAAGTTTCTTTGTGTAAAAAAGACTCAGACATCGACAGAATTTTGTGTCCGAATGTATGGGCCAACGCCATACAATATTATTAGAATGAATATGTTTTTTTATCTATCAGTTCTTTTAGACGTCATTGCTGTTGAAAAGCGATGAAACATGAATACCAAATGTTAGGTAGGGTCAGCTCGACTCTTCGATGGCAATATGTCGAGCCTAATAAATAACGTCTTGTAAGAACAGACAGGTCCGGCTTTATTGGTAACAGGATTTGAGGCTGTATGTATTTCTTACAAAATGTCTTCACTTTTTATATTTTATGGAACTGATAGCTATAACATACAAATGAAATTTGACAAAAATTCTAGTCCCTAGATTACCATAATTCTAAAATTTCGTCATTAGCCCCATTTTGACGAAGCTGACAATTTTTTTCTGTTTCCAAATACTTGGAAACAGGGTTTCTTTGAGTAGCAAAATATGTCAATTTTAAAGTTTGAGTATTATCGAAATGATCATTTTCACCCAGTTAAAAGTAGGAGTGATTATCACTACGCTGCACGACGTCAAAAAAATTACACCGATACAGGACGGTGGTCTATCAGCACCAAAAATGATGACGCGAAATTTTTGTCTAATTTTGGTGTTTGCAAGAAAATTTAATGTAATCTATTTTATAAGTGTGTTTTTCAATAATAATCGCAAGAAATTAATTTTTAAATCAATCTTATCCCATATTATAAGACAAATACAGAAACTGTACTATTTTGACACTTTTATTTAAAAAAGGTATAAAAATAGAAATTAACAAAAAAAATTATTTTTTGTTTAAAATAAGTAAAAAATTGTCTGGTGAACGTAGCAAACGATAACAATAAACAAACTAAAAATTGGTACAGAAAATACAGCAGCACAAATTTACCTAACAATTTAACGTGATTTTCTGTACACAGTCTGTACAACATGCTACAATATGTTGCATGCACAACCATTTTTTGCAAAATTTACAAAATATCTAGTTTTCCGTTTTTTGTAATACTTACAGTTTCCTCTTTGATTTGGGGCGGGATCAGGTAGAGTTTCAGAGTTGCTATATTTGGCAATTGCAGATTGTACATATGTGCGTAAACCAGATGAAGAAGCTGTAGAACCCATATGTTCCTTAATTAGCTGAAGTCCCAATTTTTTTACAAATAGCCTATTTTTGCTATACTCTGTATCTGGATTATTACATCTAGTAATGACAAAAGCATTGATATTGCAAATGTTGAGCATTCCATAAAAAGTAACTAACGGCCAACGTTTCCTGTTTCTCGAAACGTCATGGAAGAAGACATTCTATCAACAATGTCTACACCGGATTTTGTAGAATTGTAAAATAAAAATTGTCTCTGGTTTACCACATTCTGGATCGATTGTGTCGTCAAGGTTTAAGGAAGACAGCAATAAAACATACAGTAACCCACAAAATACAGCACCTTTTTGCCTTAATCTTAAGACATCACTATTCCTGGAATTCCCTTATCAAACACTGCCATCTACGGTGGAAGTTCCTATTTACTAATCATCGAAAGTGGCATAATCATTGACCGCTACATATTTTAAAAAGTTACAGGACTACACGACGGTGGTCAATCAGGACAAAATAATTTATATTTCAAACACCAAATTTTGTGCTTTAGTGAAATGTAACGTAAAATACTTCTAGTTGTATTCCTGAAAGGTACTGATGAAAAACCCAGATTTGTGTATTAACTCTTTATATAAGAAACAGCCTTTTGAGTTGTACCCTTGACCTGACAGACCACCGTCGTGCATCGGAGTGTTAATTATTGTTACTGTTACCCCCCCCCCAATCTTACCATCAGGTCATCCGTGGGGAACACCACAACATTGATAATTATTAGGGTTTATTCTACCAGTCAAAAGAGCAAATTTAAGGACATTTCAAAATGCAACAATTAACGGTTGTTGTGTTGTATCACACAAAAACCTCCAATGACTGAATTATATAATATGCTTGTTTTTTTTAACTGTTTATGATTTATGATTAATACTTTTGGCCTGTCAGTTAGCAAAAAAGGTATAGATTAGTCAGTAATATCTTTCATCGTTGCAAAATGTTTCGGTAGTAGAGAGAATAGAATGAATATATAAATATATACATTCCTAAAAACACCCTTTGATCAGATATGGTCACAAACTTTGTACACTATCGAATGCAAAAAACAAAATCGACCATCAGGTCATCCGTGAGGAACACCACAACATTGATAATTATTAGGGTTTATTCTACCAGTCAACAGAGCAAATTTAAGGACATTTCAAAATGCAACATTTAACGGTTGTTGTGTTGTATCACACAAAAACCTCCAATGACTGAATTATATAATATGCTTGTTTTTTTTTAACTGTTTATGATTTATGATTAATACTTTTAGCCTGTCAGTCAGCAAAAAAGGTATAGATTAGTCAGTAATATCTTTCATCGTTGCAAAATGTTTCGGTAGTAGAAAGAATAGAATGAATATATAAATATATACATTCCTAAAAACACCCTTTGATCAGATATGGTCACAAACTTTGTACATGCTTACAGTAATCGAATGCAAAAAACAAAACCGACTTCAAAAAAAAAAGAAATGTATATCTAAGAAGTAAAAAATATTTTTCCCTGCAAAAATTAAATACCTTTTCTGAAGTCGGTGCCAAGTTGAACATCAAAGTTGCACAGTACAACTCATAAATGTACTTCCCATATTATTTTTACTTTAGCTTGGTACCGACTACTGAAAAAGTATTTAATTGTTGCCGGAAAAATGGAATTAACTTTTTCGATATTGCCAAGAATAAGGTATTTTACTTTTAAGCAACATTCATTATGTGAATAGGGTAACTTGTTTGCTAAATATTTATAGGTATGTAGAAAGTTTTGCATATAATTCCAACTATGGTGAGCCAACTCTATTGTAGACGATTTCTTCAACTTTTTAGATCTGTTAATTATAAGACATTTTGATTTAATTCCAATTCGGCCGATTCTGTCCCTTGATGTACGGTAGGGTGAATCTTGGTTTTTTCAGCAACATCTTCCTTTTGTTTCAGTTGTGTATCCTGGATCGTGTTGTGTTCTATTGCTTGTTTGATTGAATTGTGTGTATATCCGTTTTGTTCTAAAGCAGCAGTAATCTTCTCCAATTCTTGCGCTTTGTACTTGTCAGTGGTGAGCTTTAGTGACCTCGGAATTAGTGTATTGGCAACTCCCTATATTTGCGAGGGTGGTGATGAGAATCTGCATTATATCTATTGGTGTGTGTTGGTTTCCTGTAAATGGTGAGTTCTAGGAGCCGTCTGAGTTCTGGTTATGTGGACGTCAAGGAAGGGCAACTGCTAGTTTCCTTCGAGCTCTAACGTGAATTGAATCCTGGGGGGTATGCAATTTAAATGATTCAAGAACTTAAGCTCTTCTTTGCCAAAAAACCATGCGACAAATACGTCATGTACGTATCTAATCCATGTTTTTGGCTTAAGTTTTGCTGACTCTAGCGCATTTTGTTCAAAGTATGCCATAAACATATTTGCAACTGCTGGAGACAGTGGTGACCATATTGCTGCTCCGTCTGTTTGTTTGTACTCGTATGTTTGGTTGTTGGACATGAAATAAGCGTTTTTAAGGCAGTGCCTTGAGAGGTCGATAATGTGACTTGGAAGGTTTTCATTCTCCGAGATCTGTTGCAGTGCTTCTTCTATTGGTATACTTGGGTACAGCGACATGATATCGTCTGGATCTATTGTTAAGCTGTTAAGGATGTGTGTGAAGTATTGGGAATCCCTTACATATGAATCGGCATTTTCTACTATCGGTTGTAGGATGCTGGCTAGATATTTTTCTAAATTGTATAGTGGCGTATTAAAAGCACTGACTATTGGAATTCTCCGAACACAACATAACTACCGCGTATAAACCACACCAAACCATAGGTACAACCTTAAAAAATTCAAAACCTAAAATCAGGGCGTATACAGTATTGCGTGTGGAAATGTGATAAAAGGTACGTCGGCCAAATAAACAGGAGAATCTCTGCTAGATTAGAAGAGCACAAATTATTTGTCAGAAACAAACAAACAACATCTGCTCTATTTCAACATCAACTACAGACGGACCACAAAATAGATTTTGAGAGCTGCAAACAAATATCTAATACAACAAATTATAAAACAAGGATTGTACGAGAGGCAATTGAAATTGAAAAACCGGACAACTGAACCGAAGAGATGACGCCCTGCACCTCTCCAATACTTGGAAAACAGTAATCAAATTTTGCAAAATCGATCCCGCAACACACACCGCGGAACTGACGACTGATCACGTGACCCAAACGACAGCGGAAGGGGAGGAGCCAATCCCAACCAATCAGCGTCGCTACAGCCTCCGACAAAGGCATATGAATACTGAGCCCGGACACAGCACCTCTCAGTCGGCTAGCTGACAACGCATTGGTAAGGGGCCGTTCAAGTATTACGTAAGCAGAATTATTACAATTATTTATCCTCCCCCTACCCCTTGTCAGCAAAAATAACCAAAGCTCTTACCACCAATGTCATAAAAAATAAGCAAAGCAAAGACCCCTGCGGTGCTTACGTAATACTTGAACGGGCCCTAATGCCAAGTGAGACCTTGGCGAAACGTCTGCAAGATTCAAACCTTAATCAAAATAACGAAAGTGTGTACTCCCGGTTGATTTAATTAATTAATATATTTTCAATTCATTACACGCCATGTTCCGAAAAGTAAGATTTCCTTTTTTTCATACTTTCGCCTTCACCAAAAGTTACTATATAAAGTCAGTTAAAAAGTTTTTGCAATCCTTCTAGTAAACAGCATAAGCTACGTCCTTGAAAAAAAAATGGACCACTTCGTGATGACCATTAGCAGATTCCAGTTCCAGTTTATACGATACATATTTCTTGAGCTGGTTTCCACTAATCTCTGAATACACCTAAAAAACATATATGTATATCTACATACGTATAGAGAATCGGTTAAGAAATTGACAGTGCAGTGCTTCATTTCCTGGACTATTAGGACAACCGATTTGAATTCTACCAAATATAAATTACAGCAATATTTACTATTGCTGTAAAAATATTTAAATGCTCTGCGACCAAGAAAACCTGGTTAAAATTACTAGCCTTGTTTAACTACCACTATATTATGCTGCATAAAATAATATCTGAATTTCAGTATCAAGTTTCCCGTAAAGTATACAAACTGAAAAATTTGAATTCGCATTATTCAGCTATTTAAAATTGAAATTATTAGGAAATTCACGAAAATCATCATGTTGTAGTTCCTGATAAACTGTCAAGGTCTAAATTAAATTTGTTCCGTTTCCAGTTCATTAGCTCAACTAATGTTGAGTTTTTGCCGTGGCAACATTTACTTGTTATTCTTTGTAAAAAAATTTACATTTTTAACAATAAAAAATATCCATTGTGGTAGGTCAGTTTAGACCTATTAATACTTATTAATTTGGAAAAATAGGGAATTTAAATTGATTTTATCCCTGATGTCTTAAGCTTAGGCTTGTAACAATTTTAAGAATATTTGTGGTTTAACCATTATGAGAGTTTGTTTTCTCATCATTTTGAAATGGGATTATTATTTTAATTTTGTCAGGTTATTTTGTGATGTGATAAAAAGTTTGTAACTTGTAACCATGTTTTATAATTATGTATTACTCGTACTATATGTTGAGAATTGTGCATGGAATAACTTAATGATTTTTATTTTATTTTTCAATTTTTTATAGTCGAGGATATAGCCCCTCAAGAAATCCAGTAACCCTAACTTTCTGTCTTGTTATAAAAAAGCGTTTGAGTCGAATTAGAGGCAATTCTTTCATTTTATATTATATGTACGACCGAGTGGCAGTTTTTCAGATAGAGGGGTGTTGGTGTTGATTCGGAAAAAACCGTTTCGGGTGAAGGGTAAGTTGAAGTGTCCATTTTTTATATACCGAAAATAATATTGGCAGTCAAAACTGCAATTTTCTTATTTCGACTTATACTTTGATGGAAAAATACTGACATTGCAGACTGACCATTTTTCGGACAAAATTTTGTAAAATGTCCCAAAATGGGTGAAAATTGGAGAAAAAATCTACCTCTATCTATCTAGTAGGCAAGAGAAAAAAAGTCATTTCCAAATTTACGTACAAATGGCTTTTTTTCTCTTTCGGGCCGCTCTGGTAGAGGAAGGGAGGGGGGATGTTTGCCAGTAGTTTGTCCTAACGGAACTGGCCTTGATCGGCAACTGTGTTCTGGTTATTGGTTTGCAAGATTCGGTCTCCCTCAGCTGTCCTATTTGCATTTCACATAATTCGGCATCTGCATCTCGTTATTTTGATTTTTATCTTCAATATCAGTTTCTGAGTCGACATAGGTTTCAGGTTCACGCTGTCGTTTGTGTACAGATGTTAGGCTAGACGTCATAGACTTTGATAAATCCTTAGGTTCTATTGTGTTTTAGTTCTAATTTATAAATGGTATTCCGTTTGTTTTCCATTGACATTTTGCTGGATATCTTCTCTTGTGGTGATAAGATAATTTTGGGACTCGTTCTTGATAATTGAACATTTGCTTGGTTTGTTACTGTACTTGGGGAATATTGCAGACAACCGGAGTCTTCAGGTTCAGGTAATTTTGCTTGAATGGATTCACCTTTGTGTTTGGGTAGTGCTCTTCAATGTCAAGTATACGGCATGTTGTTTTGTTGTAGTTGTAATTCTTTATTTACATTGTCATTTATCTGTCTTCTGATTAATATCCTGTATTCTAGAATGCTTTGATCTCCGTTTCTGACACACCTTCTTTTTGTCTGAGAAGATGTGAATTTTAAAATTTCGGTTTATTTTGAGGAAGTTGGTTCTGGTTTCAATTTGTTTCCGACTCTGATGGCGATGGGGTTTGTAAACAACTAGGTAGTGATCGCTTTTATAGTGTTATAAAATTCATTTTACGCCTCTAAAGAGAAAAATGAAGAAACCCTCCAAATTAATTGTTTCGGTAAAAATAAATAATAAAAAAGTACCAATGGCTATCCCGACATTTCGATGAGCATATAAAAAGGTTCTTGAAAACGCTCCAAGATCAAAGAAATAATAATTTTTACCGTATTGACAAAGGTAATTGGACCTGTGCTTGAATCTTAATGGATGAAAGGGATTACAGATGTTACTGCGAACGGTAATTTATGCAAATATTAAAGACCGGTAGCCCAGTTTCTGTTTGTTTGGAAAAGCAAATATGATTATCTTTATTATGACAAATAGGATTAAATAATTGAATTTCTAGTATTGCACCTCAATATTATGTTATGAAGTGGGATTTTTAAAAGTGAGAAAATCCTAATTTCAAACTTTACCTGGAAAATTCTTGCTAATTCAATCTCTTAGAGGGTTTCTTCAAGGACGTACCCAGCTTTTGGTTTAGGGAGGGGCAAAATTAGAAAAAAAATGTAATGGATGCAAGTAGTTCAAGCGGATCTCTGTATATATATATATATATATATATATATATATATATATATATATATAGAAGCGAAAGCAGAAGGCTACGAGAATTATGCGAACCGACTTGAAGAGGGCAGATGTGACTCTGCCGAAACGTCGTTATTTTACCATCGATCCCGGCAGGGATTAGTTATCAACTATGCGGATGAATTTCCGGAAACCACCTAATATATATATATATATATATATATATATATATATATATATATATATATATTATTTATAACGCACAACAGGTCCTGAAGACCTAGGGCGTGAATTACATTTTATGTGGTAATTACAATATATACAGTGATTCCTTAATTACACGCCGCCATTCGTCTCTATTGGCAACCATGTCTTTCCATTGCTCTATACCCATTTAGCGTAAATCATCTGTTACATTGTCCAGCCATTTTTTCCGAGGTCGTCCTTTTCTTTTCACTCGTATGGGTTTTCGGTTTATGATTATTTTTGGCATCCTGCCTCTCGCCATTCACTCTACGTGTCCCAGCCATCTGAGTCTTTGGGCTCTTACAAAAGTAGATATTTTGGGTCCACCATATAAGTTCTCAAGTTCTTCATTTTTTCTTCCCCTCCACCCACTTTCCGTTCTTATGCCTCCGTAAATGTTCCTTAACATATTCCTTTCCCATCGTTCGATCCTTTCTTCGTCTGTTTGGTTAAGTACCCATGCTTCACTTCCATATGTAACTGTCGCTCGAATTACTGTTCTATATACTCTTTCTTTGGTTTTTCTCGAGTCAAACTTAGATTTCATCAAAACCCTCAGCATTCCATACTTCCTGCGTCTTTTTGCTATCTTTGCCTTAATCTCTGCATCTTCTCTTCCATTTTCTTCGACTTTGACCCCCAAATATGTACAATGTCTCACCCTCTTAAATCTATCCCTCTCCTATTTCTGCCCTTAATTCTGTCTCAGTATTACTCTCCATCGCTCCCATTACCATGTATGCTGTTTTCTCTTGATTTATTTCTATCCCAAACTTCTTCGCCTCCGTTCCTATTCTTCCTATCACCCTTATTAATTCGTTCTTATTTTTTGCAATTATTGTTACGTCATCCGCAAAGGCTAGGCATTGATGCTCGTTCTTGAATATTGTTTCTTCTGTTTTAACCACACTTCTTCTTATAATTATTTGAAGTATCAAGTTGAATAGGGTTGATGATATGGGGTCCCCTTGTCCGAGTCCCTGCTCCACTTCGAAAGTATCTGACTTTTGGCCCTTCCATGAAACTTCGTTTATAGTCTGTTCAGTGTCATTAATGTGAGGTTGATAATCTTGCTTGGTATTCGCAGCTCTCTCATTGCACTGCACTATATTATATATATATATATATATATATATATATATGTTATATGCAAAATATATCAGCACTTAGTTCACACAGTCGAGAAGTCAACGGAATTTAAAGCGTACGTGACTTCTCAGGGATATCAAATTACATCTTGAATTATCTGCAAACAACTTTCCGGAAACCTACACGAGTCCGTTTAACCAGTAAAAACGCTGACTTGCATCAGCACTTTTGTTAATGTTATAAAAGCAACTGGAAACGTTCTCGTGTTGTCATTCAAATAATATCATTTATAGCATTAAGTTATTCAAGTACTTTAATTATTTTAATTGTTCACTTTTAATATTGTATGTTTCTAAATAAATAATTTTTTTTAAAAAGTGAATTGAATCAAAGTGAATATAAAATTGGCGCAGTCAGTAGGATTGTCCAACACAGTTAGAACACGTGAATACTAACTAACTGTGGAGATTTCTAAATCATTGTGGACAAAACCTACTTGAAAAGGACAACAACTACCAAGTACTAGCAAGGGAACACGCAACCAGGCTAACCAGTGCTAAGTGACGCGGAGAACAGTCCGATGCGAGGAATAATAACGTAAGAATCACATAAAGTAACTATTTTTTTTTTATTTTTGAATGACCACCAGTTCTTTCATTTATATAATATTTTATTCCTCATAACCTTACATTCCTAAAAAATATTGAAACTATATATTTTACATAATCATATTATTTTATTACTTTGACTTACATATTTCGAAGTATTTGAAACATTATTTCTAGTTTATTATTAATCTACCATTTATACATTCCTATTTTAAATTTGTTATTACTATATTAAACATTACTCAATACTGAATCGATAAACCGTATATTTTCTACCATTTCAATTTAAAACTTTTATCCAACGTTTAATTTCGATTTATTGTGCGAATCTATACAATTTTAAAAAATGGCAACGACTAGACAGGCAGCTACACCAACTGTAGAACCCTATAAGCTTTCGGAAATATTTGCCATAATTCCTGAGTATGATGGTAATCCGATATTTTTGAATACTTTCATATGCTCCTGTAATACTGCTTACAGCATGGCAACGGATAATCAGCAAGTACTGCTAATTCTCCATATCAAAAATAAGTTACGCGGTAGAGCGGCTGAGTTAATTAATTCGCGAAACCCTAGTCAACTAGCCGAAATTCAAACCCTCCTAGAAAATCATTTTGGAGATCCTCGGGATCTCTCGGCTCTCATACAGGACTTGCAACGAATGCGGCAAACTCCAAATGAATCCCCCCTCACTTTCTCTGCTAGACTCCAGACGCATCAAGCGAAAATGCTAGCAGCTATAAACAAGCAAAATTTAACTATCAAAGAAAAACAAGCACAGATTGACTTAATAGAGTCAATGGCTCTTAATAGCCTTCTTACGGGTTTAGAGCCCAAAATTGGTCAACTCGTTCGCGCTAGCGACCCGTGCAGTATTCTCACTGCCATTTCCAGAATTAAACGAGAACTACAACTCTCACATTTAGAAACCCAGAAATTTTCAGGTAATAGAAGTTTCCAACAACCCCCTCGTAAACCAAATAACGGTCCACCTCCAAAACAATGCTCTTTTTGTAAACGCATGGGCCATTTAAGCAACGAATGCTTATTGAGAATGAGACAATTTCAACACAACCCGAATTCTAATCAGAACTATTCGAATTACCGCCCTCATTTTTCCAATCAACCTGCTAATCAATCTACAAATGTTAATCCCAGTCAACAATTTTCACAGCAACAATTTCGTCCATCTACCAGTAGACAACCCCAAATGTCTGGCAATTACAGACCGAACCCGAGTTTCTTTAAACATCAGCAACCAAAGACTCATCACTTGAACAATTTACATTTCGGTCCATATCACAACGACTATAACTATTCTCAAAACGAAAACCAATACTACCCTTTAACCAATGAGTACGGAAACATACAAGAATATAACCCTAACGATTTCGAACAAAATTGTGAACCAGAATATTTCGACACTGAACAACCTGAACAATTTTATTCAGACGAACCTGATTCTTCTCAAGTAAATTTTCATTTGACCCCCACTCAGTCAGAACCCCCAGACCAAGAAATTTCAGAAATTCAAACCCAAATTCAGACAATGAATCTGGACGACTTCAGCCCCAATGTCAACTTCCCAGAACAGAACTTTCTGTAAGACCCCTTCTTTCCGTCAACTCAAAGAATCTTTATTATATTACTGACTCTTCAAACACCTATAAACTTCTTATCGATACAGGTGCAGGACTTTCAATTTTTAAACCTGAAACCTGCCAACGCTTCAAACAACGATTTCCCGAAAACGTAGTCATCCAAGGAATCACCGATCAGAAAATCTTAATCAACGAATCCACCCTTGTACCTTTCAATGTCGCCGACCCACACAAGGTATATATTTGCAACATCGACATTGAATTCGACGGATTACTGGGTTCAGATTTCCTTGAACACTATAACTGCGTTATAGACTTTAACAGCAAACAACTTGTCACTAATTTTAAAACTTTACCTCTGTACAAAGTTACGGATGATACTGTCATGCGTACTCAGAACCCTCCAACTTTCAATAACTGCATCCCGGTTAATACAATCTGTTTAGAACCCCGAACAGAACAAATATGCAAATTAAAATGTAACCTCAAAAATACTGATGCTTTCCTATCATCTGCCGAAATAGAAAAAGTTTATCTTCCCCGTGCCCTTGTTAAAATTAATGAAAAAGGCGAATTCCTTACTTCAGTTTTAAATGCAAATGCTATCCCCAAGACTGTTAATTTCGACAATTTGGAACTCGAACCGATAAACAATTTTTCCGTAAACATTCTTTCTGAAAATTACTCTCAAAACTTGACCCAGCCTGATAGACAAACTACAATTATGGAACAACTTCGGTTAGAACATCTGAACGAGGAGGAAGCCGAACTTATTTCTCAACTTTGCCTCGAATATTCCGACATATTCTATTTAGAAGGTGACCAACTGACCTTTACAAACGAAATCAAACATTCGATAGACACTAATAACGCAAAACCCTCTTTCACAAAGTCATATCGGTACCCCCAAATACACAAACAAGAGGTAAAAAGTCAGATATCAAAGATGCTTGACCAAGGCATTATACGTCCGTCTAATTCGCCATGGTCATCCCCGGTTTGGGTAGTTCCCAAAAAACTAGACGCATCTGGTACCCAAAAATGGCGTGTCGTCGTCGATTATCGTAAATTAAATGAACTTACTGTTGACGACAAATATCCCCTACCTAACATTTCGGATTTACTTGACCAACTTGGCAAATGCCAATACTTCACCACCCTCGACTTAGCTTCCGGGTTTCACCAAATCGAAATCGATACTAAAGACATCCAAAAAACAGCATTCACAGTTGATAATGGCCATTTCGAATTTGTTAGAATGCCCTTCGGTCTTAAAAACGCTCCATCCACCTTCCAAAGGGTAATGGATAATATTCTTTTAGGTGTTCAAAACGAGAGATGTTTAGTCTATATGGACGACAATATCGTTTATTCTCCGACTATACATGAGCACATAACCCGACTTTCTGAAGTTTTCAAACGATTGCGAAAAGCCAATCTAAAAATTCAACCCGACAAATGCGAGTTTCTTCGCAAAGAGGTCGCGTATCTTGGCCACCTTATAACTCCCGAAGGCGTGAAGCCTAACCCCTCAAAGGTAGATTGTATCTTAAATTTCCCCCAACCAAAAAACCCAAAAGATATCAAGTCCTTCTTAGGGTTAGCTGGTTATTACAGGCGATTCATCCCCAATTTCGCCAAGATTTCAAAACCTTTGACAAGATTACTTCAAAAAGACACACCTTTCCAGTTTGATTCAGAATGTGTCAAATCTTTTGACGAATTAAAAAGAGCCCTTACTTCTACTCCCATACTCATATACCCTAATTTTGAAGAGCCATTTATTCTTACAACCGACGCCAGTTCATTTGCTATCGGCGCAGTGCTCTCTCAAGGCCCCGTAGGTAAAGATTTACCCGTAGCCTATGCCTCCAGAACTCTCTGCAATGCTGAAACTAAGTATTCAACCATAGAACGAGAACTCCTTGCAATAGTGTGGGCGGTTAAACACTTTCGTCCGATAATTTTTGGCCGTAAGTTTTTACTGCTGACCGATCACCGCCCGTTAACTTGGCTGTTTTCTATAAAGGATCCTGGAAGTAGACTTGCAAGATGGCGCCTTAAGCTCGAGGAGTACGACTATCAAATAATTTACAAACCCGGCAAAGTAAATAAAAACGCCGACGCGCTCTCTCGCATTAAAGTTAACAACTTCAATGAATACATATCATTTCAAGCAAACAATCATCTAACACCATTTCCAGTACTCCCAACAAACGAAACTGACGATGACTCACAAGAACCCCAAACGAGAAGTCCTATTAATCTCCAACAAATCTCCGAAGAATTTAAAACTTTTGTCGAGCGATATCAAACCGTCTCTCTCATAGATTACGACAAAATTCAATTTTCTAATTGCCAACTCCTAGACCGAGGAAACAAAAACATCCTAGTATTTCCCCAAGGCTCTCTCATGAAAAATTTTCACCATGACATCATCGAAGACATTTTTGAGGAAAATGCTGATTTCCGTAACCCTAGAGTAAATGTCTTTGCAAGCAAAAGTGTCAGAAAAAGACGCTATTACATCGTCCCTCTTCCTTCTGAAAATGAAGTATTCTGTGTTGAGAATAACATTGAACTGCCCATTTTGGAAATGCTTTCGTTTATCTTTTCCGAAATCGACATCAAATGGAAAGTTTGCCAAAATATCGTCCAAACGGTTGAGAAAGACCAAATACCCATCATCCTCGACCAATTCCATAACGGCAAAAATAACATACACCGAGGTATCAATGAAACTATCCGCAGAATAAAAGAAAAATACTATTGGCAAGGACTGAGTAAGGACGTTGACAATTTTATCAAAAACTGTCAATCTTGCCAGAGAGCAAAAGTTTACCGGAAAAATCTCGACAGCCCACTTGTCATTACTGAAACCCCACGGACACCCTTTGAACGCGTAAACATCGATATTCTAGAAGTCCCGACAAAAAATTACGCATTAACTATCCGGGACGAACTAACAAAATTCTCTCAGGCCTACCCCATAACCGACAAATCCGCAAAAACCGTTGTTAGTACCTTACTACTCTATTTCCAACACTTCGGTACTCCATTACGGATACATTGTGATTATGGCAGGGAATTCGACAACACACTAATGAGAGATTTGTGTAAACTATTTGACATCAAACTATCTTATTCTAGTGTGGGACATCCCCAGTCAAATGGTTCATTAGAACGATTCCACTCGACCTTATTAGAGATGATTAGAATCCATAAACTAGAAAATCCTGACGAACACCCTTTTAACATCCTCCCTTATGCAATCATTGCATATAACAATTCTGTAAACAAAACTCATGGATTCACCCCTTACGAACTTGTTTATGGACATACTTCGAGTAGGACTCCAGAAACTCTCTACAACCAACAAGCCCTGATAACTAAGTACATCAGAGATCTCAATAATCGTATCTCTCACTATTATAAAATTGCTCGCGAAAGAACGGAAATCCAAAAACATAAAGCGAAAGTCAGATTTGATGAACACGTTTCTGAAAATCTCCCTAACTATCAAATAGGCGATAAAGTCTATATTAAAGAATCCCAGATCAAGGACAAACTCCAAAATAAATTCAATGGTCCTTTCGAAATCCTGGAGATTCACAGAAACTCCGCAACAGTACTAAACCCTAAAACTAACCAAAAATCAAAAGTTAATTTCGACCGAAGGAAACCGTTCTCAGAAAGTTAATTTCTGCTTCAGGTTTTGCCTGCTGTTCGGGTCAGCAGTACCCCAATTTCAAATACAACCAATAAACAATACTTTAGGTATCTACTTCCATAACGAAGCAGAAATAACTGTATCCAATGATAAATGGACACTTTTAGTACACAGAAACATTTCTACACTAGAACAAGTATTTACAACAAATAACAGAATATTACAAACTCTTGTAAAAACTGTTAACTTCAATTCTTTTGCTATGAACTACTTTCGCGCAGACGTGCAAACCCACATTAACCTTCTCAATCAAATTTCTAACTCAATCAAACAAAAATTTACTGACATTCACATGGACACTAAAAGACACAAACGAGGTATACTTGATGGGGCAGGTACCCTTTTTAAGGCAATCACCGGCAATTTAGACGCCGCCGACGGAAAATACTTTACCGAAAGCATAAATCGCTTAAATCAAGGCCAACTTCAAATTGAGAACTTACAAAAAAACCAAATAAGTGTCACCACATCCGTAATCAAAAACTTCAACGAAACTATCCAAAATCTTAGAATTGACGAGAAACTTTTTAACGATAACATGATAAAGCTGGAAAACACTATCGGAAAAATTAATGATAAGGTCGCCTACGTCGAATCAAAACTCGCACTACTTGAAATGTGTGAAAGACTTATGGAGAATTATCTCTACTTAGAAGATAATTTAAATGATGTTTTAAATTCTATCACATTCGCGCGTCTGAAAATAATTCACTCTTCAATTTTAACACCAGAACATCTTATTACCTCATTACAGGAAATATCGCAAAATTTAGTCAAAAGTAACCTTCCATTGGCTGTAAAGTACTCGAGCATCGCACAATATCTGGAAATTATTGAACTAGAGGCATTTCAAACATATACCGATCTTATATTTGTGTTAAGAATCCCTTTAGTCGAACAACATCCTTACACAGTCTTTCATTTATATCCTATCCCTATAAACGATGAAAGAACAGGTTTACATCATATGCTATCCTTCACTCAAAAATATCTTGCAAAGAATGATGATTCTTTAATGTTTATTCCGATCAAAGACTTAAGTGCGTGTAAACCGCTATCCACTCGTAAGAAACTGTGTTCTGAACTTTACGCATACCCTATTGACACAAACGCGTTATGTGAAGCTCAACTTCTAAAGAATGTCCAGAAGGTACCCGACAACTGTAAAAGCTCACTAATATTCACTCAAGGATACAACGTTCAAAAACTAGAACCCAATACATGGCTCATAATTACTTCTGAACCCATAAGTGTTACAGTGAATTGCGCCCAAACAAACCCAAAAACTCTTACAATCTCCCTCAACTCCATATTGACTCTTCAATCAGAGTGTAGTGCGTTTATAGGAATTACAAAAGTCCAAGCCGAATCTGGTAAACAAACCGATGTTCTAGAAAACTTCCAACCAGTAACAGTGCCGTTCAACTGTTGCGACGCAGTGCCAGAAAAAATTATAATTCCTGAACTTCAGCCCCTGAAGCTGAACACGCTTAATGTAGAAGAATTAGACGTAGCAAATCACAAATTGGAACAATATTCCAGAGACCTCGATGGTCTCATAAACCAGCCGTTTGTAACCAAAAATATCTCTTGGTTTACCTATACAACCATAGCTGCTCTCATGATCATAGCAGCACTCATCACCTTCCAAGCTGTCAAAAAGAGGATTTTAAAACCTCCGAAGGACTACAATCCTGACCAGACTTCAGTGCCTCAGCCAAGATTCAAATTCTTCCCCAAGCTTAGGCCTGTTTTGAAAACAGAACAAAGTTTAGAGACGCAAGTTTAGGTATACACTTTATGTTCTCTAAAAACACCATTTTTAATATTGATTTATATCATTAACCTTTTATTTTTCTACACATTATTTTTATTCATATTTGCTTTTACTTTATATTTTATTTTGATATGTTTAGGTTAAGCATTTAATTATTACTCGTATTATTTTATTGCTCATTTATTTTAACATATTTTGATACCATTCAAACATCATTTTATATTATTCTGTTCCTAAAAGTTGATGTTATAGCATCAACTTTTGATATGTAAGGGGAGTTGTTATATGCAAAATATATCAGCACTTAGTTCACACAGTCGAGAAGTCAACGGAATTTAAAGCGTACGTGACTTCTCAGGGATATCAAATTACATCTTGAATTATCTGCAAACAACTTCCCGGAAACCTACACGAGTCCGTTTAACCAGTAAAAACGCTGACTTGCATCAGCACTTTTGTTAATGTTATAAAAGCAACTGGAAACGTTCTCGTGTTGTCATTCAAATAATATCATTTATAGCATTAAGTTATTCAAGTACTTTAATTATTTTAATTGTTCACTTTTAATATTGTATGTTTCTAAATAAATAATTTTTTTTAAAAAGTGAATTGAATCAAAGTGAATATAATATATATATATATATATATATATATATATATATATATATATATATATATAATGAAAATTGTGGAGAAATAATCTAATAATCTTCAAGTTATTAAACGACGAATATAGTTAACTGGGAAATCCAGTCACTGATAATGTATTTATATTATTCCGCAAACACAATATCATTTGGGCTGTGGTTACTTATATCTAACTTAGTAATAAATGGCTTGTAATTTTTTTATAGAAAATTTAAACGATCAAAGTAACTATATGTTTTCAAATTGATATGTTTATTGTTGTTGTCTTTTCATTGAAGATAAAAATAAATATTAACATCAATATTTTATAGGATCTTACGAAAGCCAACACCAATATGTGATTGAAGTTGATGTTTGTTAAGAACTTAAACCGAAGACTACTAAATTATCTGTTTAGTTGGTAAACGCATTACCTAATAAATGCAACTATATTTGCAACGCCGCTGCCGTTCGGTGCAAATATCAGCAGTTTAATCCAAGAAAGTACCGTGAACATAATCACTCGAAACTTGAGAGCTGTTTGAATAACTAGTTATAACAAGACATACATAGCATTATTTCTTTCAGTTGCTTGTTTTTCAATATCTCGAATACTGCTGTTCATTCTTCGATATTTCAATCGTATTTAATGTGCTTAGCGTTTCGGAACTTAAGTTTCAGTTTAAGAACAGAGTCGAGATACTATGAGGACTACCAAATCTTTATCACTTACTTATCTACGAGTTGAAAAAATGGTGAAAAATATAAAAATTGCTGTCTTATTTAATTAAGATCAAGTAGACAAGTAAGACAATTGTGAAGTAAAAGTTTTTGTTCGTTTCCCTAAAAATATAAAAAGTTCGAATGTTCATTCAGAACATCTGCAGTTATGAAAACTAGTTGTGGATTTTTTAAAAACAGAATAAATTTAGTAGAGCCAAGAATGTTTGTTTACAAATGATATTTAATGAATATATTTTTTTAAGTACGAGATAGACACTTATACTAAGGATTCCACACCTCCTATGTTTCTTATAATCAGATTTTTTAATTCTAGTGTATCTACCTCTCAAAATTAACTTAGAGCTTAGTTTCGGGGATAAAAGGGAAGATAATTGATATTCGGATATTTTCTTGGAAATTTTTTAAATTAAGTATTGTGAAATTATAAAAATATAATTCTATTTGTTATAACGAGCCCTGTTATCTGATATGTCACATGAACCACTTATTTTTTTATTAATTTTTAATGTGACTCCACAGTTAACTTAGGCCCAATAGTTTCGGAGATCAGCGTGATTTGTTGGTTTTCATATATTTTATTTAATTACTTTAAATCCATACATCCAACTATAAATATCCATATCCATATTTGTATTTCTCAAGAATAAATCTTTCATTTAATATCTTATATAATGTAACGATGAGCTTGGATTTTTTTATTTTTAAATATTGGGTTTAATTTTCTAATTTGCCCCGTAAATTAACGAAAATCAACATTAGGATTTTTATTATTGGTCGTTGAAATTTTTTGAGTGAGTCCTAATATACTCTAGTCTCTATACTAGTCGCTCGCACTGCAAGTGACGTTTATTTGAGAATTTCCAGGCAGCGCGAATCCCAGCGGCAGAAGCATGAGAAGTGAAATGTTTTTATACTCGCGCTGCCCATTTCCATGGCCTGTTTGGCGCAGTGTAAACACAATATTGCGATTTAACGAAGTGAGAGCCTATTAGTAAAATATCCCCAAAATCAGAATTCGGTTATTTATGCCATGCCCTTCTGATTGGGTCACCAAATTGTGCATCGATACCGAATTTCGACTTTTTTCGTCCAAATGACCGACGGACAAACGCATTCTTGTATCTGTCCGTTACCGTTCATCAGATATACGCAAGTCTAAAGGGCAGGCTTCTTTGGAAAAATATCTTTTAATCCTGTAATTATCTGATTTCCCTGGTATTTACATCTCATTGGTGCACGTTTACCATGCCACTATTAATTAAAACATGTTTACCCACTTTTTGCAAACTATATATGAAGTTAAAATACTCTTGAAAAGCGTGTTTTGGTATAATTTATTGTTGCCAAGAACTAACTATAACCTTTGAAAATAGCATTTGACCTTATGGCTAATTAATTGTATTGAATTCCAGTTATAGTCCAATATTAAAAACCATATACATTGTGTTAATTTGGGACAACTGTCATATATCTGTTGCCGGCGAGAGGTCATCATTGAGGCATTTTCCATAGCAATTGAAGTCAATAAATATTTTCTTCTACGAAAGTTACAAGAAAATAAGTAAACTGCATATGATAGATGATTTCTCTTGTAATTGATAAAACAGTTGGAGAACTTGTAAAGAAAATGATAAAAACGTACTGCACTTTCTATGCGTTTCGTTTTCGTTGTAACAATTCACTTACGTATCACCTTTATACAATTCATTAAATAACATGGACGTATAAGGTACAAGAAGCGATTTGGTATGTCTTACTTATAAGGTATTACGATCTTTAATGTTTCTTTTTTTTAAATTAAACAAGTTTCGTATGTTGTTTTCTATGTACCACGCTAATATATTGAAAATTATGTTATTTGGTTGAATGTTGGTATTTTTATGTATAATTTGATGGCAAGTGGTTTGTTTATTTATGTGCTGGTATAAATCTGATAGTTACTTGACAAATTTCTTTTCTAACATACTTTAGTAAAAATTTCGTTCTGTCTATGAATGTTGTTAAAGGAAAAACTAAATGAATCATATAAGAAAAGAATTTGAAATCATTTTAGTGCAATTTTTAGTGCAAAGCGAATATCGCTTCTTAAATTTTAGTCGAACTAGGTAATGATAATAATAACTTCATCACATGTATACTATTAAATTCAACCTGAAGGGTTTGTTTGAGCGCGTAAATCTTTACCGATTGAAGTCATATTCACCCAACATATTTTAGACAAAGCCAAAACATCAACATCGTCAGGAAGAATATTACTATTCGTTTTTTTTTGCAGAATCACTTTAGATGTCCCTAAATATGGAAAAATTGCATGTGAATTTATGAGTGACATATATACCGAGTGTCTTCTAAATATTATTTGTGGCATATTCTTGATTATTTTTATGTGTTCTTGTGAAATAAGATCACGGTCGAGACAAAAATTTGCATATTCAAGGAAAACCCAAACGTTTCCAGGTCTATTCTGACCTCGTTTTCAATGGCTTTAAACATGTATTGAAAATATAAAATCAAAGTTTGATATATGACATTTAAGTTGACAAGATTTTTTTTTGTTTCTAGATATACACGTAGCACAAAAAATCCAAATCATGTATTACAGTTAAACAGCTTTCAAGTTGGAGAACTTGAAAGAGTTTGTCTTTAGAATTTATAAGTGGCGTTCCTAGGTAAGACTTTAATATAAGATAGCGCATTCGCCAAAAATGCGATCAAAGAATTTTTTATTTCAGTGATCTCATTAAGGAAAAACCTTATGAACTATCCCGATACTGGGTTGTTCCAAAGGAGATGGCCATTACTAATTTCTTCCTTAATTGTCGGTAACCAGATACGACTGAATTCTGCAGAAGTAGAAACGATACAATCGTCTTCATTTAAAAGAATTAACGCAGACTCTTTTATTTTCGTTTTGTGTTTATTATGTTGTTCTTTGTGAAGTATAGTTGAATTGTCAAATTGTATTTTATATGGCCTAGGTTCCAAGCTTGTTCACAAATTTTCGTTTTTTTTTTTCTCCAATACACAATTTATTGCATTCTCAAGGAATCTTGTATATGCAGTTTTTTTAGTTCTGAGTTTTGTTGGTTGGTTTTGTTTTCAATATTAGTGATTTCAGTGTATTTCCTGTTCTGAATGCTGTTTTGGCATTAAATCTGCTGCGCACTCTTCAATCTTTCTGATAGACCCTGTATATATGGTATAGTTGTAAGTACAATGTGGTTGTCCTGAGTAGTAGTGTTACTAAGAAAGTTCCGGGTTGATTCCGATGATTTGTTTTCTGAATTAAACAGACTTGAAATAAGAATTCCGCTACCATTTTTACTGTCACTTTTATTTTTAAATTACAATAACGGTGTAAATACTAAAATAAATTGAAAATTATAATGCGAACTTATTTACTTGTTAGAAACAATTTCTCGAAAATTGGAATATTTACCTTCAAGTAAAAAGGAATTTCCAAAATTGGCACTAGCTTTTCAGGATTTAACATCGGTTGTACACAAAACAAAATATAATTTCTTATCGGGAATCGATATCAGTTGCGTAGAAATGGAACGCAATATTTTATTATGTAAAACCCTAATTTATTTATGATAAAACTACTTTTAAACAGCACTGTGTACAGTAAAAAAATCACAAAGGCATTATACAATATCTTGCTAAACACGTAAGATTTTTATTATCTATGCTAAATGATTCCATATTTTATTCTAATATAATGCAAATAACTAAAGTTAACTGAGCCCTAACTAGGAAGTAAAGAGAAAAAAAAACACCATTGTTTGTATAAAAATCTTGTGAATTTCTGCAATTATTCCAAAAAGTCGTCCGTTAGTTTAACAACTACTTACCTTTAATTACTCAATCAAGCTCAATTGTTAACAGGTATTTTACATTCACAAAACGAACATATGTATATCCGGCAAATTACTCAAAGGATCCGGTGAGTCAGATTGGAATTGCTTTAAAGTGATTACAAGAATTTAATATTAAGTATATATACGGAAGTAGCCATGAAGTGATGTTTGGAAAATAAAGAAATGCGTAGTATTATGACTTCACGTGACTTATTTCTAGATGAAATGCTGATATCCTCTGAGACTTGTCGGTTAAAGAACCCGATCGCTTACGCTATCAAATTTATCATACAATAGGATGGTATGTAATTGAAAATATAATATTTAGTATTACAGCTCGGACTCTAATACAATCTAACTAGTACCATACACTAGGGAATGATTACTAAATAGAGTTGGTAATGAAAGAAAAACTAGTATATAAGGTCTGAAACTGGTTTGTACTCTAAATCACTACAACTTCACCTCAATCCCAAAACAAAACGCCAGTACATTCTCTATGAGACTAATTAAATCTGCAAATTTTTACTAGGTGTATGCAAACTCCGAGCAAATTAGTTCAGTTTAAATTTTTTTTTTTTTTTTTTGGAAAATGAGGACTAAATTTATTTTCTCGAGAACATGTTTAATAAGTGTATCTATGCGCAAACATACCGGAAAATTGTGATTTTTTAAGTTGAAAAATGTACTTTTTTTGTTTTTTTCTCTCTATAACTTTGCTGCTATAAGCTTTATAGAAAAGTTTCAGTATGCAAAAGTGTAGAACTAAGTTTCCTACGAGGTGAATGTCGTGCGATTTTCAAAATTCTCGGAAAATTGGAATATTTCGAACAAATTATCAAAAAAAAACACCTATTTTTTAAATAGTCGAACATGATGCCCGCATGTTTGTATCGCTGTAATAAGAAAACGAGAATTATCTTGTCGATTAAAACGAAAAGTGATGATGCACTTGACATTCGAATTCAGTGGATCATGAAATGAAGCTCAACTATCTCATCCATCTTCATAATTCGTTTGTGAAGAGTGCTTTGCCTTAAAGACAACCAGTAAGTCAGGCAATTTTTTAAAATTTTCCAGCTACATTTTGTTTCTGTTACAAATTTCACATTCTTATCAGATGTTACCCAAAAAGTTGGATGTAAGAAATTCTCTATGAATGGACTTTTTATTTGTCACAACTGAAATATATCACAGGATAGTAAATATTATATAACCTAAAACATTGTTAATTACTTTATTTCGATAAATAAATTCTCATACTTTACCTACAAACATAACACATATATTAAATATAAATATATATCAATTAATAAGAAAAAAATGGGATTTATGAAAGTAAAATTCACATTGGATTGCGCCCAAACCAAATAGAAAATACTGTTATAAGTTATAACATTCATTTTACCATGTCAAAAATTAAGAACCCTTCGAGAAATGAATCATCCTAAATAAAAACCAAACTTGCGAATACGAGAAAAACCATTCAAATAAACAAGAGCAACAAAAAATGTAGTTCCCAACAATTCGATGGATAGCAAGAACTATTTTCTATTTAATTCCGGAATTGGATACCATACACGCGGGCAGGTCAGAAGTGACCGGCGAATTCTCGAACTGGGAACGATACCTATATAAAAGGCGATTGCCTTATAGGAGATTGAGGTTTAGGGGATGGTAATATATAGGACATCTATGTCGATATTAGTCATCGGCGTTTGTAAATAAATATATTGTTTATTTTGGTCAAATAAATTTTATAATTGAACCCACGGAGTCTGTAACAGCATTGTTAAAAATATAAAATGCAAGGCTAGTACGCAGTCGCACGAGACCTTTCTTTTTCTTGTAGCAAAATTAAAAAACATAAAAATTTGACCCAGATATTTCTGCTTAAGTGTAGAAAAAATTCATTTTGACAACTGGGATTCGTGGGAAAATAAATTACTCTCAAATATCTAAGTTTTTCCCAGACTTTGGATAAAACGAAAGAAAATCTTCTAAATCATCTTTAAGTTTCAACATTTCACATTTTTAGCAAACACTTTTTGACAAATTATTAGCATTTATAAATGACGTGTTCACCATTTAATATTAAACAGTGACTTTTTGCTGATAGCGTAAAGTTTGTCATCGGAATTATGTCTCCCCTTGATTCAATTCTGTTACAGCAGGAGTTCTTTGCTGTTGAAATTTGGTGCGCTGAGAATGGATTTCAATATAACTAAAAAATGTCTAACTATTCGCTTTAGAAAATCTTATGTTCCTTTTAGTCACTGTGTCCTAAATAATGAAACTGTAGCTCTTGTTGACCATATAAAAATCTCGAGATTATGATTCCAATTTATCACTTAAACATCATTTTGAGCAATAGTATCTGGAAGTTAGAAAAAAAGAGTTATTGTATTAAAGGTATTCTGCTCAGTGTTCAATTCTCGTTACCGTTAGACAATTATGTTTTTCTTATATATACTCCACTTTAATGTTATTTGGTCTCCACGTTTGTTAGCTCTTTTGCTAAAAAAGTTAAAAGTTTTAACCACCAATTTTTGAAGTATGCTGATTTTAGAATTCGGCATGGACTTCATTTTACTGACCACATGTTGGTAACTGTAAGATATGAAAATACATAGGGTTGTATAATAAGAGTAGATTCGTATTACAAAATTACTAATCACATTATTACAAAATTTTGTTGACCAGTATAACAGCAGCTAAATACTAATGAACTGAAATAACCTCCATGTACAATCCATTATAAAGATAGAAATTCCTTAACTCCATTACTTAAAAAAACCTCCTACAAGCGTATTTACATACAATAGAACGATAAAGACACATCATCAATGCTCTACTAATTCGGTCTTACTATGTTCTTAAAGTGAAAATTAAATATTTATATTGTTTGGCATATACAAACAGGAAATATTAGGATTGCGGCTACTAATAATTATGAAAGTAATTATTTAGATTTTCCGCAGGTCCAGCAGCTAAATTGGGTGCCTAATTAGAATGATCACATGCGGTAATTAAAGAAATTTCGTACCGTAGAAATCAACAAACTGTGAAATCATTATTTTGTACAGTTATGGTGAAGGTAGACACGGATATGCGATATCGGATGGTAGATGAGTATCTTGTATTCGAAAAAAAAAATCGTGTACATCGAACGTCTAACACATGAAATGATTGTGAAGATAATACCAGACGATTTGTTGATGAATCATTATTGAATTGACCTACAAACGTTGTTCATACAACCAAAGAAAAGAATCAGTGACTCGAATAAAATTTCAGTTTAGGAAAAAACACAATCGAGGTTCATTATTAGCCATTTTCGTTATTTGCTTCAGTTTTGATAATCTCTTTGAAAATTTACTATTATTTGATACCGTTATTTCATATATTTTTTTATTCTGTAAGTATAATTTTATTGAAACGAAAGCTTCTTAACGCACTGCTACACAAATCATACAATTCAATCCTCTCTGTAAGAAACAGGGGGGTTTCTGTTTCTTACACAGAGACTCTTAATATATTAACTGGTGTTAATATATTAAAAGTCTTTTCTTTTATAGAAAATCAATAAATTATAGGAAAAAACAGTACAGTTATTGTATATTATTTGATATTCGTTCTAATAAACATTCCAATTCTCTCTGCGATATATTAAATTGGAGACTTGACATACGTCAGAAGTCAGAAAGAACACCACGACAAGAGTAACTTGACGGACTTCCGGTCAAGATGGCGGTGTAGTTTATCACTTTTATATCTACATCTTCCATTTGTAACTTTTTACCTAATAACCCTCAGACGCTTCTAAAGTGATATAGACGCTCTCAGAGTGAAAATTTGTGTTTATTATAGTGATTTGGCCGGAAGTCCAGGTTGCCCTATCCTGTAAGTATTGTACATAAAAACATTTAAATGGAAAATTAATTATACGAAAAATACTTGTCTGGGCAATAAGGTCGGAAAGACCAAGACCAATGCAGTCCTAAAGGCTTATAGTCTGGGGCCGCCTTGAAAGAAGAAGAAGTGACTTGCCATTAGATTTGTGTTCTACTAGCTGCGTATCATGAAGTAAAACTTTATATTAAATTCTCTGAATAATAATTGAAATTAATATAGAAAATTAATTACAACGGTATAGTAAAAAGATGGAACGAAGATAATCCTCGCAATGCTTAAGCGATTACTAAAAGTTTCCCTACTTTTACAAAGCAACTGCAGAGGGCTCCAAATGTCTCATCCATGCACGTTTACTGCTTATACAGGGTTATTTACCTGATTTGACACGAATCAATTTAAAAAAAAATCTAACCTATGTAACATTGACGTTTCTCATATTTGGGACTCTCTGTGCATAGTAAAAATTATTTTTAAATATATCTAAATATAATAGATATCTATCTATTCGTTTAGCCATGCTATTCCATTTTGGATAATTACCCCATATATTGATAAGTGCGTTATGAGTTGCATTGGTATAATAGGTTTTTGGAGCAAATTATTTTAAAACAATTTGATTTGGCGTTGGTCAGTAGCTAATTGTAACATTAAAAGATATCAGTTATCGGTCTTTAGTGTTGCAGAAGGAGTGAAAGTAGAATGGAAAAAAACTATTAAGAAATGATTTTCAAGGATATGTGTTTTTAAAAAAGAGTTTTCCAGGTGATACCTATTCGTGAAAAGAATGCAAAATTATATCTTAAATGAAAAATAAGCATTTGCAGTCTTTCTTCATTAAACCTTTGTTGGATTACACACTAAGTGATATATAATTGTAACTGTTTTAAAAGAAATTGTGTCAACTGTATTTGAAAAATTATTTATTTAAAATTTAAATTTTAAATTAAGAATTAAATTACACATTGCGATTAATACTTAAATGAAACAAAATGGTGACAATTATTTTAATTTTCCTAAAATTTATATCCATTACTCAGAATGACACAAAGAAATACAAACAGAGACAGTGAGATAACGCTTCCATCGTTCAGTCTCAAATGACTGCCGCTCTTTTTGTTTTTTAACCGACTTCAAAAAGTAGGAGGTTCTCAATTCGTCTTTAACTATTTTTTTATGTTTGTTCATCGATTACTCGAAAACGGCTCAAGGAATTTCCGCCGTTTATACTGGATCCTGTTCCGGGGGATCCCAAAGTATATTTTATTCAATAACATAGCTTGTACCGTTTTTTTTTTAGAAAATCGGGAAAAACTTTTTACAGATTTTCTTATACAAGGTGTTTTGTAGAAGGTTCGCCAAACTTAAAGGGCTGATAGGTGGACTCATGTGCTATGTTATGTAGCCCATATAACATCTAGATATCTTACGCTTTTTGTTTTTTTAATTTATTTTTTTTTCTTAATTTTCAGATTTTTACATGTGAACTGTTGTAACTTTTTTATTTTTCACTACATCTTCTCCAAATAAACTTAAATCTAATCTATGATGTTTGTTTGCTCATCTGCATTTGATATTTGACACAAGTAATTGGTTGACAAAGATATATGAGTTGAGTCCATAAATGGCGAGGTTCCATAAAAAAAGATTAAGTTAAACACTTTATCACATTACAAAAAAAAATTATAATCACATCCAGAACTTCGAATGATTACAAAAACTTCTCCACTTCAACCCCTTTCCAACGATGTATCACACCTATTCGAAAGTAATCAGTATCATAATAAAATTTAAGATTGTAACTTAGAAGGATAGAACTACAAAAAATAAAACATACATTAAGTTGCAATAATTTGTTACAAATTTTGTTCAAACCGTCTTCTACCGCTACAGTTACAATCGCGACACTTTTTTCTGACTCCTATAGTGGTAGTCTCTAGTCGCATCTACCCCATATTATTTCAAAAGCAACATTTATTCTTTCTCTTGGTTTCTATTTCTCTCTCATAAAGTTGCTTGGACCGTCCACATACAAAATAATCAAAGGGAGTCAGGTCTGGCGACCTTGGAGGTCACAGTATAGGGCCAGTTCTCTCAATCCACGCGTCTCGGAGCTCTCTAACGGTTCGTCTATAACGTGCTGGACAGCCAACTTTTTTGAATATTATTGGCCTGTCTTTCAATGAGATTTCTTCTAATAAGATCAATAAATGGTTCATTAAAAATTCGTCATTTACGAGATAGAAATAGACACTAAGGAGCAGCTAAGGGAAATAATCAATGTTGCATTCCAATTGATGCGGAATGATTGATCTTATTAGATGGAAATTCAAAAAAGATGGCGGTTCAGCACGTTATAGACGAACCGTAATAGAGCTCCTGGACATTTCACTCCCAAACGCGTGGATTGAGAGAACTGGCCCTATACTGTGGCTTCCAAAGTCGTCAGACCTGACTCCCTTTAATTTTTTTATATGTGGACGAGACAAGCAAGTCGTTTATGAGAGAGAAATAGAAACCAAAGAGCAGTTAAGAGAGAGAATAAATTGCTTTTGAAATATTATGGGATGAGATGCGACTAGAGACTACCACTGTATGAGTCAGCATTCGTAGCGGTAGAAGCCTGTTAGAACAAAATTTATAACAAGTTATTGTAACTTGATGTATATTTTATTTTTTGTAGTTCTAACCTTATAAGTTAAAATCTCAAATTTTATTATGGTACTGGTTACTTTCGAATACGTGTGATAAATCGTTGGAAAGAGATTGAAGTAGAAAAGTTTTTGTATGCATTCAAAGTTCTCGATGTGCTTCTATTTTTTGGTTGTTTTGTAATGTGATAAGTGTTTAACTTAATCACTTTTTATGAAACCTCGCCATTTGTGGACTCGTATAATTTTTTCAAACAACTATTTGTGTCAAATAATGATCAGCAAACTGTTCGTGGACCTCAATCGCAGCATTTGTTGATTTTCGATTGTTGACATTTGTTGATACGAGTGCTGGCATAGGCTCTGTGGCATCATCTTGGCCAAAATTATTGGCTAATAATTCTAGCTGAACATTATTCTTGGTTATAATGTAGTTATGTAAACAGGTAGCAGTTTTAACTATGCTATCTGCATTTGAGGCACCTGATTCTATTGGTCTCAAAAACATCGCCATTCTTTCTATTAGTGAATAGAAATATAACTACAGCTAATAATAAGTTTATTTCAATCATAGTTTATATGAATGTTTGTTTTAGTTAAAATAAAAAACGTTACGTTTATTATAAACCACGTCGGTATGTTGGGTGTGTGTTTTAACGTTTTTATCAAAAAACGGTAAGGATTTTATTTTTATTCAGGGCATTCATCTGTCCATCAGGCCTAAACTAAGAAAAAAAACTCGGATTTTGTACAATTTAGCGAGTTGGATAGAGGGCGAATAATGGACCTGAGAATGTTGGTTTTTTATTTAGAGCAATTAGCACTAGAACGAATAGGAGTCTCAAAAGCGTGGTCCTTTGCCGTCAAGTACGGTTCCAGGAAGATCGTACATGATGAGCAAGGGATACTTGACATTACCCTAGAACAATTGACTGTAAAGATCGACGCCTTAGAATTATGCTTTAACTGGGCAGTTCCACATTGTCAAGGGCAACTTCGGATAAATGGTTTGGAGAACATGAAACCAGTCTTTAGCAACGAAATGAGATATTTTTGGGAATGTATGATGGCCGGGCAAGGGTGAGAAAGCAACGTGATGAATAGCATCATCGTCAATTCTCTTTAGAAAAGCATGTGCATCAAGATGTGGTAATTCTGGTTTGAAGAACTATGACAATTGGTCATAATCAGATGCAACATGACTGTCAAACGCTACATCTGAGACGTCGTTCAAATACAATGTTTATAGCCCTATCACCTCTCTTGCTTGGATCCTCCCCTCCACAATATGCCCAGAGATAGGGAGTCAAGCTTGAAAATATAGGTATTTAGTTATTTTTCTATTAGGTTTGATATTAGTAATTATTTATTAAATAAGAAATTCCTTAGACAACACATATTGCTTAAATATTTCCACATTATTGTAAAATTAATAAATTGAACCACTTGTTATTTAATAACAACATTTAGAATTAGTTTTCCTAAAAATAATATGCAAAGGGTTAATTACTGTTGAACATAAAAAACTGATTTTAAATTTCTACACTTGACTGTAAGTGGAATAAACAATCAAAGAGAAAATCTAAGTATAACATTAACTAACAAGTATTCTTTCCACCACTTTTAACTTTGGTAAAAATGATCATTACGCTTAAAACTTAAATCCACTTTCGAAAGGCAGTAAATAAGTATTGCACATAAACCATCGAATAATTTATCTCAACGAATAAAAAAACAAATAACCAACTGTGGGTAAATATAATTCTTGGATATATAAGTTTATTTGTAGTAGCTGTGCTATCAGTGGAACTTTTAGATGGGGATAAATTTAACAATAATTTAGAAATATCAATTAAAATAGGTACTGCCCATTAATATAGTTAAGTATTTAATTTCGAAATAATTGTTGAAGAAGTCCTTGATTATTCTGTGTTCATTGAAGTTTTCTCTCTTCTCACTTTTTTATTGTATGCCTATTTGTCGCATGTTTTATTTTCCTAGTGCTCACATTCCAAATAAATAAAATTGCATTGGTTGAGTCTAACGCTTTCTGAAGAGGCTTCCAATTGGGGATTAGAAATTCCTTTACTTTGAGACAAAAAGGGAATAAGTAAAACAAGACGTCGGGTACAATGAAGCTACAAGCGAAACAATAGAACACCACAAATGTGGTGGTCAGATGATCTAAAGAAATCTGTTTGTTTAATGCTGGCATTATGGGATGCTTCCTTGCTTCTCTTAATTTTTTGATTATTTCTCTTGGAGACAATATGCTACTATTTGTAAATTTGCCAGCTACGTGAGTTTATTTGAATACCATTTAAGCTCATATACAAAGCTCCCCCAAATGTCTAAGTGAGTTTGATATATTGGATGAAAGTACGTGTAGTGTTTTTTGATACTGCATATATTTTTCAATTTTGTTGATAATTACTCAATTAAAAATTATATTGCGTATTGAAGTCGGAATAACTCAATACATAACTACTTCATAGGTAAATAATTAATATGGCACGTACTTGAATAATTGTTAAGTTTGACAGTTTAAAAAATATAATGTGATATATATAGATATGTTATTGAAAACTTAAGCGAAATGGTTATTTTTCCTTTGTTTGTTTAGTAGAATACTTCCTTTGTGTGTTAGTTGCATATCACACTGATAGTCAATTTAAGTGGAAATTGCATCAGTTCTAATAAACTCTACAACAAATCGTTGAAAAATACACTTATAGATAAAAATTTATTTTTGTAATATCTTTGACGTGAATCATGAATATGGCAGCTTTACAATAGTTTTTCTGAAGTATTTCTCGAGAAATCGTCCAAAATACTTGTTAACAGTAATCATTACTTCCTTATCTACAAATAACTTCACCGAGAACTCTTTTTTTTAAGACTTAGAGAGGTATAATACTTTAATGGTATCACATTAGGAGTATTTGGCGTATTTAATATTTGTTCCGAAATCTAAGCAATACCTGTTGATGTAACTCCTTTACCCTTTGGGTCGTAGACAACCACGATGGATCCAATGTACGGATTGCTGTACTGTTCTTGGCATTAGAATTACCAGTTAAGTTTTATCAATCTGAATAGCTTAGCATGTTCAGTTGATTCGTTAAAATAATGCACAGTCGAGTGAATTTGATTTTGGTTACAACATATACTTTTCTGGTAATGTTGGTTATTTGATAGGTTGAGTGATAGTTGCAGTTCATCTTTTGGAGTTCTTTCCTTAAGTCATTTCCTTTGGTCATGGTTAACCTAGATTTCCAATGTGTATATTTGGACCTCCAATAATAAATTTTCTCTTAGGTATCTCAGGAAAGTCAGGTGTTGATGGTCAGTAAGCAGCACTGACTCTCAATTTTGGTTTTGTTGACTTGATTTCAACAACTAGGTTAAATATCTTCTCTTTGAAGATAATATTCTTAAAAATGACTGAATGTGTGATATATTTTGTATAGTATAGTCCAGTCAATGAAGGCAAAAAACGGTAATTAATTTTTCAATTTCAGTTCAATTTATTCAAAAAAAGTTACATACATTCATAGCTACAGACATAGTTTTTCATTTACAATTGTTACAAATGTAAGTAGCGTTGTGTGGTATATGAGAAATTTGAAGAAACAGATAGACAGAAATAGATAATTTCATATTAAAAAACCCTTCTTCCATCTTCAACTGACTCCGCGTTTGGATCGCCTAAACCATCTTAAGTAACTTAATACTTGTATTATGGTGTCAACCCTAACGCTAGGTCACTTGAAGTTGTGTTTTTTGCGTATTAATAGTTATGTCTTAGTTTACTAGTAAAAACTTTCTTTGGAGGCGATGACAGTGGGTATTTGGGAAAGTTTTTAAAAACTGGGTAATTTGTCCAAGCAGCACAGATTTTCCTAAAAATTTGGATCTAATTTCTACTTACCCTCCACTTCAAAGTTGACCGTGTGCCGGGGGCTGCTTTTGTCCAGGGGGGGATGCTACCCCTTCTCGGGGTTGAAAAATATTATATAAAAAATGCATAAATTAACTAATTTTAAGCATCTTTTGTTACATAAAGTTTTTTCTAAAAGTCAAATCTTTTCGAGTTAATCGCAAGTGAAAGTATCGATTTTTTAACCAGAAAAACATGTTTTCATAAGGTTTTTCTTAACAAAAATCATTTGGATAAAAAAAATGTTGGGTTTGTGGTTTCTGTTTCTGAACCAATACAAATGGCGTTATAGCTTGTTCAAATTTTGTTTTTATCTGTCAAAACAAAAATTGAAAGGTTTATCGTGAAATAACTAAT
This sequence comes from Octodonta nipae, assembly GCA_034190945.1. NCBI lineage: Eukaryota > Metazoa > Arthropoda > Insecta > Coleoptera > Chrysomelidae > Octodonta > Octodonta nipae. The sequence continues at coordinate 93,865,151 of CM067220.1, forward strand.
AAAGTGCTTAAAAAATCCTTTAAATTATTTTTTTTTATAAAAGTCTCTAGCATGAAAATTAGGCGAGTTATGACATAAATAAGATAGGTTTTTTGTTTTTTATACGAAAAAAATGTACAAATTATTTTTTATAACCTAAAAGCTCATGTAAATTGAAAATGTATTTAATCTTTATTTTTGAAAGGGCTTGAGCTGAAAGTGTGCAGTACTATTTACGAACATGTACAAACTTTAACCGGTCATATCTAACTTCATTTTTATCCTACAAAAAAACATAAATTAAAAAAAATAAAACCTACAATTTTGTACTCTACAAAATTTTGCCCATCTCTCATAGTTTTTATGTTATTTTGAAAATAATTTGGTCAAGTGCGAGTTAGACTCGCATACTAAGGGTTCCGTACCACCTTCAAGATTCTACTATTCCAGTTTCAGACAAGCAGGGAATGAATGCATTTTCTTATATTTACCCTCTTATCTTTTAAAGGAAGCGTTTTAAATTTATAAAAAATATACACTTTGATTTTCCACACATAGACTTTTTATTTTATCTGCTTCAAGATTCGCTTGATTTTTATCACAATACATATGTATTTAATTTTCTAATTTGGCCCAAAAAAATTGACATTAGAGTTTTATTTTACTAATAAACTTTCAGAGAACCCTTTTATAATCTACTGTGTGAGTTTTGGGGCTATGTAGATTGGAAGATAAAGGGCAAAATAGGTCAAGTTTTAAATTATAAATTATTAAATCTGTTATTCAAATTATTTAAAAATACAAATAAAATATATTTTTCAAAATTTAAATAGTATAGTTTCTAAAGTGAAAATTAAGTCAATGTTTAATATTTTTGTTAATATCTTTTAAACAAATGATTTAAAAATATGATATATTTGTAATTCACATAATGAGCCTTTTATCTGATATATTACATGATGCGTATAAAAATTAAATTTTTATTTTCCATTTAATTGTATAATTTGTCCCTAAAGTGAGTATGGGGGTTTTCTAATAATTTTTCTTATAAATTTCAAGTGAGCCCCGGTACCGCTAATTATTTTCAAAATTTTAGGTAGTATGGTTTCGGAAATAAAGCGAGAAATGTAATTTTTTTATATCTTTATGTTAATATCTTGTAAATAATTAATTTAAAAAATATGAAAAATATATATTTGATGTATTGCATGATGCGTTAAAAAATATTTTTTTATTTTCCGTTTAATTCTATAATTTGGCCCCCAATATTAATATTAGGGATTTCTTCATATTTTTCCTGTAAACAATAAAATTTAGGTCTTATAGTTTGGGGAATAACGGGGGGAATTGGTAATTTTTTTAAATATTTTTTTAATATATTTTAAAATATTCATTTAATATATATATACCTCCATTTTTTCCATTTTTTTCAAAATTTTCCAGCTTATGATTTTGGTAAATAAGGGGGGGAAATGGGTAATTTTTTTATATTTTTGTTAATATCTTTTAATTAATATATTTAAAAATATGAAAAAAATGTATTTGTTTTCGTCATAATGAGCCCTTTCATTTGATACATAACATGATGGGTTAGAAACAATTTTAATTTTATATTTTCCATTTAAGTCTCTAATTTGCCCCCAAAATTAAAAGTAGAGGTTTCTCCTCATTTTTCCACTAAACTTCAGGTCAGACCCTATACCTCTATTTTTCAAAACTTTACGTTTTATAGTTTCGGTGATAAGGGGGAGGAATGGGTAAATTTTGGTATATTTTCGATAGTATCTTTTTGAAAAAAAAAATTTAATTTTTATTTAATTCTATAATTTGCCCCCCAAAATTAATATTAATGGTTTTCCCTTATTTTTCCTGTAAACTTCGGGCAACGTTCTATATTTCCTATTGTTTTCAAAATTTTAAGCTCAGTAGGTTTGGAGATCAGGGGGGGGGACGGTCGATTTTTTTAGTTTTTCCCCCCAAAAGTACCTCTACAATCAAAATTACTTTTTTTACGATATGTACTCCTGATCGGGTCACCAAACTATACATTGATACCAAAGTTCAACTTCTTCCGTCCAGTAGTTTAGGAGAAAATTGCTGTGATGTGACAGAGGCAGAAATCCGAAGTGATATTATAAGGGTATCCGTATATTGTATATACGGAACCCTAAAAAGACAATTATTTGCCAAATTACAAAAATACAATATTCTCTTAAGGCTTGACTTGTTTCAAAACTACTTACTTTAAACCGGTCAACTTTCTGAGCCTATTTGAAATAAGTAAGTCAAGTGATTTGTGAAGGGGTAGCAACTGGTATTTAGGGGGTATTTTGTATTTTTTTTTGCAAAAAAAAACAAAAAAAACAACCTTATTTATGTTTTAAATTTTTTCCGAAAAATGCATTGTTTTTCAGTTATTTCACGATATATCTTTCAATTTTTGTTTTTATTTCAACCAGCTATAACTCCGTTTGTATTGGTTCTACAGAAACCACATACCTACCCAACATTTTTTTAAGGTACACTTAAAGTGCATATATTTAAATTTATTTACGAAAAAACGTATGAAAAATGTTTTTTAGGGTTCCGTATATACAATATAAGGATACTCTTATAATATCACTCCGGATTTCTGCCCCTGTCACATCACAGCATTTTTCTGCTAAACTACTAGGCGGAAGATTGAAATTTGCTATCAATCTATAGTTTGGTGACCCGGTCAGGATTACATATCGTAAAAGATGAAATTTTGATTTAAGGGGTAGGTACTTCTGGAGGGGGGGGGGACTAAAAAAAATCGACCGTTCCCCCTTGATCTCCGAAACTACTGAGCCTAAAATTTTGAAAAAAATAGGAAATATATAACGTTGCCCGAGCTTTACAGGAAAAATAAAGAGAAACCATTAATATTAATTTTGGGGGGCAAATTATAGAATTAAATGAAAATTTAAAAATAAAAAAATTTTCAAATGCATCATGTAATACATCAAATGAAAGGTCCCATTCTGAGGAACACAAATATATTTTTTTCATTATTTTTTTATCTCCGACACTATAAAACGTAAAGTTTTGAAAAAATTAGAGGTGTAGGGTCTGACCTGAAGTTTACTGGCAAAATAAGGAGAAACTTCTAATTTTGGGGGATACATTACAGAATTAAATGGAAAATATAAAATTAAAATTGTTTCTAACCCATCATGTTATATATCAAATAAAAGGGGTCATTATGACAACAAATATATGTTTTTCCTATTTTTAAAATAAATTATTTAAAAGATATTAACAAAAATATAACAAATTTTACCCATCCCCCTCCTTATCTCCGAAACCATAATCTGTAAAATTTAAAAAAATAGAGGTATAGCGCCTCACCTGAACTTTACTGGAAAAATAAGGAGAAACCCCTAATATTCATTTTGGGGGGCAAATTATAGAATTAAATGGAAAATAAAAAATTATAATTGTTTCTAACGGATCAAGTAATATATCAAATCAATGTACTCATTATGACGAATACAAATTATTTTATTTTTTTTATTCCCCAAACTATTAGACCTATTTTTTTTGTTTACAGGAAAGATACGAAGAAATCCCTAATATTGATATTGGGGGCCAAATTATAGAATTAAAGGGAAAATAAAATTATTTTTTTTTGACGCATCATGCAATACATCCAATGAAAGGGCGCATTATGAGGAATACAAATATATATTTTTCATTAATTGTTTACAAGATATTAACATTAACATATAAAAAATTCTCATTTCTTTCTTTATTTCCTAAAAATTTTGAAAATTAGGGGTACTGGGGTTCACTTGAAATTAATTTATAAGAAAAATTATTAGAAAACAAATTATACAATTAAATGGAAAATAAAAATTCAATTTTTAAACGTATCATGTAATATATCAGACAAAAGGCTTATTATGTGAATTTCAAATATATCATTTTTAAATCATTTGTTCAAAAGATATTAACAAAAATATTAAACATCGAGTTAATTCCCACTTTAGAAACTACACTATTTAAATTTTATTTGTATTTTTAAATAATTTGAATAAGAGATTTAATAATTTATAATATAAAACTTGACCTATTTTGCCCTTTATCTTCCAACCTACAGAGCATCAAAATTCAGACAGTAGATTATAAAAGGCTTCCCTGAAAGTTTATTAGTAAAATAAAACTCTAATATTAATTTTTGGGGGCCAAATTAGAAAATCAAATACAAATGTATTCTTATAAAAATCAAGTGAATTCTGAAGCAGATAAAATAAAAAGTCTATGTGTGGAAAATGAAAGTGTATATTTTTTATAAACTTAAAACGCTTCCTTTAAAAGATATTAGGGTAAATATAAGAAAATGCACTCATTCCCTGCTTGTCTGAAACTGGAATATCAGAATCTTAAAGGTGGTACGGAACCCTTAGTATGCGAGTCCAATTCGCACTTGACTAAATTATTTGGTTGAAAAATCGATAATTTCTGCGATTAACTCGAAAAGAAGATATGTCTGAAAATAGTGACTGATTGTATACAGTTTCTTAATGTTTTTTATTTTAAGTCAGCTGAAGTCGGTTCTTTTTTTTAAATATAAATTATTCATTTACATATAAGCATTTTATAATCATTTTCTTGTGTATATCCACTTTGATAATAAGATACGTTCAAAGTCTTCTTCCTCAAATGTGCATTTAGGCCATAAGACTTTAGGCTGGAATGATCCTGCTCCTTTTGACTTAATGACCAGACACAAGTAATTATTGAATTTATTCTATATACAACAACTATTTACAGAACGGGGCAACCATGGACTATCTGACTAAAACAAATATTTACTTTAAGAGCGTCTATATCACTTTATACGCATCTTTGAACTAAACTTAATTTCCAATGAGTGGTAACGTCAATCATATTTCTAAATTTAATAGTATTAAAAAATACAGATCTGTATCTGTTATTTAAGAGATATTTTATTGTTTTGTTGACGATCTAGATTGAATATATAAACTAGATATAATGAAATAGAATTTAATATCAATGCTCAAGACTTAGTGCGAATTACACCGTGACCTGCGGAGATCAGAGCTATACAGTTCCCAATTCAGCATATCATTAAAATTCTCTCTTGTGGATAGAACTAAGAAACGGCAGCATTGCAGCGAACAAATAACGAAATCTCCGAGATACTTTCATTAAGAACACAAAGATCATGTTCATATATCCTTGATAGTTCTTTAACCCCTTCATCTCATTATTTTTAACTCTCGAATCTTCGTAAACAAATTTAATCCTGAAATAGATTAGGGGAATAAATACTTTGATTCTTTATTTACTATTCTTTTTATAGTTTAGTGATGTACATTTAGATGAATGTCATTAAATTTGGACAATTTAATGTTTTCATTCTTAATTGTTCAGACCACTGAACCAGTAACATATTTTCAGTATTATCCAATAGAGACTTCAAGTTTATTAATTGAGATCAATAGCATGTCTAATATAGATTCATTAGTAAAATTCTAGCCCAATACTTCTTAGTTAATTACTTAATATAAAACAACCGACATTTTTAATGTATCTACTTCTCTTCCTTTTCCCACTCGACGCACGCTGTGAACACGCACTTTTAGTATTTTTTTTACCAAGTGCTCAGTTTCGAGTGCAACCACATGAATAGCCGTAACATCACATTTTGTTTTCTTTAGATGACAATATACCATCAGATGAGTATTCAGACATAAATTATTTGTCTAATGATGAACTTCTAAATGAGGATGAGATACTTGATTCTTGGGGCATCGATTAAGAATAATCAGCTCTTCGTATTTATTTTTAAGAGATGAAACTTTTCCTTTGGATAATTCTTTTCGTTTGAATAAAAATTGGTTACAGTCTGTGAAAACTTATCCTCTAAAAAAGAATTTAGAAATCGTTTTATAAATTCTTGTATGTCTAAGGACCATTATTCAAGGAATAACAATTGTGTTCAGTCGAAATCAAATGAGACATGTTACTCTGATAGACAAGTTATCACATTACATCTTTTATCTTGCAGAAAAGGAATTGTTGAATCTATGATTGGTTGAAGGTCAAAAGTTTTGTACTCCAGTATATTGCAGTAAAACCAATAAAGAGTGGACAAAAATTTGGATAAAACCTGTGAATATTGAATGAGCACTGAAAAAGTGGCACGTAATATATCTAACACAAGAATTAGTACTAAAGGGCTACAATATATATTTCGACAATTTCTCCAACTTATATGAACTACAGACTTGTTTTCAAGAAAAGTGCATTTGTGTTTAGGGATAGGATAGCAGATAATCAAAAAGGCCTCAATCAGTAAACCGGTCCCGATAATTTTGCATTGAAATATTTCTGTTACTGAGAACTTGTAAACCTTTTTAATTGAAATTGGATTTCTTAATTCTAAATAAGTAGTACTTTAGAACTGTAATGATTTAATTGCAGAAAATATTCCATTAGCTTATTAAAACGAAAATTTGTTATTCCGGCGATCTGTTCTGCGTGGCATACGGTTGAAGGTGTGTGCCTGCGTGCATGTAATATTAGGTGGTAAATAAGCAGTTGTGTACATAGGATGGGTGAAATATAAGTTGGAATTAAATTAGTTATACAGGGTGGTTCAAAATTATTGTATTAGGCAGCACATAAGTAATTGCGTATACACCTTGTATACGCAACTACTTTGAAATAAGAGTGGAGCAAAACTATAGGTATACAGAGTGGATATTTGCGTTATAAGACGGAAATAATTACAGTTATAGAAAAGGCTTTAAAAAATGTCAGAAGCAGTTGAGTATACAGGATGGTTGAAATATAAGGTGGAGTATAATTACAGTTATACAAGGCGGTTTAAAAAAGTTATATAGTTTGGAACATACATAGTTGCTTAAACAAGGTGTTTGAAGTATGGGTGGGGTAAAATCATTGTTATTGAGGGTATATCAAAAATTTGTTATATATTTGAATTATAGGACGTTGGACGGGGTATAATTATAGACATGGGTTAAAAAAAAATTAGAAGCAGTTGCATATACCGGGTGATTGAAATAAATAGTAGAGTAAATTTATAGTCATAAAATGTGGTACAATTGGTGAATTTTGTTGTATAGGGTAGACTATGAGCAGTTGCATAAATGGAATACTAGATGTATGGGGCGAAGTAAAATCACTGGTATACAGGAATAATTTAAACAATAGAAAAATAGAAAGAGTCAATAGTGTGGAGAGGATTTGTACTTATACAGGGTGGTTTTAAAGATATCAGGACCGTTGTAATATTGTGTTGAGTTGAATTATAGTTGTACAGGGTGATTTAGAAAATGATAGACCAATAATTTATAGTGACCAGTACACAGACGCATATAGACTGTGGATGAAATATAGACTGAATTAGTTACATTTATAGAAAGTGGTCCAAATAATAAAACAAATAAATAGTTATAATATATTTGGAAAATATAGACAAAGAATAAAAATTAGAGAGGGAGAAAGAGAGAGAGAGAGAGAGATAGAATACGCTAAAATTTTCAATTGATTTGTACCTTAATTAAATCAGATAAAAAAGAAGATATATCTGAAAATACTGATTGATTGCACATGGTTTCTAAACTGTTTTTATTTTAAGTCAGCTGAAGTCAGTTCTTTTTTAAATATAAATTATTACTATCAGATTCATCTTTTTTTTGGGTCCATATGATTCTCCCCCAATGCTAAATAAGAAAACCATTGAGTTATTTTGGATTTTTACGTAAAATTTCCAAGTTCTAATTTAATTAACTATATACTCACTTGGCTCCCATGAATAAGCAAAAATGTAGTAGAATTATTTTCAAGTTTCTAGAACTGCTTGTAAATGTGTGACTGGAAATGGAAAATGAAATTACGGTTCTGGCATTTTTTCTTGCAAACTCCCGGACATTAACAACGATATGAATCTCAGTTACTTTTCTATCGAAAGAATTTTATGGAAATATAAAATGCATCCCTTAAAGTTCATGAAAACTTCATGAATCATGAATCTCCTCAACTAAATCCCTAATATCGTATGAAATTTTGCAAAACTATTTCAATAAAATGTCAAGAATATGAAAAAATCATTTCGTCGCATGTACAATTAAAACATTTGGACAAATGAAAATCCTAGTGCTACATGGAAACGTGGATACCAAGAAAAGTTTAGTTTCAGTGTGATTTGTTTATTAAAATGTGATAGGTTTAGTTATTTTCTTTATGATGGGATTTGGATAAGTTATGGCTTTTTTACTTTGGTTTACATTGTTATTTTTTTTTTCTATAAATTAAATATGTCAAACATTGTTCCTCGTAGATATACAAAATGATGTACAATTCCGTTTAAAATAACAATGTCGTGAAAGTTTGATATTATTTTAGGTAAAACCCCAACACCCCTATTTACAAATCTCTAACAGGTATAGTTTTCCTAAAATGTCTAATGTACCTTCTCGTTTGGAGAACCCTGTATATTAGGTATACATGCCCCTTTTTATTTTACTCTTCCACAAATAAATCTTTTCAGTTTGTTCTTTAATTGTTCTTTTTCATTTTAGATACAACCACAGTTTTCCGGAATTTATGAGTATATCAGCATTATGGTTTCCGTAGTATTTCAAATTATATTTAATCTATTTTTGGAAAAAAAAACTTAATAGTATTTGTATTCATATATATATTTAACAGCTTATCGTGTGCATTATCATTTCTCATATTTCGTTGTGAACTTATCGTTATATCGCGATAGCAGTTTAAGTCAGTCGGGTTGCAGGTGTGGTCCATTATTCAAATAATACATTTCCATATAGTTCAACCAATAAAGTGAGAATTTTTAATTATTTTGTTAGTCATTGTTAAGATTTATTTCTGTTACTTATTAATTTCTGTTATACAAAATGTTAAATAAATTTAAATATAAAAACTAATGGGTTCATACAGTATTTGAATTTATTTTTATTCCACTTTTTAGGAGAACTTCTAGATTTTTGAATAAGGAGAGAAAAAAGTTATTTATAAGTTTTTATTGCCTCAATTACATATTTTTGTGTTCTAGCGGCACATTAAGAATTTTTGGTAATATTTTATGGTTTCATTGCAATCTAAATTATAGATTTGAATATAGAAATAATTTATTTTCTGTCTACTCACCACTTCGTATTAGTCACTAAGAGTTTTCGTAGAATCTAAGTTTACATGTTTACGACTAAAATATTTATATATATATATATATATATATATATATATATATATATATATTAGATTGTTTCCGGGAATTCATCCGCGTAGTTGATAACTGATCCCTGCCGGGATCGATGGTAAAATGTCACATCTGCCCTCTTCAGGTATAAGCGAAAGCAGAAGGCTACGAGAATTATGCGAACCAACCTGAAGAGGGCAGATGTGACTCTGCCGAAACGTCGTCATTTTACCATCGATCCCGGCAGGGATCAGTTCTCAATTACGCGGATGAGTTCCCGGAAACCACCTGAAACATATATATATATATATATATATATATATATATATATATATGTATATATATATATGTATTAAAATTTTGGAAAATATTATTCCTTAAAATGTATTACATTATTACATTATTCTACGTAAATGCATATGACAAATAAGGGTTTGGTTATTATATATTTAATTAAATATGGTAAAAGTTATAACTATATTTATATTTGAAAATGCTTATCAAGTATATTGCTACTAGTTAATTTAGGCGCATGAAAGTCATAAACAATGAAAAAATAATGTATAAAAAATTTTCTAAAATCTTTTTTTTTCTTGTGAAAAGTTAATCTATCTTTAAGCCTTCTAGTATTTTGTCCAATATGAGGGCCTAGACAATTATTACAATTAATTTTATATAGTGCATTGGATTTGAGAAAATTTGGTATTTTATCTTTAACTCTACTGAGCAAATTATTCAGATGTTTTATGAATTTTTGAAAAAATCTAATAATGTTAAATAACTGATTTCTCTCTGGAAATCGTTTGACGACTAAAATGTGTAGACTATTGAATAGTAATTTATTTAGCAATTGGGAGGGGATTACAATTATTTAAAAATAAACTCTAGTTTGCCTCTTTTTGACCAGGTTAATTTTTATTTTGAACGGATGGTTACAGTAAAAATCTGTATACTTCTCTATGCTTATTTTCTATACCAATCCAACTTGAGGGTGTTATTGATTCTGAAAACCCTTCTATCAAGGACTGGTGCAATTATTGTCTTCTTCCTCAATGGTGAATTGCAGATAGCAATTATATTCATTAAAAATGCGTAGTTTTTTAATGGGTCCTTTAATTCAAGTCTAGAAGTACAATTGTTAAGAAGAACATCTACTTCAGTCGGTATTTAACCTGGCAGCGACATTAAAATTTTATGATATAATTAATAATTATTATATAATAAACAGTAATTTATTAATTGCAAATAACTATTTAATTTTATTGCAGAAACAATATTGTTTGCTATTTAGTTAAGTTACTTTTGTGTTTTTTGAAGTAGGTTCTTTATTAAAACTTTTTAAAAGTGTATGTCCGAAAGCATCAATAGTGCATTTAAAATTTCACTGTTCTTCTGGCCCAGATGGTAATATGGTTTTTTGATATGTATCATAAAATGTTGATATTTGTCTATATTTATCAGTTAAGAGAGTGTTACTGTCCCCTCGGGACAAAGATAAAATTTCATACTACATAACTTTGTTATCCTACAACAGACAGATATACTACCTTCTTAACTTCAAAACTAATCTCTAATAGCTTACGCAGTGACTTGTCGGGTCTTCCGGGCATCATAAAATTCATTTTGCTTGACACAAATTCAATATTGAATACTATCGTATGAAATTGCTGGGTGCCAGGAGTACAATATATTTTGTTTTCCGTGATGGATAATGTGAAACATGTAATCATCTAGACATAGTTATTGTTGAACTGACAGTTTATGAATGTTGGCATTCCAGCAAACCATAAATTTTACAGATGAGAATAACGTTTGTTGTTACCACTTAATCATTATTTCAAAGAGTTGCCTACTATTGTCTGCTTGATTTATTCACCGTATTAACAGTTTGAAATTTGTTACAGACTTTACTGCTACCATGGTTAACGAAGGTCTTTCAAATGGTGACATGAACGGATGCGGTGATTTGATAGCTCAAAACCAACAGAAGGGTTGCTGGACTGTTGGATTGATAAACTCTAAGTTTAAGTATCTAACAGCAGAAACTTTTGGCTTCAAAATCAACGCTAATGGTGTATCTTTGAAGAAAAAACAACTTTGGACATTGGAACCAGATAATTCGAATTCCGGAGACAGTAAGTAAATTATATTATTATATAATATATAGTATATAGTATATTACCCATTCTTTCATTATTAATTTCAAGGGTTTGGATTTAACATTCTTAATGTTAGTATTGCTAGTATTTCGGTAATCCATTTTTTATTACACACAGTCTCGAATATTTTAATTTCTGGTTTAACTAGTAATAATTATTGAGAAATTATATGAAAAGAATTGTGTAGGATCTAGAAATAAATGCATTCAAAATTGTAGTTTTACCTACTATTTTTATTTGATCGGCATTTTATTAACTTTAAAAATTTATTCATTTCAAGTATTCTCCTTGGAGATGATTCCAGTATCATCTTGATTTGGCACAGTCACACCATCTGTCAGTTTATTTCACGTCACGAACATAAATTATAAAAATTCGCGACCTAAGGATCGATCCTTGAGGCAAATCTAATTTAAGGTGTCCTGTTATAACACCATTTGTTATTATTCTTTGATGTCTGTTAAACCAATAGCTTTTCATTAATTTCAGTGCTCGTCTCTTCATTTTATAAGAAAATAATTTATCCCATGATATTTTATGGTATCTTGCTTTACGTTCTTTTACGGGCTGCAAGCCCTTTTTGTAGTCACATTAACGTGTTAAAAATGAACGTACAAATTTTTAAAAATACTTGGCGCATATTTGAATAGATAACGTTGTGGGACAGCACATAAACAACGGCAAACTTATTAACAAATTATGAATTAAAAAAAACTTATTTTAGTTTTTGGAAAGCATCAGAAAACTATCGACGTTTATTGAAAATTGAATATGTTCACGAAAAAAAAATGTGTGCTTTTTGATTTAAAAGAACAAATAATGTTCTAAAGTGTTAGAGTATTAATATTTTAATTAAAAATTAAATTATTCCTTAGAATTAATACTAAAATCGAAGTAAAATGGTAATAGTTTAATTAATCTAAGTTTCTCAAAACTCATATCGCATTATAAAGAAGGGAAGGTGAAGGGGGAGGGAGTACACGTCGCGTCGTAAAAAAGTTTTGTTTCCATCATTCAATAGAGAATAATGACTCTGACTCTTCATTTTTTTTTCAGTATACTTGATTACTGTGACTATCACACAACATCTGTAAATATTTTCATGATTTTTAAAACATAAATTCAATTGTATGAAATTTAACCCTCAAAAATACAACAAATTTAAATTAAAACCATGCTGTCAAATGTTGAAAAAAAAATAAATTGGCCAGTTGCAACATAATTATGATTTTACAAAAATGATAATTATTACCTACCTAATATAATGTGGGTTCGATCTCAATAAGGACGACAATATGTAACAATTTTGCAGAGTGGTAAAATTTGTTAATTTTGCGTTCAATTTAGGACTTTATCTTACACATTCTAGTGTAAATATAGAAAAAAAATTTCTCCAAATATACAGAAAACACTTCTTAGAAAGTCCTTGACAACGGAAACATTGAAAGCGATCATTTTGACAAGTTTTATAGATATCGCAAGTAACTGTTTTAATGTATGAATAAGTAAAGATTGGGTGAAACAGTATCAGAAACGTCATTTTCTGTTGACGATTATGTTAATTCACCAATTTATCAACTCTATATATATAAACAGAAACTATTTAATACAATATTATAACTAAATTAAATTGCAGCTTGTTAAACATCTAACGATTTCTTAGGATTTTCGTCGGTCCATCCAAGCTGTTCGACATCCCTGGATTATATTTGGTACGCACGAAGCTATACACGTAAACAGTAGTTTTCAAATTAAAATGTCAAGTAAATAATATTATTGAGGCTTGAAAAGGAAATTTTAACTTTTATAAGAATCTGTCAAAATCATTTCTGAACTCGCAAGGACGGAGACGTCGAGCTTGTACTAATATTTCGCATTTTTTTATTAGATAAATATCATATAATTCAATCACGAATGTTGTTTCTCTGGATGCAATTTCATTTTATTATTATTGCCTTTCACGTAATTTTTCTCAAATATATTTCCTAACATTGCCATTGACTTATTACATCATTTTAGTTAGACAGCTTAGTGAGAATTTATTGGTGTATTTATTATTATCTCAATACGTTCACCATCAACATGTAGGCTATTATCCATAAATTCTGGGTTATCTTATAAGTTTATGGTCTGAAATGGAAAAACAAAACAAGTCAATATTATAATTTTAGATATATATGGAATTGATATAGAGGTAATTAACAGTTAGGTACGTATGGTATTGTAAGTGTGTTCTGTGTGTAAATGCCTCCAGGCTACTCATAAAACTCAACATTTAGGAAGGTCGCAAAAATCTCGACTTTGTACTTAATACCTTGGCAACGTTCTAACGTTAAGAATTTGAAAAAGAGTTAAGAATCCAACACAGTAAACTAATAAAGATTATAACAGTTACCATGATTTAAATCAATGGCAACAAGAAGCAGCTTTTAATATTAAAGTATAGAAAAAAATGAAAAATAAAGTAAATGAAAAATCCTGAAGCAGGTCAATATTTATATATGAAACTACATTTTTTAATAAAATTATTCACCTGCGGCTTCAACCGCGTGGGCGTAATAACTACTTCTAATTTAAAAAGTGATTTCAATTCTATTCAGCAATTTAGAACTTTTTGATTGTTGGACATTGGTAATTAGAAAAAATAATTTAAAGTTGTTTAATTTGTAAAATAATTAATGATCCAATAAAAAGAAGTTAAGTTTAAAGTAATTAACAATATTTTCAATACTTGCAGACATGTGAGAAATGCTGGTATTTGGGTTTTACCCGACACCGACTTTAAAACTCTACTAGATAGATAGGTAATTAATTTGTACAGAATCAGCACCTTTCATTGTTGACATTTTTTACACTTTATGTAGCTTCCTAACACTACTTATTGTATGTCTAAGTGTTTATTGGGAAATAACACCACACTTTAAAGGAAATTGCTGTATATTCCAAACAACTACTTATTGTACTCGGTTTTGTAGAATCTACGATGAATTTCATTATAACTTTACAGGTACAGCCTTTCACAAAACAAAATAATTTTGAAAACAAATAGGGCAGGTCAAAGTTGCCAGAATGTGCCTGAATAAAACTTGAAACTTCCTAAATCTTTGCAAACTGTCCAATTTCCAAACATTTATGACTCCTTCTTAGAAATCCGGCATATGTGGCACTCTCAATTTCTTTTGTGAAAAGAGATCGAAATACAGTCTTAATTCCTTCCTGGCAATCTTGTATTTTTGATAGCGCGTTAGCGCTGCAGCATAGAGAATATTTTTTATTCGACCCCAAATAAAAAAGTCTTATGGAGTGAAATAGGGAGAACGACGAGACCATTCACAAAAGGGTTGTCTAAAAAATTATTCACAGGTGCAATATTATGAGGTGGGGCTCCGTCGTATTGATAGCACAGCTGATTCTAGCTCAAATTTAATGTATGTAAATAATTTTCTATAATTTCGAGTTGAGATATCTCCGACCTAAAAATAAACGGAAAATATTTTTTTATGTCACCCTTCGATCTCCAATAAGCTGACCTATCAAATGTTCATCATACAAATGCAGCACAAGCACCCCGTCATTTTTTATTGGAGCAAAAACATTCAATCTCAAGTAACCTTGAAACTGTCTTTCTCTAATACGTGTGGATTAATATAATTTCAGTAATAGGAGTTATGGCGGTTAAACATTCCATTTTTCATAAATCTTGTCTCATCTGTCCAAATCATTTTATGTAAAAAATGTTTGTCTTCCTGAATTTTGATTAAAATGAATTCACAAGAATCATTCCTTCTTTGAGCGTCATCTGCTCTTAAATTCTGAACTAATGTGAATGAATACGGATGGTACTTATGTTTATTTAGAATCCGCTGAATAATTATTACAGGTATTCCCATATCTCTTTATGCATCTACTAAGGAATTTTCTGGAAACGCTCAGAGGTAAGCCAAGATTAGATTCTCTACGACAGGTTTCCTTTTTTCTTGCTTTTTCAGAAACTGCAATTGTGAAGAAGCCATGTCGGTGTGTCATGGTCTATCCTGGTATCGCCAACGGAAGGTTTACAAACTCTTTTATTTAATAACTTTGTCACATTTCCCGAAAATTAACAAATTGAACTAATATTTCTTACGAAATCCTAAAAGAGACATGATAAATGCTTTCACTATAATTATGCTTTAACGTAAAATTATTTGCAATTATTGTTTGACATTTCAGCATTTGTTTCTTATCGATTCTTTTAAAAAAGCCTCCTGATAAATTAGAGCTGTTTTCAAAGATTTAGAAAGCTTCAAATTTAGTCAGGCAAATTCTGATATTTTTTTACCTAGCACTCTTGTTTCCAAAAAATATTTTTTTCGGGAAGAGCTGCTTTGGTCAAAATTTTCCAAAAAATTGAAAATAACTTTCAACTGGAGCCCTTCATACATATAATGTTTCCAACAAAGTTACATTGAAATTCTTCATAGATTCCAACAATGGTATAAAAAGTAGGTTGGGTTCCACGTCTGGTAGAACCGAAAGTCGTAGGTAACTGAAAATATTTTAACTGAAACCTGCTCCTCGAGAAAAAACTCGTACACCAATATTCAGATTAATACTTCTAGTAGTTTCCCATATAACATATCGACTCATCTCATCCTATTATACCTTGTACAGTGTTATGTATTGTTAATTATTTTGATCTTTTTAGTTCGGAGTTGGTTAATATATATTTTTAAAAGTTTTATTTATATTTATGTATCGTTTATATAAATTTTAAACATACAAAAGCTACGTTAACAAATTCGCAGGATTAAATTTTGCAATATCGTTCAACAAAGCCGATTCATATTATTATAATGGACTTTACCATTAACAACATTGTTTATTGTGTGATTTATAATGTATCTACATGAAAAGAGAACTTTACCGTATAATATTTCACCATTAATTTGTAATATTGATGAAGTCTGTATTTTTTCCTTAAAATAGGTACGGCAGTAAATAAGCAAAAAGTCAAAGTAGCGCTTATTAAGTATTTAAGAAAATATTTACAATCAGAATATTTTAAACATTATTAAATAGACAAAACTGCCTACCATATGAAAGCACACTTAATAAACGATATTAACAGTTACATTCTATGAATATTCGGCATATGGTATTCGTAACAGAAATTAAATGTATGGTCGTAATTTTAATAGGTGATGAAGAATCTATTTTACAAAAACAACTAATTCACATTTATGTAGGCGAATCCCGTCAAGTAAGTCGGTTCTGTACTAAACACTAATAATTGCGAATCGGTACTCCGATTGGTATACACGGTATAAACAGAACTGTATTACGGTTTGCTTATCCGTGGCACAAAAAGCAACGATTCGACGAGTTCATAACGATGCAATAAAGAGCTTTTGCTTTGTAAGTTCTTCATGAACCTCGCAAAGTGTAGTTAAGATGGACTATTAAATTCTAATGATTGTTTGAAAAAAGGTTTTAATTGCGTTAATGTTATATAAAGTTGTAACGTTTCCATTGGTGAATGTTTTACAACAGTGGCTTAAAAGGAAAATAAATGAATTGCTTTGCAGTTCTTAGCCATCGAATGTAAAGTAATTGAATAATTGGTCTGGGGTGTGGAGGGGTGAATCAATATAAGAAATGATGATTTTCATAACACAATTTGTCAAACTTTCGAATTTCTAATATTATCTATTTAGGACAGTAATTCCTTTCACCGAGTGCAGATGAGTTTAAATATGTTCATTGGAAATATAATAAGGTCAATGTGTGGAAACTGCTAGGTACTACCAATTACTTTAGTATAGAAATATTTTGTACTTCTCTCTGAATCTGATCTCACAACTGTTACCGTCATCAGGTAAATGATTTGGAATTCAGAAGATATCTCTAGGTCTACAGTGTGATTAGTTCCAATTTTTCAAGCTCACAAAAAAACTGGATCAAATTATCCACAGTTGAGTAGTACACAGTTCTGATTCCCAACAAGCTCCTCTCATAATTATTAATCTAAACAATAGAGGTGACAGCAATCCGCTTGTGCTATTACTTAAGTTATAGGGTATAGACTATAATTCAGATGATTTTAAGAGCATTTTCGTAAATGTAAGTAATTGAAACAATAAAAACCTACAAAATGTTATTATTATTTCCTTTTTTGTTTGGACTATAAAAAGTCACATCTTCACGATAAGCGTAGACGAGGCGTCATAAATTGGTTGTAATAAAAGTGAAATATGGCTAAAGATCCATGTTGTCAATAAGCCAAAAAGACTAGTCGGAATAGGACAATCAAAATAAACAGGTTATTAAATGCTTGTCAACGTTTCGCTTTATTATATTCAAAGCTTCATCACGGCTAAAAACATCCAGGAAAATGTGTATATAAATTACTTTCATATATGATGTGATACCCGTAAAAAGGATTAAATGTTTTATTTTCCAATTCATTTTATAGTCTGTCCCAAAATTTATTGTAGGAGCTTTATTTTTTCTATAACTTTTGAGTAAGGCTGTGTTTTTTTCCAAAGTTTAATCAGCAGTTTCGCTGATAAAGATAGAATGGATCTATTTTGGTTTATTTTCTATAATATCTTTTAAACAAATTATTTTTAAATATGAAAGAAATATATTTGCAGTCCTCATAACAAGCCCTTTCATTTGAAATACATGATGCCATTAAAAAAATAATTTAATTTTATAATTTGAACCCGAAAACGAATATTAGCGTGAAGCAATATCTTTATTTTTCCATAATTTTAAACCCAGAATGTCGGAGAGTAGGAGGGGGAGGACGTTTATATATTTTTGTTAAAATTTTCTCAACAAGTTAGTTTAAAAAGATGAAAAAATATATTTGTATTCCTGATTTCCATGATTTTAAAAAAATAATATTCATTTTTTTTTTATTATTTTATAATTATTCCCTTAAAACTAATATAAGGGCTTTCGCTTTATTTTTCCGGTAAACTATTCCTATTCTCTATTTTTTTTTCAAAAACAGAATTCCTTCATTTCCGTTATATGCTCCTAGTCGGGCTACTAAACTGATTATTGATACCAAATTCAAATTCGTTCATTAAATGTACCGAACTCTAAAAAAACACAAATATAGAAAATATTTATTTCTTGAAAGAGATATCTTTATTGTCAACGTTTTCTTTCATGGACAAAAGCTTAAAGTGTTCCTGTTTTAATTACTTCTCTGATAGGCAGTAAATATACTCGTACTACCATGTCTGTTGCGATTTCAGTTATCTATTTTTATGTATTAAGATCACTGTAACACGGTAACTTTCAACTTAATAATCTTCATCAAGATTATTCAAAATCAAGCATACGTCTGGCTCGCTGCCCCTCATCCATTTCTTGTATATTTCAATTTTTTAGAGAGCTGAAGATTGCTTCAGTGATTTAATTTTGAATTATTAAGCTTCTGACATATTTACAGTAGAGATAATAGAAAACCTAAAATTAACTCATTAGTAATATTCCATAATTCAACATAAACTTGAATGAATTCTTTTAAAATGAATTAAACTTTTTCGACTTCATTTATTATTCAGACATGACTGATCCCTTTAACATGCAAATTTATCTCACTACTTGAATAGCAGCCAACAGCAGCCAACAGGATACAACTATTGTTAAAAGGGCCCTTATGGGTCTTGTTTTGGTCCTGGTTAATTTGTAACTCTTATAAAGTCAAACGACGGCTGGTACTTAAAAAATATAGGGTTACGTCTCCTGAAAGATTACTTGATTAGAACTTCACACCCGCTGTGCCTTTCAGAAATTAAAAAATGAGCCTAGTGTTAAATGAGAATTAGAATGGTTAATCCCTTCGTTCCCTTTTAACAGAATTAAGGCAAAGTATTTTAATTATCAATTTCTGTTGTGTTTGCCCGGTGTAGTATTGTTGAACTGTCAAATTATATTTTATGATAACCAAATCAGAATGAGAACTTGAAATGTTTTGATTTCTATAGAGTGAGCTCCTAAAGTAATGGATAAATTCATTTTCTACATAATGTAATGTTTTTATTTACACACTTGGGTTCAGTTCAGTTCTTGGATTTATTTAAAAACAGTCCAACTCACTTTAATTTATTTCTACTACTTCTATTTTTATTCATAGAACTATTTACAATTTATCATTACTATAAGGCAATAAAATACTGAATGAATGCTTCTGTCAGCTCTCCGTATTTATATTTACTTAACGGAATTCTCCAGAACTAGATTCTTCGAGAACTTCATCCAAGTAAACCGCCGACCTCGATGCACCAGACAAACAACATATCTGATTCGCCGAAATATTGGAGAAATGCGGCATCCACGAATTATCGGATGAAGTCCCGTTACAATAGCTATGAATGTAAATGAAAAAGTCCTATATATAGATACGATTTTTGATCTTTAGATGTTGGTAATAAGAAAAATCAACTAACAATTGTTTAATTTATAAAATAATTAATGAGATATAGAAAGAATTTAAGTTTGAAATAATTAACAATACTCGTATTTACAATAATTTTTGTCGAACTACGCACTGCTCATTTCTTGACATAAAATAGGGGGTGCTGAAATTCTTCGGCAACTTTTGCAACATTGCTGATTGGTTTCCTTTCTTACCTTATTCGGTGTTTTAAATTATGAATATTAAATAGCC
This sequence comes from Octodonta nipae, assembly GCA_034190945.1. Taxonomy (NCBI): domain Eukaryota; kingdom Metazoa; phylum Arthropoda; class Insecta; order Coleoptera; family Chrysomelidae; genus Octodonta; species Octodonta nipae. The sequence goes on from CM067220.1 coordinate 93,885,195, forward strand.
CCACAAGAGCGGGGTGGCTATTCACTTTCGCCGTCTACCGATTCACGGTCCAGTTATTCTGTTATTTATTATGCCAGCCCAAACCTTTACTGAGTTTGACTTTTGAATTTTTGTTGTTACTGTTCTCTGTAGGGTAAACGTTGCTTTATCTGAGAAAAGAATATTTTTTGGAAATGTTGGATTCCCTTGCAATATATTCGCAAACATTTCAAAAAAATTCTAATCTACAACAGGATTATCCTCATTTAGTTCCTGAACGAATTTAATTATACCTGGATGGTATTTCTGTTTTTTCAGAATTCTCTTTTCTTAGGTATATCATTCCCACCAGCAACTTCGCTTTCAAGTTTGTGTGGGTTTTCCTCAACATTTAACAGTAGGTACATCAAATTTCTTTTCGTTATTCAATTTTGATCGCCCAGTTGTGGGAATGTCTTTGACAATTCCAAATTGACTTAATTTTTGTTCTATTGTACTCACCATAGACATTAAATATTCTACATAGCTCAGAACGCGTTCTTGTTTTATCACCCGCTCCAATTAATATCTCAATTTTTTGAGTTTCAGAAATGATAATTTAAAAACAAATAATTAATGTTTACAAATTTTTTAATAAACGTCTATCGCTCTAAAATATATGTTAAATGTCTCTTAAATGTCACAAAATAATAATTTTAAATATGTCACAAAAATGACCTATTCTACTTTTTTGCCAAAAAGTTAAGGCTAGTAAATCGTGACATGTATTTGACTCGAGGGCTACTTATTTGTATAAAATAAAATTACTTTTTTCTTGAGTATCCACGTCCAAAAATCAAAAAGTACTACATTGCTGAATAGATAATAGAAAACCCTTTTAAACGAGGTACCACATGCAACCCTTTATTTTTTTTAGGGGTAGTTATTAACTCCTTGGGGATTGAAAGGGCCGGTGAATTATTTTGTTCAAAAAGTGTAGTTTTATTTACATTCATAATTACGTATATACAGAATGTAACATAATGTAGTACAGATATTTTGGCAGGTGATATTACTGGTCACTATGAACTAAAATTCCTAACAAAGATTTTAGAAGTTATTTTTCAATTTTTTAACTATTTTTCTTGTTATCTAGATCCAAACAATTATTTCCCACTAACTAATAATATCTGTTTGACAAGTATCTTATCTCTTTTTCTGGTATCATTTGTTCTTAACCACCTGCCAAAAAAGCTTAAAAAGTCCAAAAGATGAAAGACGATCCGCACAGCGTGTCGGGCGGTGGTATGTCTGCAGACAAAGTCAGTCCCCCATTTGATTACTTGTAGTTAAAACTCAACTTGCTTTCCAGCATATAATAAAGTATGAAATATAAAACCTATTTTTAAGAAAAAAATTGTAAATTCGTGAAAATATTGAATCAAAAACTGTGCGGAGGGTTAAATAACTTAGCCCCCTGGCTACATCCTGGTCACTCGTTAGTGCGAAAGGCTGAGTTACGTGTAGATATCTTCTGTAGAGTGGAAGATTTTTTTATGTAACTGGCGAGTTAATTGGTTGATATGTATGATTTGCTTTATAGGTGTTTTTTTTTGTGAACTATCCAACCCCTTATTACAGTTTCTTCCCTTCATGTACTATTTGTTTCTCACCTGTGGTTGTTGCTATATGCATTGGGTGTTCTTTTTGATGGTAACAGTAACAATTTAATCGATTAATCTAATTGTTGTTCCAGGGTCCACTTTGGAAACTATGCATCTACATAGACCATCTTCACGATATGTCTTGTTAGAATTTGTACATTTTCATTTAATCATAGCTGTCGTATATCACTAGCCTTACGAAATTTTCTAGATCGAAACTGTCATCGGTAAGGCTACCCTCAAAAGTCCGAGAGCTCGAAAAATTATTTTTTCCAAGGGTAAAAAATTATATATTTCTGTTTCCGTTAGTTTCACAGAAATTGTTATCCATCTATTTTGTGCATTGTCTTTTTCTTATCTTTGCAAATTCACTGACAATCGAGGGTCTGATTTAGACTTTATAGCATGGTGTTTGAGACATACCGACTTTATATTCAAGTGTGGTTGTTATATCAAAATTTAAATTACAAGGTGCCACAACTCTCCTTCCGCATCAGCTAATTTAATATTTAAATATCTGAAATCAACAAAAATCTTAGCCGTACCATCACTTTCATTTGAAATTTTGTAAACATATATATGGTTTCCTAACAGGTTCCATCATCAGTTGCCCTGTGCCCTATCTTCAATTGAAACTGTAATTTTTTTTGTGTTTTGAAGTTGTTTTATGCTCTTAATGCCCCGACAACAATCTGTAAATAAAGTTTTAAAAAGGATTAACAAAAAACTCAAATTAATAACCAAAAAAGACTTTCATATATATTACACAAATATTAAAGTTTATCTGAAAGATTAGGAGCAGTGAGCATTAAATGATAATAACAATTTTTCAAGCCAAAAATCCGCACAGATCAATGATATCTGTATATTTATATAATTCCTTGTGATTACTATAATTCGTACATTAGAGAAACATGTTTACCATTGAATATTTGTGTAAATCAACATCAAAATTATTTACATAAAAAACAGTTTAATAACACTGGTGAACAAAATTTCAATTTTTGTGTGCTACCTAAAATTTTTTCACATACATTATTGGGAACAAGATTTGTTGCTTTGCGATTCTGTAGCTCGTTATGGTCGAAACGGAACGGAACGTAATACGTTTGTTCCTAGATACCAGTTGCCAATAATTTCAGTAATTTAAAAAATTCTCCACCAATAGAGTGTTGGCCAACAAATCATATGTCTTTATTACTTTATACTTTATACTTTATATCGAGTTACAGAATAAGACTGCAGGCACAATATCGAACAAAAATCTCCCCAGTAGACTTGGACTTCATTTGTCTTGATATCGTTTTTCTATGGTAAATATGTCCTGGTGGAATCCTTTCCAGCAAAATTATATTAACGTCATTTTGGCTTTATTGTAGGACAATTAGAGAAGTTGTGGGATCCTAACATTTGTTGTATTATTTGTGTGGGCAGTCAGATCTGGATTTATTATCAAAATTCCTATGATTCGGGTAGAACCCACAGAGCATTCATAGAATTGCTATGTTTGCCTTAATAACATATAAGCTATTACATCTGCTAACAGATCGATAGCTCACAGCGAAGAAATGCCTATGCCAGAACTACCGCAAAGTGACAATTTGTATGTCGAATTAGGAGAAGTACAATTGACTTTAAGGAGCTTCTTTATCTATCGGGCTACATCTACCATCTCAAACAGATCTCACCAATTGGATTCGTGAGTTAAAATTGTCCAGAAATTATGACCACTTTTTAAACCACCATCATATTTTATATACTGGTTAACTCCTGTTCACTGGTTTTCATGTTTTGTAAATTTAAAGACTTTTACAGCCACTGCATGCAAGGAAACAAAATACAATATAATAGTTATTGGTCCACATATTAAGGATTTTTTTGTTTTACGATAACCTCGAAAATGCAGTGCCAAATATCAATTCTGATCGCTGATTAAAACCGAAATACTGGACTGCCAACTATCTACCAGATGGACCATATTTATGGGAACTATTGGTTGCCTAATTCCCACACAAGAATGCTCTTGCTGTCTTTACAAATACATTAACCTAAAATTCAGCATAATTTCGATTTGTTAGCTACACACAAAATAAAATTCACATATTGAGGATAACCTTAAAACTAAATGAGAAAATCTTCACACACTTCTATATTTTATTAAACAAAGCTTTACTTAATTCAATAATGAATTCCTATTGAATGATGGAGTGAAATAATTTTTATATACTTCAAACATCCTAAATTAATTAGTTTAAAGTATTTCATGTCGTTTGTTTCATTTTCAGGTGTCATATACCTTAGATCACACCTCGACAAGTATCTTGCTGTCGACTCTTTTGGCAACATCACTTGCGAAAGTGACGACAAAGAACCAGGTTGTCGATTCCAAATTAGCGTTGCTGAAGACGGCACGGGCAGATGGGCATTGAAAAACGTAGTTCGTGGCTATTTCTTGGGCGCTTCAGCGGATAAACTTACTTGTACTGCCAAGGCACCAGGTGATTCGGAACTCTGGTTGGTTCATTTAGCAGCGAGACCTCAGATGAACCTTAGGTCTGTAGGACGCAAACGGTTCGCTCACTTGTCGGAGAATTTGGATGAAATCTACGTCGATGCCAACGTTCCTTGGGGAGAGGATACTTTGTTTACGTTGGAATTCAGACAGGACGAATCCGGAAAATATGCAATTCATACGTGCAATAACAAGTATTTATCAATGGGAGGTGAGTAAAACACTCTTTAATATTCGCTTTACAATTTGTATAACTGAAAGTGAAATACACTTCATTTCTTTCTTGGGAACATTTATCTGGGATTTAGGGTTTGTGAAGAAGTACTGCGTAGAAGTTATGAATTTTAATCCGTAAAGAAGCGTAATAGGGGATTTATATTTATCTGACTTGTCGTGCCCCAATGTCTGACGTGTTGATTAGTATTCACGACTTGCGCGTTCTGACGTTATTTTGAATCAGTACGCTCGCAGCTTTAGAAGAGATTAGGTTAGATCCCAATGATTTTCCAAGAGTTATCTGATTATGAAGAAGATATTCAATTTATAGTATAGTCTACTGGAAAACTAAACATTCTTTGTCCGTTGTCATATTTGGTACTTTCTGAAAATAACTAATTATATACACTTGTAGCCTAAATACAAATCATCCAATTCTGAAAACCTCACAACCATAGAGATAATACTTAAATATAGAATACGTCAAGCCCCGATAAAAACATAAATCACGGTGAGAGAAACAAGTGGTCTTAACTAACTGTCTAAACTCGCTCTCGAATGTTTGCATCAGTCAATTTACAACTATCTATTGCTTGCGACTCTAGACAGACAGATACACCCACGTAGTTTCTTTTTTCTCATCCAGCGTTACGATTCCACTTGTACATTCTATCTTTAGCTATTATCTCTATGCTCACAACTCTGGTACATGCAAATTTGTTATAATTGCAACATGTCATAAGGTCGCCCTATCGAGATCGCTTCCGATGCTACACCACAGAAGCCATCACAACACATCACACATTACTGATATAAACAGGATAATACAAAATGTACATTTTTTATATTTTTGTTAATATATTTTAATTAATTTATTTTGAAAATATGAAAAAAAAAATATTTGTTTTCGTCATAATGAGCCCTTTCATTTGATATATATCATGATGCGTTAGAAACAATTTTAATTTTATATTTTCCATTTAATTCTGTAATTTTCCCCCCAAAATTAAAAGTAGAGGTTTCTCCTTATTTTTCTAGTAAACTCAGGTCAGACTCTATACCTCTATTTTTTTTCAAAATTTTACGTTTTATAGTTTCGGAGATAAGGGGGTGGGGAATGGGTAAATTTTGGTATATTTAATTAATATTAATGGTTTCTCCTTATTTTTCCTGTAAAGTTCAGGAACGTTCTATATTTCCTTTTTTTTCAAAATTTTAGGCTCAGTAGTTTCGGAGATCAGGGTTGAACGGTCGATTTTTTTAGTTTTTCCCCCCAGAAACCTCTAATATCAAAATTTCTTCTTTTGTAATATGTACTCCTGATCGGGTCACCAAACTAGACAGTGATACCAAATTTCAACCTCTTCCGTCCAGTAGTTTAGAAGAAAATTGCTATGATATAGAGGCAGAAATCCGGAGTGATATTATAAGGGTATCCGTATATTGTATATACGGAACCTTATAACTGTTTAAGATGGCCGGATAGTGTGTGAATGGAAGATTAACTCTGTACTGATTTATATTTGAAAATCTATCGCAAGAGGTAGATGAGGGATAGCAAACCAAAAATATGTTCACTAGGTGATTCATATTGAAGTTGCATTTTTACAATTTCGGTATGTCTTTATGTAACGTACATGGTATCTAAAACGCACCGTTTGGGCACAATTCGATATTTATTGTCAAAATGTTAATCTAGAGAAACAGTTGAATATCAGAGGTGTCGGGCATCATAGCAGGCTGTAATTGGGAGAAACTATTTACCACTCTCCACATACAATGATCACTCTTTTTATTGTACCAGATATCTTCACTCCGAATTTGAAAATTCAAACCATGATAAGTTATTTAATTTCTTTTCGTCCGATATAAATTTGTGTGTATATATTTCTAACAATTTCTTAATAAGTGAAGAAATCAAAATGAAGTGCTTTGTGTGTGTTTCCTTATTGTTCATAAAATTATTTAAATAGTTAAATAAATGAACAAGACTCACCAATAACAAAATTGTTAAGTAAATAAATAATACATCACAAAATAACTTCAAAGTAAATATTCAAAATATTGAGCTACTGGTTGAATGCTAATTTGAATTCTTGGGCGAAAAGAATTTTGAACTCTTATTAACATTTCTTGGGTGATAGATGTAAATGCATTCCTTATTTTCATATCTTCAGCTGTTGTTGATTGTTCAGTGTAGATATGCTTTTTACTTGTTAATTTAAAATGCGGAAGTTCTGGTCGAAGTTCATATATGTTGCTATATAAGAAATTTGTGTACGTAGAATTCACAACACTGTCAAAGCAGACCAACACGAGGGTGCCGAATATTTCTGCAAAGCATTTACTCCTGACTTTTTACATAAAGTTTCGGTCCGAGTAACAACGGAAATTATGTTTGCTCAGGAATCCGATGCGATGTAAAGTACATTCCTCACTAAATTCAAAATCCCACACCATTTTCTGCTAATAGAGGTTCTACTTGGGTCAAAACTCCTCTCAAGCTGCCGGGTATTTCCTACTAAAGCTATAATAGTAAATTCTTTACCTTGATCAGTTATCACTAATTTTATCGTTTCCTCTTTTTGAGATTAGCAAACTTGTCCTGAGGCACTGAATATTTCCAAATGATTTTTAAATATTTCTTCCCCTGAATTGAGGATTAGAAGGAAAGTGTTAGAGGCAGATAATCTTATCTGAGGGTAAGGTAATGAAATTTCACATGCATTTCAGATGCATGCGAAATGAAACTCTACCCCCTTCTATGATCAAAACTTTTTCATGAACACTAAGATAACACAAATCATTTGATTTATTGGTTTGTTAAGAATTTGTTAGAAATAGATATACACACCCTGATATTAGACGAAAGGAAATTAAATGAGTTATCAGATAACGTGAATAAAATATGGACTTCCATTTGAAACTAATCAAGTCGTCCATGATTAAACTTTTCAAATTTGGAATGACGATATTTAGCATAATAAAGGGAGTTCGTTTTTGTGATTTTGGCTGTTTATGGTCTGGTGGTTAATAGTTTACCCTAATTACAGCCTCCTATAGTGCCGGATACCTTTGATGTTCAACTATTTCTAGACGCCAACATTTAACAGAAATATCGAGTAACGCCCAAACGGGATGTGATGCTAAAATTGACAGGAATTCAAATATGTAATAATATTCAGGGTGTTCCCTTAAAAAATACAACTACAATATGAATCACCCTGTAATGTGTCGAAATTCCAGTGAAAATATTTTTAGTTTGACTATTCCTCATATTTTTAATTTATATCGTCGTAGACCCAACACATTGCGAAGTTATTGGGAACAAGTAGAAAAATCATTGCGAAGCTACTAGAAACAGCTAGAAATTAGCATTATGCAGTTACGGGGAATAATTAGGAGAAGCAGTGCGAAGCTATCGAGAAAAATTTCGATGATTGTTCGGTGAATGGCAAAATTTGTAGAATCCCTAATTGGGAACTAGTGTGGGAGCTGGTGGCTGATTAGTATTAGGTTTGTTGGAATTTGCTGTCTGCTGCTGGCTAGCGTTGTTGCAGTCCAGATCTGCAATACCTCTTAAACTGGCCTGTGCATCGTTGCTCTCACACTGGGACTGGACGTAAACATAACGGGTTCAACTTCTAAAATACGAAGAAGGCTTTATTACTGAACTAAAATTTGGTTAATTGCTCTCTTTTCTCGGGTGAATCTAAGGCTAAAGTTGGCTAGATTCATCAACGATTAATTACAGCCTTACATTGATGCAAATTTACTCAGGATTTTATTGTATGTTTGAATACTGACTTGAACTTAATAAACTTGACATGCCTTACGCATTCTTATGGAGAGAGATCAAAATTCCCCTGTTATAACGGAATGCTGGCTATAGCAACGGCTTTAAACTGTCTTTTACACATGAACCGGGAAGAACTGCCGTTGAAAGGTGGTGGTCTTCATGGAAGCTTTTGTAATTATTAAACATGATGAAAACCCTTTTGAATTTTCTCGATTTCAGCCTCGATTTTAGTTTGTCCACCCTCATATTTATTTTGTACTTTCGGTATTTTAGTTTCGATCATTGTCACATTTATCTTTGACTCAATTGAATTTGAGTTCACATATGAACTGAATTTTATTATTTATATCAGTTTTGTTTGATTTCGATTTAATTACTTTGATTGTGTCTCATGAATATTAATTAAATTTTGTTGATAATATTGTATTGGTTTATACAGGGTATTCCATCGCAAACGAGCCATCTTGAATATCTTGGTTATTTTTAAAACTATTGTAATAAGAAAAAATAGGTCGATTTTTGTTTCGAGGGGGAAATTTTTTGAGGTGAATTAGCGCTTGCGCGCATTCAACATAAATATGCCAATTCAGTGACCTTGAGATTTGAGATAGGGAAAATAGGTGTTGTCGTATATCATTTGAAAGCTCTTTTTACGGACTATACCGTCGTAATAAAATTTTTTATTGCAATTTCTGTACATGTAATAATAAAAGTATTAAAAAAACAATTTACATTACAATACAATACCTCTAAAGCAAATGTTCAAAGTGTCTTCCATTGACTTCCATACAATAGTACAACCTTGACTGAAAGCCGTCTCTCACATGGTTCAGCATAGTCGGTGTTATTTGACGACACTCCGCTATAATTCGTTGACGTAGTTCGTCATAAAAAAAAAGTCATAAAAATTTTGGATTTAACACGTCCCCACAAAAAAAATCCAAAGGGTTCAGATCAGGTGATCCGGCAGGCCATTCTATAGGACCTCTTCTTCCAATCCAGCGACCAAGGTATTCCAAATCGAGGTATTGACGAACTGGTGCGACGTAGTGATGAGGAGCTCCATCTTGTTGGAAATGCAATTGCTCTTCATTTTCTAATTTTTCTATTATCAATGCATTAATTTCATTTTCCAATATATTGTGATAAATTTCACCATTTAAATTACCAGGAATAAACAGGAGTCCAATTAGATGATTTCCCAAAATCCCTGCCCAAACGTTTAGTTTTACCGGATGTTGACTATGAACTTCTCGAAAGAAATGAGGATTTGCATCGCTCCAAAATCTATAGTTATGTTGCTTAACCTGCCCATGAAGTGAAATAGTGCACTCATCCGAAAAGCAAACATTGTGCAAGAATCCCAATCATCCTCATTCAATTCATGAAGTAATTTAATTTTGTACGGATAAAATTTGTACTTAAACAAAATTCTAAAAACGCTAGTTTTGCTAATACCGGAAGCTGCAGAGATTTGCTGGACAGACTGCGTGTTTGGTATAAGTTGGACATTGTCCAATGTAGCCACAGCTACCCCTTAGCTACCCCTTCATCATTTACAATTCCAATGGGACCTCTTTTTTAGGGTTCCGTATATACAATATACGGTTACCCTTATAATATCACTCAGGATTTCTGCCTCTGTCACATCACAGCAATTTTCTCCTAAACTACTGGACGGAAGAGGTTGAAATTTGGTATCAATGTATAGTTTGGTGACCCGATCAGGAGTACATATTGTAAATGAAGAAATTTTGATTTTAGGGGTACTTCTGGGGGGAAAAACTAAAAAAATCGACTGTTCCCCCCCCTGATCTCCGAAACTACTGAGCCTAAAACTTTGAAAAAAATAGGAAATGTAGAACGTTGCCCGAACTTAACAGGAAAAATAAGGAGAAACTATTAATATTAATTTTAGGGGCCAAATTATAGAATTAAATAAAAATTTAAAAATAAAAAAATTTTCAAACGCATCATGTAATATATCAAATGAAAGGTCTCATTCTGAGGAACACAAATATATATTTTTTCATATTTAAAAAAAATATATTTAAAAAGATATTAACGAAAATATACCAAAATTTACCCTTATCTCCGAAAACTATAAAACGTAAAGTTTTGAAAAAAATTAGAGGTATAGCTTTTGACCTGAAGTTTACTGGAAAAATAAGGAGAAACCTCTACATTTAATTTTGGGGGGGCAAATTACAGAATTAAATGGAAAATATAAAATTAAAATTGTTTCTAACCCATCATGGTATATATCAAATAAAAGGGCTCATTACGACGAAAACAAATATTTTTTTTTCATATTTTTTAAATAAATTAATTAAAAGATATTAACAAAAATATTTAAAAAATTACCCATTCCCTCCTCCCCTTTCTCCGAAACCATAAGCTGGAAAATTTTGAAAAAACAATGGAGGTATAGCCCCTCACCTGAACTTTACTGGAAAATAAGAAAACAAAAACCTAATATTCATTTTGGGGGGCAAATTATAGAATTAAATGGAAAATATAAAATTAAAATTGTTTCTAACCCATCATGTTATATATCAAATGAAAGGGCTCATTATGACGAAAACAACTATATTTTTTCATATTTTTAAAATAAATGAATTAAAAAATATTAACAAAAATATAAAAAAAATTACCCATTCCCCCCCCTTATCACCGATACCATTAGCTCAAAAATTTTGAAAAAAATGGTAGTATAGCCCCTCACCTGAACTTTACTGAAAAAATAAGGAGAAACCCCTAATATTCATTTTGGGGGGCAAATTATAGAATTAAATGGAAAATACAAAAATTATAATTGTTTCTAACGGGTCATGTAATATATAAAATCACAAGGCTCATTATGACGAATACAAATATATATTTTTTAAATGAATATTTTAAAATATATTAAAAAAATATTTTAAAAAATTACCCATTCTCCCCGTTATTCCCCAAACTATAAGACCTCAATTTTTTGTTTATAGAAAAAATATTTAAAAAATCCATAATTCTATTATTTGGCCACCAAATAATAGAATTAAACAGAAAATAAATTATTAGAAAACCCCCATAGTAATTGTAGGGACAAATTATACAATTAAATGGAAAATAAAGATTCAGTTTTCAAACGCATCATGTAATATATCAGATAAAAGGCTCATTATGTGAATTACAAATATATCATATTTTTAAATCATTTGTTTAAAATATATTAAAAATATTAAACATCGACTTAATTCCCACTTTAGAAACTACACTATTTAAAATTTGAAAAATATATTTTATTTATATTTTTAAATAATTTGAATAACAGATTTAATAATTTATAATTTAAACTTTGACCTATTTTGCCGTTTTTCTTCCAATCTACAGAGCCTCAAAACTCAGACAGTAGATTATAAAAGGCATTTCTGAAAGTTTATTAGTAAAATAAAACTCTAATGTTACTTTTTGGGGGCCAAATTAGAAAATTAAATACATATGTATTGTGATAAAAATCAAGCGAATCCTAAAGCAGATAAAATAAAAAGTCTATGTTTGGAAAATCAAAGTATATATTTTTTATAACTTTAAAACGCTTCCTTTAAAAGATATAAGGGTAAGTATAAGAAAATGCACTCAATCCCTGCTTGTCTGAACCTGAAATATTCGAATCTTGAAGGTGGTACGGAACCCTAAGTATGCGAGTCCAACTCGCACTTGACCAAATTATTTATTCATTACTGAGCCCGTCTCAACAAATTTTAAAATCAACTCCAATACGTATTTATGAAGAATGTTACTTTCGGGGTGGTTTTGGTTAAAAACCCTTGCAGCAGATCGAGCACAATTTTGATTTGGGTAATAAAGACTTACCAGCTCAACACGTTCTTGCAATGTGTATACCACAATTATCATTTAAATTTTCAACAAATCAGTAAAGTAATAACTTGACAGATAAATGTACAATGCTTCAAATGATCAAATAAATGTCAGAACTGATAAACAAACTTGCTGTAAACATTAGCAAAAATAATGTAAACTAAACGAATGTTTACATTTAATGTTTTTCTTGTATTGTGTGTTATTACAGGGTGCGGCAGTGAAACGAGATGGTTTAAGGGCGTACTATAAAAGAACTTCTTTTTAATACTTTTCCTCGCAGTAAAAACTTTTAATTTATTAATCCGGTTTTACTACTAGGTCCGTTAGGTTTTCTGTTACATGAACAGGAATTGCAATAAAATATTTTATTATGACGGTATAGTCCGAAAAAAGGGCTTTCAAATGATATAGGACAACACCTATTTTCCCTATCTCAAATTTCAAAGTCAATGGATTGGCTTGTTTATGTTGAATGCGCTCAAGCGCTAATTCACCTCAAAAAATTTCCCCCTCGAAACAAAAATCGACCTGTTTTTTCTTATTGCAATAGTTTTGAAAATAACCAAGATATTCAAGGTGGCTCGTTTGAGATGGAATACCCTGTATATTTAGAAGTTGTTGCTTTTCTTCAAAGACTGCCTTCGTCTTGTTAACCCCCGACGCAAAAAGTAGGGTGTTGTAAGTTTAAGGTGCGTATCTGTGTACCTGTCTGTGGCATGTTAGCTCCTAAACAAATGGACCGATTTTGATGCAATTTTGTGTGTTTGAAAGCTGACGTGAATGAGATGATTCTTAGCTACGAGTATAATTTTTGAAAAATTATCCAGTCGTTTGTTTAAAGATCATCAGCTCATTTCCGACTCGACGAAAAGGTTTTACTGAGAATTTTTTTAACTTTTCCTAAACGACTGGATCTATTTTAATGAATTTATTGTGTATGTTTGAGTAGGTGTCTGGATGATTTAAATTCATACTTGGAACAAGTAGGTAGCGCAGCATCGGGTCCTAGATAAGCTTTTCTGAACTCCTAAATGGCTGGACCGCTTCTAATATTTTTTTTGTGTGAGTTTAAGTGGGTCTCTGGATGGTTCAGATTCACAAATGAGTCCTGTAGATGGCGCTTCGATCAGATTCTAGAAATATATATTTATTAACATCCACACAGCTGGACCAAATTTGAAGGATTTTTTGTATGCGTTTGAGTGGACTCGTAGTAGAGGTGGCAAATAATGGACCTCTCCATTGGAGCTCATACGCAAATATGAGTACAGGATTGAAATTCCGAACGTATCAAGTCCGGAATATGAGATTTTTTACTTTTTAGATGTTTATTGTGTCGGGGATTTTTAAAATTTTAAGTTTTATCTTGTTTTTTCTCTAATATTATATTGTTCTTCTTTTATATGTGCAATAAAATTTTGTTCTTCAAACTGTTGTTATTCAAGCAGTGCTTTTATTAAATAGCCTTGAATTTTTTGCCCTAATTGCATTTCTTTCTGCTACCTTTTGGACAGAGTATTTCATAATTTTCTGTAATTTGTTTATAAACTTCTTGGCACTGTTTTCTCATATTTTCTTCCACATTCCTCAAAATTTTGATTATATACCATGTTACAGACTGGGGACAAATAATACTATTTAACAATTACTGCGTTTTACTCAACTTCCAACCGCAATTTAACCTTGTTTCATTGATAATTTTACCCGACTTCCAAAAAGGAGGAGTTTATCAATTCGTCGCGTATTTTTTTTTTGTATTATGATTTCTTCTCCTGTGGTAAACCGTTTTGAATGAATATGGTCTTGTTTAATAGAGTATGTATCCGGATTGGTGAAACTTCAAATTTTGGAAAAGAATTCTATTGGTAAAGTAATGAAATTTGTGAATGAACACATGCTTGCATGAAAATCGACCAATATCCCTAACATATTGGTCGAATTTTCGAAAACTCCTTATGGATGTGTATAGTTTTTTAACGTTTAATCTATTAGGGAAGATCCCTAGGTGATCTCATATACTTTTCTGCTACGTGCAACTTGCAGTTTTGCAGAAAATCGCCGAAAATTCCAAAATTTTTATCAAAAATTTCATCAAAATGACATACCGGACATTTCCTCATAAATATTTTAATTCCAACGTAATAGTGCGGGAATTTTAGGCACTGGAAGTTTCAATTGCGAATTTGAAAATTTTCTATATACATCTCAAGTATATAGGTAGTAAAGTAAAAAAATCAATGAGTACCAAGTTCGTTTTGTTTGTATACCAGGCAAATACCTATTTAAATGAAAATTTTTCCATTTTCGAAGACGGTGCTTTTGGTTGTCACATTCTCCCGGCCTAATAGAAAATTTAGTGACAACACATGTCAAACTCTAAACTGCTATTTGGTGCGTTTATACACAGGGTATTTAGTTATAGCAAACAAAATCACAAAGTAAAGTGATAGAAGGAGTTGCATTTATATCATGATTGAAATATAGGACGGAGTAGAATGATAGTGGTCCATAGGCAGCCGTATACAGGATGGTTAGAATATAGGGTGGAGTGGACGTTTCGTGGTATAAAAATGTTGGAAAAAATGTGAAATTAAAATTATATAGGGTGTTTTAGATTTTCTTGGGAATAATACCACATCAGAGTTCAAACTTGTGTATATTTTAAAACCAAACGTTTCAAAATCCTGTCGGATTTCGTTTTCAATGGATATAAATTTATAAAGTAAAATTGAAATATATGACAATTTTACTTTATAAATTTATATCCATTGAAAACGAAATCCGACAGGATTTTGAAACGTTTGGTTTTAAAATATACACAAGTTTGAACTCTGATGTGGTATTATTCCCAAGAAAATCTAAAATAAACTAGAAGATGCCACAAATAACATTCAGAAAACAATTATATAGGGTGATTAAAAAACTGTTATATGATGTGGCCGTAAACAAATCATACAGGATGGCTGAAATATATGCTGGAGTTGAATTATATTTATACAGTGTGATTAAACAATTATTTATTTTATAGCCCATAAGAAGTCGCATAAAGTGTGAGGAGGAATTAATGTTACACAGGGCGATAATATAAAAAAATGGAATAATTTATGGAGTAGCCCATAAGGAGTTATACTATGGTTGAAATATAGGACGGATTTGACTCCGTAAATATGGGATGGATTCTACTCCGTCCTATAGTTTCCAGAAGGCAGCAAACAAATTTACGCTTGTTCGTGGGCAGTCGTATGTACAAGATGGTTGGTACATAGGGTGGATTGAAATTATCTATAGTTATACGTACTAGTACATTTTGTTCGTAAACATTTACCTGTCAATTTAAATGAAAATGTATCATTGTGTAATGTTTCGATGTTACCTGGTCCTGTATATTAAGGTTATACGTACAAAATAAAAAATAAAGGATGAAAACTACCTGAGTTCAAAAAAACTAAAAAGTTGAAAATAAAACCGACTCCCACCTATAACTAAAAAGCTAAAAATAATTATAACAAAATACAACTCTAAAATAGCAAATAAATAACACATTCAGTGTTGTTAGGTAGGAGGTAAAAAATGTAAACATTAAAAGGTGCTCATTCTGTACAAATTAATTACCTACCAATCTAGTATATTTTTGAAGTCTGTGCCAAGCAACAATCAAGTTTGATGAAGTAGTAGATAATAACGCAATGAAGGATTTTAGATTTGTTTGGCACCCACTTCAAAAATATACTATATACAGAATGAGCACCTTTTAATGTTTACATTTTTTATTTCCTTGATAGGTACCTAACAACATTGAATGTGTTATTTATTTGCTAGAGTTGTATTTTGTTATAATTATTTTTAGCTTTTTAGTTATAGGTGGAAGTCGGTTATATATATATTTTTTTAATGTTTTATTTCTCGTGAGTTTTTTTTGTAACCGATAAACATTTAAAATTTGTATTAGAGATAAAGTATATTAGTGCAATGCGAAACATTAGCCAAGTGACAAAATTATCTTTACAAAAGGCTTTCTCGCAGATTTTTTGAGAGAAAAAAATCTCTACAATATGAGCAACCTGTCTTCCTCTGTACACATAGGTGTACTGTGCATGCTTATCTGTTATGGAGAAGTTTTAGCTCCAAGTATGAAGTCGTTATCAATCAATATATATATACATTAATTATGCGTTATTTATTGAACACTCGCTAAGATGCACAGTTTTATGTGTTTGCTAAATAAATATTGTTACAAAATCGAATACTATTTATTTACATCTATAGGTTCATTCTTAAATTTCTAGTCTTTAAGTAGTAGTCTAGTAGTCTTTGCCTCGTCAACCGTTCCCGAAATTCTATCGATCAGTGGCGTGCGCACAGCTAGCAGTGTCCTTCATAACTATATAATGCGCTGCGTTCTCAATACTTATATAATATAGAAAAACAAGTATCGAGGGCCTTTGGCAGGTTTATTTAACCAACTAATTTGTGTTATGTGATTTCTATTCTAGGAGCCACTAGGTGGCATCATTACATACAGCAGTACTCCTGATTGGAAGCTGAGGTGGCTCGCTCTACTAAAATTGCTAGATATTACTATTTATTTCGGATTTAAATAATGTCTGTAGTAAAAAACAAACAGATCTTTTGTATTTGATCATCATGATTAAGTACCACAAAATAATATTTGGATAAAAACTGTATATTTCAAAACACCATATATTACACAGCTACATTTCTTAAAACAAGACAGCAACAGTTTTTACAGACCAATTTTTGAAGCAGTTTTTCGTACGAAACTGCAGTTTACTTAGTTCCAAAACAGTAATTTATGTGGCCACTACGAGAAAAAAAAAACATATATATATATATATATATATATATATATATATATATATATATATCCACGACTTTGCAAGCGTATTTGTAATGTAATAAATAAAATATAATTGTTCTTTCACAGAATTCACATTTTTACGCCATTTAAAAATTTGTCATAATCGAAATTATTAAGCATAACCGGAGAAATTTGCAGGTGTTGATTAAAAAAATTGTAGAAAGTGAGGTAAATATAATCGACTTTTTTATAATTTCTGTGTAACAAATGCACAATTTGCTCGACCTAATATGCTCATCATATAATTATTTTCATCTATATGGCAAACAAAATTATAAGAAAATTAAACTAGAAATTCCAGACATTTTTTATTTTATGGTTTACATTGGTAATATAGCGTGATAAGACCATTTAATTACACTGCCATTATGTTTAATTAAATTTGAAATAGCTTTCACTAATTGAAAGTTGTTAATAACTAATAGTATTTGACTAATTTTGATATATAAGCTACAAGATGAAATTGCCAGTCTTAAATATAAATATATTTCTAAGCCTAAGACTTTTCTAGCGTTTTTTCACGATATACCTAAAAAGCAGACCATTGTTCATGAATGTGTGAAGTAACAGTAACACTACTAACAGTAGATAAAATATAGACAGACGTATTACTAAAAGGGTACGAAACAAATACACTATTGTTTATTGTTCTACTTCAAAACTGTTCTTTATTTGTACTGCGTAATTTGAGTATTCATTGAAAAGCCTTAGTAGTTCTTCAAAGACCGATTACTATAAAAACGCTTTATGCGAGGATTATTTGAAATAATATTACGGTTAATCTATAAGATGAAAAACTTCGTTTTATATCATCAATTGTAGTTGGATGATTGAATTTAAGGGAATGAGACACATTGTTGTAACTCAGTCTGTTCTAGACATATTCTACTAAGTGTACGATAATATTTGAAGAAATAGAAGATTGAATTTGTCTGATGTAGCAAACATGGTAAGCTTATCAAAAGACTTAATGCGCCTGACTCGTAACAAGTATATAAGCTACTTGCAAGAGTGGTTCTGTTTGTAAAAAAATCAACGCTTCTACTCTTGAGTTGGTTTGAATAGTATCTCATACTTGTACCTAGTATTTATTCTTCTGTTAGTTAAAGGTTATGTTAAGTTTGGTTGATTTTCATTACTTGCTTTGATACTTTTAAACCATTTTTTATATCACCAACGTCTAGAATTGTGAGAGCTTAATCTACCAATCATTTTAATAAGTTCCAAGACGAAAGTATTAACAGTTTAATTCGAATATACCAATTTATAGAGCTATTAAAACAAGATATTCGTAGAAGCAAACTATTTAAATAATCAAAAAAAAAACGAAAAACATGATTTTCTTTTGTTGTTTGCCTATATAATGAAGAGTAGTGAAGTGAGCGTAATGGCATTAATGGCAACTTGTGGATAATCAGGAATACATTTAAAGAGCTTTTATACGTATATAATGGATTATTTTTCACCGATGAAAGTCAGAAAAATTGGTAAAAAGTGGATTTTTTCAATAATTGATAATTTCCTGGTAACTAACACTGGAATATTAATCATCGCCAAAACGATAGTTTATGATGTTCAGTTTATATGGGTTCAAGACGAATACTGTCGAATATATAGTTTTTGAAGGCTTGTAATTTAATAATTTAGAGAGATATTTTGCATAGCGTTCCGTATTAACCAGGCAAGTCCGATCTGGATATATTAAAGATACTTTAAAAGTTCATATATTCCACTTCAGTTTGTACCCTTTTGGGTTTTTAATAGTCAGATAATTTACTTTTAGGAGTTTGCTGTTGAAATTATGTCATTTATGACTTATAAACTATTATTTATATGATGGCAAGGTCATAGTGTCGGTTTTTTGGGATGGGCGTGGGATAATTTCCATTGACTATCTTGAAAAAGAAAAAAACAATCAACGGCGAGTATTATGCGAACTTATTGCTAAGTTTGAGCGAAAAAATCAAGCAAAAACAGCCGCATTTGGCTATGAAGAAAGTGTTGTTTCGTCAAGGCAATGCACCAGCTCACAAATCCGTTGATGCAATGACCAAAATTAATGAATTAAAATTTGAAGTGCTACCTCATGCACACTGTTCTCCAGATTTAGCCACCTCGGCTTATTTTCTGTTCGTGAACTGAAAAAAACCTCACTGGTCAAAAGTTTTCCAACGATAAGGAGCAAGACAGTTCTTATTATAAAAAGGGTATTGAACTTATTGAACATCGCTGAGAAAAGTGTATAGAGCTGAAAGGAGATGTTGAAAAATACAAATACTTTCTTCCAAACTTGTTTTCTTTGTTAGGTTCGGTAGTTCTGGGACCGTCCTCGTATATTTATTGTTTGCCCTCTACAATCACGAATAAACATTAACTTTCGCACAAAACGGAGAGAAATATTTTGTGTACGCGAATCTATAAATAACTGAAGAAATACCAATGCAGTCTTTAGAGTCTCCTCCATCCAGTGTGTTATGATAAAAATTAATACACACCGTCTAGTGTCTACACAGTTTGTGGCCATGAACTAAGCGCCGCGTTTTATTGGCATTGAACTTGTTAATGGCTTTGGTGTGGTCGATTGTATATTGTGTGAACCACGTCGGATGGTTATTTTTAAAAGGGGTGAATGATTTCACACACTGATACAGTGTTTTGACAACTGTGAAATACTAACAACTAAACTCATGATCAGACCCGTTGTATGATACAGATAAAAATATAATGTATTGAAAATACGTGATTTATTTAAGAGGAACGGAAAAATCGATAATGTGTTTGTAAAAGTTTAACTAGCAAGAAAATTTTTAAGGGAGTTTTTTCAATTTTGTCATATCACATCAGAGGTCGATGCACTGGATGATGTAAAATTATTATTATCTTTTGCATAAAATTATGAATGGAAAAGAGCAAAAAATATTTTCTGCTATTGACCGTAGGCACGCGATCTCGTAGTATATTTACTCAAGTGGGGTATTGGTTAGTTGTTAGTATTGGTTAGTTGAGATATTGTTTTGGACACACATTTACTGATCTTTTTAGATTTGCCCCTACTTAAAACAGCCTTAACAATTTGATATCAGTTTCTTCTGCTGACCAGCTTGTTCTTTTACAAATAATTTGTTAGCTGACAGTGTCATCCTTTATTTAGATGTTTTACATTGCTCTTGTATGAAGCTGTTGGTATGCCTGTCTGTCACTTTTAAACGTTTTATCTAATTTAAAACCTTCATCTGAACACTGCTTTGTTTCCTATCGTATCTGCGTACACTAAGATTAGGTATTCTCGCTACTCACAAAATTATATATTATGAACTATTTCAATCAAGTATTTCTGAAATATTCGCTTCAATATTCTGTTGAAATATTTCATGTAAAACTTTGGGAAATATTACAATAGTATTTCATGAAATATTCCAAAAAATTTTCAGCAGCTAAAATCTAATGTTTCAGAAAACTTCAGTGTAATATTTCAAATTTGAAATTATTTAAAAATATCTTACAATATTTTGCTGTAATATATTAGAAATGTTTTATATTTCAAATACATAACTAAAATATATTTGAAATATGCATATGCCCGCAACAAAAATCTGTTGAAACATGAAATATTACTTTAGAGGAATATTTCAAGAAATATTTGCATTGGGGAAAATGAAAAAGAGAAGTACCGACAAAAAGGCGAATTTAATGAACTCCAAATAAGTTTAAAACACTTAGTGAAAACCACAGAAAAATGGAATTTAAAGAATGTATTCTGAACAACGTTTCATAATTTTCCATTCTGTAAATATGGAGTATTATGAAGAATATTAGAGTAGATTTTGAAAATTATTTGAAGTTCGTATATTTATTTTTATTGTTATCATGTATTAGTTTTAACTTTAGTTTTAAGAATATTACTAGCAATTACATTCCAATCTTACGCATAGACAACGGAATTGCCTCTGTAGGTATAGTGCAAAATATAGGATTTCCATGCACCATATTTCTAATTATGTATTGGTGTATTCCTGGATTTCAAAATAAATAAATAAAAACAAAATTTAAAAAATTTACATTTTGCCTTTTCATTAGGGTATTCTCTTCTCATTATTTTTCTACAACACATAGGGTTTGAAAATTGTAGATATGGAACAAAATGTAAACCAATTCCGAAAAATTGCCATGTAATCCAGCACTTAGGATAGAGTAGCAAAAAGCAAAGATCTTGTTGAAAGAAAAAAATCACAAACAACAAAACTTAACGAAGTTAGCTGTATAATGTGAGCAACGCGAAAATCGGGGAACCTTCAATTGACCTGTATTTCGAACTATTGCTAGAAGAACACAAAACAATATTCTCAGAATAAATTTCAAGCTACAACACACTGCGATTAAGAACAACTTCAGAAAAGAATCCCGCAATATACAATTTAGACTACTGGTGAATTATATTTTAAACATCTCTTCCTCTTAGAATATATGTGAGGAAGAAGTAATGTGGGCAATTTTAGATATTGCCTTACAGCACTTTGTTCCCCACTTACAATTTTCAAATACTTATTTGTTGCAGGAAACATCTGAGGGGAGAAAACCTTAATTAACAAACAAAATATAATCAAAGACTCCATATCATTCTTTTCGAAATTAATTTGAAATCAAAACCGGAGCTTTCTGTGAGGACTTCCGAGGGAAAGACTTCGTTGAAGCGACTACTAGTTTGTCAACCCAAGACATAGTGTTTATAAGCCCAAGTAATAAAATTAGAATATTAAACAGTATGCAAGAGAGCTTAACTATTTTAATCATATTTTGTTATTTGTTTACCCCCCGTTCGTTAAGAATAAAATCAATGCTTTTTATTCGTAATTAGCATACCCTGAAAATGATTACCATAATCAGTTCTAGTAAGTAAACTTGTCATAAATCGTGAAGACTAATTTGCAATTTAAAAATGATCTTGTAATGGCATGGTACCAACGATCTAAAGCTAGTTCCACGATTAAATTTCTTTCAAAGCAGGGCACTATTAAATTCGCCTTAGAACGCATTCATTACAGGATTCATTAAATGTATGAAAAGAAGCGTGTCTGGTTTTAGTTCAGGTATAATTGCATTATTAAGGTGTGCCAGTTGCTATATTACGATAAACATTCATAATAACAGTCTGTCCTGTTGATTACATATCTGTACGAGTTATATTGGAAGCGTAAGGGAATTCGTCATTCCTACTGATGTTAATTAAATTTTCTTCTGCTAATCTTTAGTCTGTTAATTATATCGAAAGAGTATTTTTTCTTTACCTAACAATGAATGGTATTTATAGATAACGTTTGGAATGTGCATGTTGGATGTCAGAATGCAATTGAAATCTAAGAGCTGTTAATTTTGCAATTAATTTGCTTTCGCATCTTGATCTATCACTTTGCAATTACATCTGTAGATAACAGGCTGCTATCAGTAAGCCACGTCCGATAATAAAAAAGAAAATTTAATTACCTTGAGTTGGGAGTTTTTAAACAACATTTACTAATTGACTATAATGAAGAAAGATTAGTTATACCGTTAAATGAAATGTATTGTTCTCAGCAGGGGAGTACCCAGCAATTGGTTTAGAGAGGGAGAAGTCAGAAAAAAAATGCGTTAGAGGTGGCAAAGTGCTAGAGAGGGGGGCAAATCAGATTTTTTTTTGGTTTACGGGAACAAGTCAGCAAATTTATAGGAAGTTTTGAAGGTTGATGGAGGTTTTTGACGATCATTTGCAACATCTTTACACTGATTTGATTAATTTGTTGCCTTGTTGGGTGTTTTAAATCACCAATTAGTTGGATCACTATAGTAGATTTTTTTTATTTTAAATGGCCTCAAAAAATAATCCGGTGGACTCAGATTACTACAACCGAGTGGCCATTCAATTTTGCAACCTCTTCCTATCCATCTATGCGGTAAAACATGACTTCAGGTAAACTGGTACTGCTGCTGCTGATTTTCGTTACATTCATAGTTACGTAGAAAATGAATTTATCCGTTACTTTAGGATAATGTATAATGTTGGAGCTTGTCTATTTATTAAGTACTAGCTGTAACCCAAGACTTCGTCCACGTGGGATTAAAAAAGTTGATTCTGTCAAAAATATATAAATTATCTAAAGATTCTAAATAAATATAAATACATGCGGTTTTAATTAATTGTTTGTGAGGATATTTATCTTTTCCAACATTTAGGTATTTTACTGAACTGTGAACGTTTGAAACACGCATTAATTTTGTCTGTTCCCGTATTTTTGCTAATTGTTACTCCCAAATTATTTATTAAACAAAGAAAATTGTCTTCAAAATTTTAACGTAATTATTATGACAATACAATTTCACTTTGTACACATTATAGTGTCATGAACGCCCGCCAATCGAGGAATTTGTATGTTGATGAATGTGATGTGATAACTTTCTGTAGTGAAATGTGAAATGAAATATGAAATTTGCTTCTTGAAGTGCATCAAATATATTTATTTATACAATTATTTGGTACTGTGATGTTAAGAGGTTCGATAAATATGGATATTCGAAATATTTTTACGCAGTTTTTATTTTTGGCATTTGAAAGCCTTGCATAATTTGCCTATTTTTACAGCTCTTCACCTTACTTCATTTCTCTAACAGTTAAGTATATAAGAATTAATAATCAAAGTTTGAGAGGGGCAATTGCGAAAAATTGTCTGGACTACTAGTTGTTTCTTACAGAACGTTTTTCGCACAGATGTTATGAGAAATAGAAATCTCTACAATATTAGGATGTTTAGAATATATGTTCATATGAAGGTTTTTTTCATAAAATGAACTCAAGAAACGCCCCTTAAATATTTTACCTTACTTTTGAAACACCCTGCAGAGTTGTTACATCTGTGAATTCTGACATTAGGAATCAAATCAACTAAATTTGGCGATAACACATACAGTGCTAAGGCGAAGCGGCTTGAACTTTAAAACTATTCATCTTTGAAAGAAAAAAAGCAATGTCTTCACTTACCATTTTCGGACTAGTTTTGCAAGTACGGTTTCTTTAATTATCACCGGTATACTTTGACGATGAGCACATTAGATGAGTGCTTTGTTAGGAAGCACATATTTATGCAAACGTCTAAAAAGAAATCAAGACATTCCGAACTCGACCTGCGTGCAGGAATTTACAATGCTAAGACCGGCCGATATATAAGTCAATGTATAGGATTATTAACTTTTTCATTAGGATTATAAAATAGTTAAATACTATATTTTCTTTATAATTTTTATAGGTTTCATTAGATTTAATTTCCACATTTCTTCAGTCCTATTTTTTATAAATATTATAATTATACATTGAAATTTAAAACATCAAACCATTATTTTTACCCTCAATTCAGACATTTTGTTTTGTAACGAAAACTAGTTTTAGATAATTTTTTTAAATCTTTATTTCCTTGTTGGTAGTAATAAATAGACAGATTATTCTATTAATACGCTTATCGGGTGAAGCAATGATAATTATCAATGTACCGGGTGGACCAATCAAACCGAAACACAGCCGATATTTAAATCCCGTTCCTTATAAAAAAATCCTGCCGCATTTTATATTCTGGGGGATTTTAGGCATCATCAGCCTTGTCATTTTAACCCCCCGCGTGGGTGTTAGCAACACCCCAAAAATTTGTTAACAACACTTTATAAGTGACAAAATAACAATTTCCCGATGGTATATCTAAATTGCATTATTCTGTAGATGGCATCTATGTTTTAGAAATACAATCATTTGTTATTTCCAATAATTTTTGTAATAAAATAATATAGGCCTTTATTTTTTCCATTTCAGGCAAACTCGTAGAAAAATGCAACAAAGACTGTCTATTCACTGCCGAATACCACAGCGGCCAACTGGCTCTTCGAGACAGAAATGGCCAATACTTAAGCCCTATTGGATCGAAAGCTGTGCTTAAAACTCGTTCCAATACCGTAACCAAAGATGAACTGTTCTCATTGGAGGATTCACTTCCTCAAGCAAGCTTTGTTGCAGCACTCAACAACAGATTCGTGTCTGTTAAACAAGGTAAGATATTTTTTCTTCATAAATATATTTTTACTAAACAAAAAGAGTAATGTGTTGACTAAATTTGGGATTTTCTCGAAGTTTTGGCTCCAGTTTTGGAACCATTTGCAAGGGGCAAAAAGAAGGAAAATAAAATAGTTAGAGTCTAAATCGAGATCTCAATCTGTCTACTCCCCTATCCTAACTAAATGACTATTACATCAAATGCATAGGGAACGTTTGGATGAAAGCAGGGCAGTTATATCTCTAAATTCCCTAAGAGTATCTGCGACTCGTGAAGCTATTGAAATAGAGAAACGACCCTTCTGACTTAACCAACGCGACGCGAGATAGCACTCGCCTGAGTCGCCTGTCTACAGCATAGAAATTAACAATCGCCAGACTGAAGTGGTCCGACACGCACACCACTGGCATTGGCACCAACAACTATTAATGTACGAAGCAGTTCAGATTCGCCGTCAATTCAGTCAGCTAGTGCTAGTGACATTTGGGGAACAGGAAGACTGGGATCCTGAGTTTCCTCTAGATTCTAAAACTTTCGTACCAACTTTTCTAGTAGAATTGAGAGTAGGCCGATGGAGACCTCGTCTTAGCTGGATAAAAAATATATCGATTGGCAGAGAATACAGCACAAAAGTATAATTTTTAAAAAATAATCTTCAGTCTCTAAAATGTTATCATAAACCATCATTAGTTCTGATATCACACCTAAACCCGGGACGTTATTGCTTTTCCCTCGTTATTTAACTTGAAGCCAGACATCTGTTTATTTCCCACAACACGTTTGCCCTCTATTTTACCCTCCACTATTAAACGAAGAAGTTGGTACTTTGGGTTCCTTATTATGTACCCAATTTCAGCTGTGTTTTTACGAACATTTGTCTATCTTTATTATTCGTCGATATGTCCATGTTTCAGAAAGAAGCTTTCAATCTAAATATTAACGTTGTTTGGAGTGTCCTTGGTTTCATTTCCTATAATAAAACGGACCATACATAGAGTTTATCGTATAGCATTTTTAGGTTTAGAATTATGTCTGGGCTGGTATATGATTCAATTTTATAAAGTAATTGGGCCACTTCTGTTCTGTATTTGTTCTCTTTGTCGTTGTTGTATCTTCATACAGCCAGCTTCCAAAGGACATTTAATTTGTGATTCGTTTAAAAGCCACTCCATCGAGAACAAGTATCAGAAACTCTATTTTTTTGTCTTTATTTTTAATCCATAATTCTTCGGGTATTGTTCAATTGATAATGTTACTGGCATATATTCCATGCCCTTTAATACCGTTTTATTTATCTTCAGTTGTAGACTTAAACATGAATTAATGTGTACCTGTTAAGTTAAAGCTCAAAATAGGATGCTACCTTGTTTAACACCTTAGCGTATTTTTATATCTTGTATTTTTAGTTAATAAGTTGTTATAGGTGCCATTTGGTACCAGTGTAAATTATAGATTTTGAATGTGTTTTGAGTAGCTCGATTAACTTTTTGTGCTGAACATTGTTGAAAGCTTTTTTATAATCCACGAAACTTAGAAAGACAGCCTTATTTACATGGCAGCAATTCTGAACCAATAATAGGCGGATACCGAAAAGAGCCTCCCGTGTTCCCATTCCACACTTTACCCAGACGGTGTGTTTAAGTTTGGTTTTATATTTTGTGGTGCAAAAGGTATATTTGTAGCGTATCACTCATTAGACTTATTAATTACTACAGATTTTTGCATTTCTTTTTTTTTGTCGATCTTAACCACTCTGTCTGTTTGTGGTATAAAGATTTTATTAAAAATAACTCCAGCAAAGATAGGTTGTCATCAACTTAATAATCTCAAAATGTCAAGTCTCTTATTATTTTTTGAAAGCTGTATTGCTTTGCGAATATTTCAGTCGTTATCAGTGGCCACTCGTAGGCATTCTTCCCACACTCTTTTTCTTTTCCTCATTTTTAAAACGTTATATGCATAAAGATTTACGTTTTTGTATCTTACTTCTTCGTCCCATACTTGGAGAATTTCCTCGGTCATTCGTATATTTTCATTACGTTGTTCCATTCATACATTGTCGACTTTCAGTTTCTCTATTTGTTTATTTAATGATTAGGTAAATATATTATTAAAGACACATATTTATGCATGTAATTGAGTAGAAAAATAAACGTAATTAATTATAAGTTGTTTACAAGTGAGGTACTTCATTTTAAAATGAAATTAGATGTTCAAAATGTTATTCAATAGACAACTGAACTCATCTCCACAGTTTAAATTTCCCTGATGGCATAATGTTAATGTAAAACAGTGTTATCGTTAAAGACAACAGTTGGACAGTCATTACAAGAACTTCTATGTAAGTTAAATGTTATCGATGAAAAGCTAAATTCTTGAATTTACCCGTTGAAGTTAACAGAAAGTAAATAAAAAGTAAAAAACAATTCAAACATTTTCGGTAATCATGGGAACATTAATATGTTCACTTCAGTTAATGAACAGTTTATACAGACATTTTATTATGTATCCATGCTTTTCTAAATAGTTTGGATTCTAATAATAATAACAAAATGTATACTAAGCTGAAATTATAGAAATTGATAATAATAGTACTGATAAAACTAATCTAATCAGATAAATTGTATTATTAGACAAAAGAACATAATTTTCTTAAAGAACTTAATCACCATACCAGATGTTTTTCATGATTCTTGTCGATTTGTAAAAGACAACTCGTTATGCTCGATGAAATGTGAAAATTAATAACCGTAAATCTGAGGCAAATAAAAAATGCACATATAACATTGTATGTTATTATCGGAAGGCTTCTCATGTAGAACAACAAGTTCTTGAAAAAAACTTTCACTAAAAAACAATGACACCAGATTAAGTCCTGCAGACTTAATTACATCACACACCTGTCATCCAAACACATGGCGAAGCGTTTGCTTACCTCTTGACACTGAAAAAGTGTTCCTGAGGGGAATTTCAAATGTCACTTGAAATTTTATTGAGTCGTAAATTACCGCTATAAATAGCTCGACTATTTTTGGTGACCCTACCAAAGTGTTGTGAACCAGTTTACCAGTTTCTAAGATGCAAATATTCTAAACAATCTATCTATTTGGAGACTTTAATGAAATCAAAAATGTTCGTTATGTTTCTATATTCCACCAAGAGGCTTTATAGGCCAGCGTTTCCCAAACTTTGAAAACTGCGGCTTGGTTTTAAAATTTTTCGCAACCCACCATATGAAGGAAAAATATCTATTTAGAAAACATGATTTGTTTTTTAATAAAAACACCAAGTTAATGGTTTGCTTATCTCTTACACAAAAGTTGCAAAATAATTATATAAGAAAAATATATGTAATTAAAAATTAACAATTATATTGATTTGAAACTCTAGTACATGAAGAAAACTTTGTTTTCACATATTTTGTCATTAGTGCGAATGATGATGTTGTTTGGCATCACATAACAATTTCAAATTACGATAGAAATATGTTAATTTTAGTCTCAAATTAGCTCAGATACCTAACCTGTTTCTATACTCATTTTTTAAGTACACAGCGACTGAGTATGCAGCTTCACACATGTAAATGGTGACAAAAACGCATTAAAAAATGTTTGCCTTTTCACATATTCTTGGTTACTCCTTTTAACAGAATACTTATTTGATTAATCATCAAAATAAATATTTCATTTATTTCTCATACCAAAAAAAATAGTATTTAGTTTTTTTTTATTTCTACATTTTTTCAAGATCAAGCAACATTTTTTTACAACCCAATGCCAGGTCGCAACCCACACTTTGGAAAACGCTGTGACAGGCGACTACTCTTGAAGTATTTTCAGCTTATACCTACTCTTTTGTTAAAAATCGTTTTTGAAAAATGTAGTTACCAAATATAAAAATAAGAACCGACTGTACCTTCTGAAAGTACTTTCTGATTAACAGTATTTAGTATTTATGAAAAACTATTTGACATGGATTAGATAATTTGACAGGCCTTGGAATTATTACATTTCGTTGATAAGTCCTAATCGAAAATTAGCCATTTTGGAATTTTTTAACACTAACTGTGAATGGAAGTGCGTTGTAAAAGAGCGGCAGTCATTTGAGACTGAACGATGGAAGCGAAAGCTTCTTACGAAATATATTTCCCTTCTCTCGTTATCTCACTGCGTCTCTTTTTTGCTTTCTTTGTGTCACTCTTAGTAATGGATATAAATATCAGATGAATTATTATAAATTGTCACTATTTTGTTACGACTCAAGTATTAACCCTAATTTAATTCTTAATTTAAATATATCTGCAAAGAAATATAAGTTTAGATATTAAGTAAGTGTTTGTAAATAGTTTTGTTCATCTCAATAAGTATTCGAAAACAAGATATCAAAGACAAGTTCGTTTTGTTCTTAGCTAACATCATTACAAACACATAACATTTATACAAAACAATAAATTATATACATATATGTTCAACGGTAGGAACAATTTAAAAATTATTTCTCTATGTAATATTAAAATGAGTTTTATTCATTTTATGTGAATTGAAAATAGTACATAAAATTAGTTAATAATGACATAATATTAAGAAAAAGTGTAATTGTGCTCGTGACACGAATTTGAGTTCACCGTGAAACCCTTACAATAGTGGTCTTCAATGAAAGAACTTCCTAGGCAAGTAGGCGCACCTACCTAGTATTGTTACATATATTATTTTATTATTGGCGGTTAATGCAATCTGCCTCAGTTTTACGAATTTTTATAGATGGCACTACTGATGTTCACTGTCGGGTGACAACCCTAAGCGGGTGACATCCAATGCGGGCCGTCCCTCCCCCTAGCTATACCACTGAGGAGGCTATAACAGAATTTTATTTCCATTGTTTTGACACAAAATTTATAGATGCTGTAGTCTGTAATAATTCGTCTGAGCAAGTAGCTTTTTTATTTTCATATCAAATGTGGCGGACTTTTCTTCATTTTCGTGATAGTATCTACGTTTCCCAATAGGTGGGGTAGTTGTTGATTTCACTCCCAAAACATGGTTCATGTATTTTGTTGCAAAAATTTTAAGAATTTTTTTGGCTGTTCACCTTACTTTGATAAGTCTATGACCCCGTTAGCGACTCTAGATATATGTTCGTAGAATGTATGTCGTATAACGTTGTCAAGTTCACTCAAATTATAGCATTTTATTCGAGGGAAGGTTTGATTTTATGGTTAGTATTTCCAGTGAACATTCTGAAACATGACATGAGAATACAATGATGGTTGGTCTTGCCTGATATGACTTGACAATCTATTAGAATGTGAACATTGATGAAGAAACCTATCTAGGAGCTGTTGATTTTTCATTTTCTCTTTCCCAGAAATACTCCTTTCTTGTTCTCCACATTCAATTTGAAGTATATATATAGGCATTATGTTAAGAGAAGAATTGTTAATTGCAACCGATTTTTCAGAATGTTTAACCTTTTCACTTTTCTACATGAATGTAGCACATTTTTAAATGTCTCAACAAATCTTGATTGCGTCCGATCGGTTACACATCTTCGCTGATTCTACTACCCGTTCCAACTTAAACTCATAACACGTCTCTAATTTCAAATTAATTATTGAAGAAACTTAAAGGCGAGATTTGGTATGGAGTATTCCTTTCCTTCCTGTGTGATCAGCGGAATTTTTGATCGTGCGGTTAGCGATTTCTCGAACTAAAAAACCTGCCTCCCGTAAACGAATAAGTGGACGTCTTTCAAATTCACTTACCTGACGGTACATTCGGCGTACACCTACTCTAGCCATTTTGACATTACTAAACATCGATTTTGGATCGAATTAAACACATTGTTTTTTTGGTAAATTTTAAAAAAATGCAAAAAACGACTACAATATTAATTGATAAAAAAAGTCTACATGAAAAAACATTCACCACATTTTACCAAATTTTAATTATTTACACCTTACTATAGCATCTATGTTTTATCAAAACAGTATTAAATTTAAACAGTGAGTATATGTAGTATGTAGTACATCCTTTCATTTCTTCTTGTCAAAGGTTCTTTTTCAATTAGCCTAAGCGTCCACTGCACCCGTGAACGGCCAAACTGACATTCGGCCGTGAACGTTTGTCAAAGCAAAGGAACAGCCGAAGAACCGAACAATGAAACCGATGTTCGGTCGTCAAGTATATCTTGTCTCTCAAATATTTCGTTATTTAGTTTTAACTCTACGCACTTTCTTAATATCAAAAAGAATTAATTACAAAAACAAATACAAAAATTGCCTACTTTTTAAAATAGACGTGATGGAAGGTTATACCACGGGTGGGTATACTATGCTTTAGGTAGGTACGTTCTCTTTTTTTTGGATCTTTTGTAATCCTAAACACTAATTTATTCAAATTCACGGGTGAAAAAAAAACAATCAACGATAAATAACTGTAGAGGTGTGTGAACTATTTCTTTCATAGAGGTTTTGGAGGCATTTAGTCCGGGAGCCAGTAATTTTGAGGTCAATCATTTCCTCTCGGCCAATACTTTGCTTTATTTAGTTATCCTATGAAACGCTGTGAACGTCAGCTGGCCCATGGTGGGTTGGTTGGGGCATGGAAGCGCCCCAATCCCGTAAAATAAAATTATTTTAATTGATTTCCTTCCGATTGAAAATTTGTCAAATAACAGTTGGAACAATACTCTAAAGAAACAAAAACGTCAGCTGGCTGCAACTTGGTGGATTCCACGTCAGCTGCTGATACGAACGTGATGAAATAAAAAAAAATTACTCTCACTTTTTTTGGTGATTGTTTATATTATTATTTAAACAACAAAGCGTCAGCTGCCTGTATGTCGGGGGAAAGGTCATCAGCGGGACTGGGGCCCTAATTTTTATTTACCTTTTTTGTTGTTTTCCACCCCTGAATGGCCTTATATTTGCATAACTTAGTGTGTAGCATTAAATAATGCCCAGTAACAACAAATGAGAACCTACCTAAAGCCAAGTATACGCCGTAGAGGATATTTTCCTTTTGGAGAATTCCTGTCTGACTCGTCTTATCATGATTAAGGAAAGCAGGAAAACATTAGATGCATCCGATATAATGTGAACGGTTTCGCTTGGAAGAGTTCCATCTTCACAATAAACTTGAACAAGCCAGGGACAAATTTTCTAATTCTTATCGTATGAGTGTAGAAAGTTTCCAGTACATATATTTTGACCGTCTCTTCGATGATATTCCTTCATCTTCATGTCCTACAAACATTTAAAACATACCCTTTTTTCGGCTGAAATCTGCGGGCAAATCCCATTTCGATCGGAATCAGCCGTTTTCGGCAGAACACGGGGAGCTAGCTACATAAAACAGGGTCCATAAGGTGCGTGTAGTTTCAGTTTATAAACTGGGGGGACCAATTTAGTACATCACTAAACGCCACTTCGTAAAAGTCAGTACAGGTCGGATATGAAAATGCCAGCCGATTTTCCCGGACAAAAAAATTGACTGAAAAACCTCATAAGGGGCACGCGTGAAACCTTCCTTAACGTGTGGTTTGAACGTCAAATAAGAGCGGTGTAATAGCGCAAGAAGTTTTGCAGGCCGGAAAGCCCGCGTAAGAAGTGATCGAAGTGCCGGAAAACTAATCTGAAAAACGTCATAACGTGCGCGCATGAAACCTTTCGTAACGTGTGGTTTGAACCTCAACTAAGAGCGGCTTAATAGTGCAAGAAGTTTTGCAGGCCGGAAAACCTCATAATGTGCGCGCATTTTTTTTTATTAGATTTTTGCAGTCTCAACTAAGAGTGGTCTGATAACGCAAAAAGTTTATCAAATATTTTTGATGGCTCCATTCAAAATATCTGTTTGTGCTACCAAAAATTTTAAAAAAATTATCAGGATACGATGAAAACTTGTTAAAATATAATAATTTTTTGTCGCGCGCGCGATTTTATAACGTTTACTCATTTTCCGCCAATTTGAGCAACTCCAACGTCGCAAAAATCGGGCCTCTGCGCTGCTAGAAATGAGCGGCAAGATTACCATCTTGCCTCGATGTACCTCAAAGTTTCTTGGGGTGCCATGAGGCGGTACTCATTACTGAGTAAGTGTACCAAAAAGTACAACTATTCCCAGAACTTAAAAAAAAATGATCAGAATCGATTGATAATTGGCACAGTAAATGAATTTATAAGAAAAAATTCTGAAGCCCGGCCGAATAGGCGGAAACTGAGTAAGTGTTATAAAATCGCGCGTGCGATAACAAATTACTATATTTTAGTTTCCATCATATCCTGATGAATTTTTACTTAATTTTGAGTAGCACAATAAGGTATTTTGAATGGAGCCATCAAAAATAATTTTCCATTAAGCTGAATGCGAAAAATTTTCTTTTCAAATATACCCCGATTTTCTTTAATTTTTTTCGGAGGTTTTCCGACCTGACAAACTTCTTGCGTTA
This sequence comes from Octodonta nipae, assembly GCA_034190945.1. Classification (NCBI taxonomy): domain Eukaryota; kingdom Metazoa; phylum Arthropoda; class Insecta; order Coleoptera; family Chrysomelidae; genus Octodonta; species Octodonta nipae. The sequence continues at coordinate 93,918,598 of CM067220.1, forward strand.
TCAGACCGCTCTTAGTTGAGACCCCAAAAATCAAAAAAAAAATTTCGCGCGCTCACGTTATGTGGTTTTTCAAATGAGTTTTCCGGCACTTTCGATCAGTTCTTACGAGAGTTTTCCGGCCTGCAAAACTTCTTGTACTATTACGCCGCTCTTAGTTGAGGTTCAAACCACACGTTACGAAAGGTTTCATGCGCGCACGTTATGACGTTTTTCAGATTAGTTTTCCGGCACTTTGATCACTTCTTACGAGGGCTTTCCGGCCTGCAAAACTTCTTGCGCTATTACACCGCTCTTATTTGACGTTCAAACCACACGTTAAGGAAGGTTTCACGCGCGCCCCTTATGAGGTTTTTCAGTCAATTTTCATATCCGACCTGTACTGACCTTGACAAGTGGCGTTGGGTGATGTACTAAGTTGGGCTCCCTAGTTTATAAACTGAAACTGCACGGACCTTATCGACCCTGTTTTATGTAGCTTTGGGACTATTCGGCCGAATAAATCAGGTGCAGTGAACGGTGACTAACCCGAATTCATGTTTTTTTGGGATGGGTAGGTTAGGGCGTATTCAACAGAAGACGGCCGAACGACGGTTCCACTCGACAGCCGGCCTTAGGCCAGGCAGGCTTATTATATTCGGTTAATTTCTACTTATTTCATGACAACTTCTTGTTTTAAACTAATATATTTTCTAAATTCCAAGTTTTTCTTTGATCGTTTGACCAATACCACCATCTCCTTTGTTGTTATAAAGTAAGGTTACATTTTCGATTTGATAGTCTTAATAATTCTGAGATTAAAGGTAACTAAGCTATTTTCAAAGAAACTGAATTTGTGCGAACATAAATCAGGAGTCATAAAAGCAATTCATCCTTCTACATTGTTAAGCTGATGGATATCAGATATCGGTATTCGTGTTCTGTTCCTTGGATATCGTAGTTATCTTCGCGAGTAAGTAACAACTTGATATTGCGAATAACAGAATTGCATCGTAATTCGTGCTTATTGAAATTGCCGCGTTGTTTGCATCGACTACGTACGGTAAAATTCTCCCGGCGATCAACTGTTTCAAAGGAATTCGAGAAATGAAATGGCTGTTATAGTGGCGTCAGCAACATCTTCTCTTTTATTTACTGACTGTTCGCTGTGCAGATGTTATATTTTAAGTAGGCCTACCTCTCGCTGATTCATCTAAACAGTATTCATTTTTACCGTATACAGAATAAGTTTTTGCCTTGAAATATTTGAATAATTTAGGAAAGGAATGTGATCCAGATCTAAGCACCAAATTGCGAAGCAATTATTTGTCTTACTCTGTCTGGTTATCGCAATATTTTCCATATATTCGAAAAAATATGTATTTAGTCTGAATGTTTTTGGTTTGTAGAAAATTAGATACCCAATTAAACATAGAAAAAACTATGCATCCAGTTTAGACAAATTCATCATATATGGCGAGCAGACTTTTTATAACTATAATTGATCACTAAAAACAAAAAAAAAAATGCCTCTCACGAAAATGTAATACAGACTAGTTGCAAGGGAAAAACCCTACAAAACTAGGTGTCAACGTAATGATCAATTTTTTTGTGTACAAAATGTTCCTCTAAAATTCTAATAGGATGCCTGTTATAAATATTAATTGCCATTAATATGTCCATAGCCATTGAATAATAACTTATATTTTTAGTGTATCTACTGTGGTCTGGGTCAAAAATTTTCCAAAAAGGAGGAGGTTATTAATTCGTCTACAACTTTTTTTTGTATATGACGAGCGATGATTCAAAAACGGCTTGGCCAATTAAGGAACATTACAGAAATTGTCTATAACATGAGATTTACGGTTTTCTAGAAAATCAGAAAAAAAAGTAAATAAGGGACTAGATTTCAGCGATTTTCAATGAAACTTCACTGTTTTCTCTAAAACTGCTCACGCAATTTGAATATTACAAATTGTATTATACAAAGATATGTTCCAGCTTGATTCCGTACATTTTTTTATAACGTAATACATACCATTTTTCTGAAAATCGGAAAAATATATGCACAAAAACTGTAAACATCATGGTAAATGTCAAACTTTCATCATAAATATTTAGTTTAAATGTCAAGATATGCCATGAAAGTATGTCATACCCTATACGACATACTTTGTAATGATTTTCATTTTGATGCTTTTGAAGTCAGTTTATTTTAGAGGCGAAGTTAAGTTACAGTCGCGTAAAATTGCAGAAAATATTCCATTAGCACATTGAAAGGAAATTTTTTTCGGCGATCTCTTCTGTGCTTAAGGTGTGTGTGTGCGTGCATGTAATATTAGGTGGTAATTAGGCAGTTGTATACATAGGATGGTTGAAATATAAGTTGGAATTGACTTAGTTGTACAGGGTGGTCCTAAAAATATTGTATTGGGTAGCACATAAGTAGTTGCGCATACAAGGTGGTTGAAATAAGAGTGGAGCAAAACTATAGTTATACAGAGTGGATATTTGCGTTATAGAATGGAGAATAATTACAGTTATACAAAAGGCATTAAAAATTGTCAGAAGCAGTTGAGTATACAGGATGGTTGAAATATAAGGTGGCCGGTTTAAAAAAGTTATATAGTTTGGAGCATAAGTAGTTGCTTAGACAAGGTGTTTGAAGTAAGGGTGGGGTAATATTATTTATATTGAGGGTGAAACGAAATTTTGTTATATAAGCCTAAGCAGTTAGGATATAGTCGTAAAATGTGATTCAAAAAGGTGAATTTTGTTATATAGGGTAGACCATGAGCAGTTGCATAAATGAAATACTAGACATATGAGGCAAAGTAAAATCATTGGTATACAGGAATAATTTAAACAATAGAAAAATAAAAATAGAAATAGTGTGAAGAGGATTTGTACTCATACAGGGTGGTTTTCAAGATATCAGGACCGTTGTAATATTATGTTGAGTTGAATTATAGTTGTACAGGGTGATTCAGAAAATGATAGACCAATAAGTTATATAGGAGTGACCAGTACACAGAAGCATACAGAGTGTGGATGCAATATAGAGTGAATTGGTTACATTTATAGAAGGTGGTCCAATTAAAAAAAAATAAAGTCAAAATATATTTGGAAAATATAGGCAAAGAATAAAAATAAGAGAGGGAGAAAGAGAGAGATAAGAATACGCTAAAATTTTCAACTGAATTGTACCTTAATTAAATAAGTTAAAAAAGAGGATATGTCTGAAAATAGTGATTGATTGGACACGATTTCTAAACTGTTTTTATTTTAAGTCAGCGGAAGTCGGTTCTTTTTTAAATATAAATTATTTTACATGGTCCTGTTGACCTCTAAAGTGGATGCCATGTCTGGATAGTTACAAACAAAATGACTGAAAGTAACAAGTAAGTTACAAGTTATTATGTATGTCCGATATTCGTGCAATATAGTTGTGACAAAGAACTTGTCTAATGTTGACTCCAGAAGAACTCAATAATAAAACAAAGCAACCACATTGAGTTTAAGTTCTCCTGGACAATAATATCAAGGAACTGCTGATGGAGCCAAAAGACGACCACATGAACTTAATAAAAGATAATTCGTTGAAAAACAAGGTTCTATTTTACATCATACGATAATAATAAAATAAATATTTATTAATTATTAATTAAATAATTAAGAAATAATGTTTAGTGTATGTAGTTAAACGGTAAAGCTCGTTTCAAATACCATTATTACACTTAAAATAAAGCTTTAAGCTGTTGAGGAAAATGTTTATACAGACCATATCATGCTATACAGCTTTGAATGAGATAGGAATAATAAGTAACGCAAACTGATTTTCGTAGAATGCGTTCCAATTTGTAAAATATTAGAGTTATGTCAAGCTGCTGATATCTACAGTTTCAACACACTATCGATCAAGTTGAATTTTAATTTGAAAACCATTCTGATTTTGGTGGATATATACTGCAGTCGACAACATTTATGCAAAAATGGAAAATTCAGAATAATATTCCGAGATAAAATGTGTTGTGAAAAAAGTTACTGGCAAAACAAATCCATAATAATAAAGTGACAAATATAATCACAAACGGGTGAACGAGTGTTGATAGTGGACAACTAAATTGAGTAGGTATCATGCTGTTATATGGTGTTTAAAGTTACTACCGACTTTCTAATCTAAACAATGGATCGATCCAAGGTACAACTCCTCAGCATCAGGCGGTAAGGCTACATCTTTGTTTTTGGGAGTTCACAAGGTGTATTGTGAATTGGTTCAGTAACCAAGTGTGAAACTAGCTGCTAAATACTGTATTAACCTACTTCAAGGTCTAGTATTATTATGGAGTCAATACTTGACAGTTTAGCGTAGAAAATATTGTTATAACAATTATTTTCTCTAGAGATTAGTTATTCTGATAAAAATAATACGAATAAACAATCATGACGAATGATACTGTCTAACTAATTTTTTAAATTTCCGGACCTGGTGCTACTAAATATTACCTGTTAGTTATTTATGCATGATGAAGTTCCAAATGTGTAGACGTATTTAAAAAATATTTTATATTAGTAGAAGCAAAACTAAATGTATGTATTTCAATAAAATGCAATAACATAGATGTTTACTTTTTCTTATAATTATTTTATCTTTGCAGTTATTATAATCATAATTTATCATTCAGTAAAACGTTGATATTTTAAACATCTTTGACAGATCATTAAATACAAACACTGCGATAATATTTTAGAGATACATAACACGATTGCAAGAACCATACCGTTTTATCACTTTCCGCTGTATCATACGAAACCGCTTTGACTCTGAACTCATAGGTCATCCCTAGCGAGAGTATGAGGCAAAAATTTTGCTTCTTCTGCTGTGCCGCTGTTAAGTTAAATTTCTGCTTCAAATTTCAAGGTTAACAGTTCTTCGACTTGTATTCACTAATGATGGAACTTAAGTATAATATATATTTTAATTAACGACGCACACTTACTCCAATTTCATTCCTAATTTGCTTCTATACGAGATTTTGAGGATACAGTTTTCAAACCTTTCGCAGTTTCGCTATCCTTTTCCATTTTATTGAATTCAGTGTATAGTAGTTTCTTTATTACTTTACTTCTTGGGCCTTTTCTAATAATAGCATTTATTTTCAGTGTACTTGACGTCGTTGATGGTGAATTTAATTCGGACTTTGTTTATATATTTACAACATAAATAATGTTTGGTGTGTTATGTTAGTTAGCAAAATGTGGTGTTTCGTTAAAGATATTCTCGAGTATTGTCAACTATGGTCTGCGGAATATGAGAAAATTTCTATCTTGTCTCTGGAAATCCTTAGAAGAAGTGATACCCTGTTAGGTTAGGTTAGGCATGCACAGTAACCAGTTTTGGTACTTCACTTTACCGCAGAGAATTGGCACAAAAACTAAAATATTACCTTAGTGTAATGAATCGGGTTCATGGGTGAGGAATAGAACAGATTTATCTTTGTGGTAAAAGAAAATGTCTCTGGAACTTTGTGATGCCATACAATGAGAAATTAAACATCTTTTATTTATTTCCAGTATCAGTATGTACATAAACTATTAGGGTACACTATCTTAGAATCAAGGCAAGCCCTACGTTCTTCTTCCCCAGCCCTGATCCGTGCACTCCTGGACAAAGGCTTCTGCTATAATTTTCCATTTATCTGGATCCTTTGCCTCCCTTATCAAGTGTTTTCCTGCAATCATGTTATTATCGTCGACCTACCTTTCTGTGGTTCGATGTTCTTTTTCGGTTGTCTTGGTCTCGATTTTACGTCCTCTTCGGACGTGCAATGCTCTTTATAGGATCAGTTAGTCATCCCTGTTCTACAACTTGTGTCAATATACTTTATTGCAAATGTTTGCGGCAAGCTTTACTCTTTCTTTGCTTAACTTTTAGCCTTTAACATTTTTCTAAGTTAGTATCATGAATTCCATTCCATATTCCATATGTCTCACTGGCAAAATAAAATTATCGTAGACTTTTCCCTTCAGGTTTATTTGAATGTCGTTGTTTTCCAATATATGGCGGGTTTTTTTGGAAACCTGCCGATCTTGAATAAAATTATCTTCTTAAGAGATTTTTAAGACGTTTTAGAGTTTCAACTACAACATTACTAAGCTAAAGATCCAAATTCGAGTTTAAAAGGAATTCGAATTCAATAGGAACACACTAAGACATCGAACAACTCGGCAAAGAGATACAGAAATTGAATAGTAGGTGGAGCAGCTTGTCTGCCCAATTGATGAGGTTGCAAACAGGCTTATGACCTGTTAAATAACTACAAGGAGAAGAAACATAACGGGTTCGATTGGTTGGATGAGCAATATGAAAAACTGGACAATCTATAAACTATTAAGGAGAGAGCTAAAGGATATTTAGACATTACCAAGAATCTTTTGAAGAGTATTGTCGAAAGTATCCCGAGACCGTGTCGGTACTAGGCTGCAAGTCGCTGACCAATGGTTTGAAGAAAAAGGTACACCTGTTACTATGCGCCTCATTCAAACCTTTGGACTTTTTTCATATCGTCCACTATTTTTTCATAGAGACCATTGCCATCAACGTTGGAAATGGTGCAGGGAACGGCAGCATTGGGTGACAGAATGGCATAATGTCATCTTCAACGGCAAATCGCAATTCTGTCTAGTTTACACGATCGCTGTAGAAGGTTACCTAAGACGCGACTGTAGAGTACGACGTGATTTTAGATTTCCTCTTGATGTATATTAATATGACTGGTGGATTATTTTTTGAGGGCTACTGCCTATGGTAGACGTTTATAACATTTTTTTGTTCGAGACAGTTAGACAGCTAGACGTTATGTTGATGATATCCGATAAACTACTTTACTGCCTTATCTCGATGGTCATCCACACGCCTTTTTTCGTCAAAACAACGCAGGTCGACATTTTGCTCGTCGAACCATGGACTATCTCCAAGAAGCAGGAATTAATGTTTACTCATATTCACCGGATAAGATGGGGAAGAGATTGTTCACTTTGTACAATCCTCTACAAGCAGACATCGACTATATCATTCACTGCCTAAACGTGTACAGAACTATACTCAGCTCCGGGGTCGACAAACACATTAGAAATATTTTTTTCGGATAACATGTTAATAAAATTTGTTGCAAATATTAACGTTTCATTTTTGATGTCATTTCCAATAAATCATGTTCAAGAGAGTATTCCTTTTGGGTGTAGCAACACTTCTAATGTCACAGGGTATAATATGTTCAGATAAATTACAAAATAATCGTTTTTAAAATTAACAAACATATTTGGCTAATCTTAGATTTCAATGTAAAGTCTGTTACGATTCGTGCTTGATTTCCTCATAAAAACAACTGACAGAAAATAGCAGGGGGTATCAGGATTACTATAAATACAATAAAACATGAATTAATTACGTTGTAAATTTTTTGTTTTATTTGAACAAAAAATATGTAAAATGTAAGTCAGTTATTATATTGGAGAACAGAAAACTGTTATATTTAAGGCAAATCAATTTATGAAGATAACATCTGTAATATTATAATAGCGGAATCTATGAATAATATTATCTATGAATATATTACGAACCTAATTGATTCTGAAATGGTTGCTAATTTTCCTGAATCAAAATATTGAATATAAAACGAATTGCGAAAATTCAATCTGTAAATTCTATATATTATGATACATCTGTCTTCATATTATTACCTTACCGTTAAACCATTCCTGTATGTAGATATTCAAATTAATCACAATCACGTAACAGTGAAAACATGTAGTACTAGTTCTAAGAAAATCAAAACCTGACAGAAACCTTTAAACAAAACCATATTACAGCCTTGTATCATTTTTTTAGGGTTCCGTAATAACAATATACGGATACCCTTATAATATCACTCCGGATTTCTGCCTCTGTCACATCACAGCAATTTTCTCCTGAACTACTGGACGGAAATGGTTGAAATTTGGTATGAGCGTATAGTTTGCTGACCCGATCAGGGGTACATATCGTAATAGAAGAAATTTTGATTTTAAGGGTACTTCTGGGGGGAAAAACTAAAAAAATCTCCGAAACTAATGAGCCTAAAATTTCGGAAATATATAGCGTTGCCCGAACTTTACAGGAAAAATAAGGAGAAACCATTAATATTAATTTTGGGGGGCAAATTATAGAATTAAATGAAAATTTAAAAATAAAAAAAATTTCAACCGCATCATGTAATACATCAAATGAAAGGTCTCATTCTGGGAAACTATAAAACGTAAAGTTTTGAAAAAAAATTAGAAATATAGGGTCTCACCTGAAGTTTACTGGAAAAATAAGGAGAAACCTCTACTTTTAATTTTGGGGGCAAATTACAGAATTAAATGGAAAATATAAAATTAAAATTGTTTCTAACCCATCATGTTATATATCAAATGAAAGGGCTCATTATGACGAAAACAACTATATTTTATTCATATTTTTACATGAATTAAAAAATATTAACAAAAATATAAAAAATTTACCCATCCCCCCCCTTATCTTCGAAACCATAAGCTGGAAAATTTTGAAAAAAATTGTGGTATAGCGCCTCACCTGAACTTTACTGGAAAAATAAGGAGTAACCCATAATTTTTTTTGGGAGTAAATTATAAAATTAAATGGAAAATAAAAATATATAATTGTTTCTAACGGATCATGTAATATATCAAATCACAGGGCTCATTATGACGAATATAAATATATTTTTTAATTTTTTTTTAAATAAATATTTTAAAATATATTAAAAAAATATTTAAAAAAATTTCCCTTTCCCCCCTTTATTGTTGTTTAGGAATTGTTACATATTTTAAATAATAAACAACATAATAACATAAATATGCAGATACAGACAAATAACATGGTAATGCTCAATTACATGCAGTCGTTAAAACGTTGATAATTGAGCCTAAAAATTACAAGTGTGGATTACAGGCATTCTAACCAGCTTAACCTTGGGTTTCTCTAAAATTATTCACCTGCATTTTATAATTAAATATAGGCATTTTTTCAAAAAAAAACTTTGAGCATGGTTTAGTAAAGAACAAAAGTGTCGATACAGCTGTGGTTGAATTTCACAACAATATTATAAATGCGGTAGGCAAAAATCTGTGTATGTGTTAATAATTCATATAGGAAAAATTAGAGGTTAGCTCTGGCGTTCCTTAAGGTTCGATCTTGGACCATTTTTGTATGTAATCTTTGCCAATGACCTGCCCGCCTACATTCTTAAGAAATTGGATACTAATGTAACTTGTTACACAGATGATACAAATTTCTTGAATTGTTTAAATGAATATCAGTCAGCTCAACATCTAGAGCGTGAACTAATTAGTCGCAAAAGAATGAATTACTCTTGAATACAGATAACACTATAGCTGTAGCTTTACAAACAAAGAATAATGTACATGATGTTGCCGATCTTAAACTAAGATCGGAAGTGACTTGGTCAACACACATTGACAACGTTTGTGTCAAGTTAAGGGGAAACTGTTATAGCATTAGGCATTTAAAAAATCATTGCAACAATAGTGTCCTACTTTCGTTGTATTTTGCCAATATTAATTCCCATTTACATTACGAAATTTTATTATGGGTTCAATGTTCCCAAATAAATAGAGTTGTTGAAAAAAAAATATATAAATAATCTTTTAGACAATTAAAAATTCTTACTCTTGCGGCTATATACATTTATGAGATAACTTATTTTTTATAGCACAAATCCATATTTCTTGAAAAACAGAGGACATCTTCATTCTAGTAGGTTCAGGGGTCTTTTTCCCGACCAGCATTCAACATCTTTATACCAAAAAAGTGTTATCTACAGTGGTTTCAAAATATACAATCTCTTACCACTTGATATAAAAGGTGCTAAAACTGTATTTACCTTTAAAAAATGTTGAAAACATCTCTTTTGGAAAAAAATAAAACAGTGTTGCGGATTTTTTTTTGTTCATTACCAATGTTTCTTTGTTTTAATATGCTGTCTAATGTATATTTGTTTTGTCTTTTGTACTGTATGTGATCTTTGTAAATCAGTAGCAATTTATTGTATAGTGGACGCACTCGTCAATCAGCAGTGGATATATTTTTATATTTTTTAATTTTAATGTATCTATTGTTTGTTTGTGAATAAAATTATAAAATCGAATTTTGGCCGAAGAGAGGTTAGGTTCTTGTAAAGTTCAGCAACGAGGACCAAGTTTCGGGTACAACTATTGTTTTAATTTCTTTAAAAACGATTTAATTAACTTTTTTTCTGCAAATTACTTTTTTTTCTTCAATTGGGATTTTATCCCGTCAGTTCTTTTCTGTAACAGGTAAGTATTTGAAATGGGTAATGGGGGCATAGTTTAACCGGGCAATTGAAAAAAAAATTCCGATTTAATTGTTCCTTACAGAAAGTCTTCTTCAAGGACGTTCTAAAAAAAATTAAATCTCTACAGTATGATCAACCAGTCTTTCTGTTTGGATTTACAAATAGGTGATTGTATTCATGTTGTGGAGAGGGGAGACGTTTCAACTTTTTATATTATATTTTTTCTGTTTGTCCTATAAATTAAACAGTAACCTTCCAAAAATTTCTCGGATTACTGGCTGTTCTTTACAAAAAATGTTCTTCACAGATGCTGAGGAGACAAATGCAAAAATTATACATCTCGGCGAAAATTTAAAAAAATAACGTATAACTAATACATATTGGTACAAACTTCCCTTTAAGGCGCCCACTGAAGCAAAATATATCGAATTTGAATCATTACATAAACTTACATTTCAACTGACGACTCAAAAAATAAACACGCCTTCTAGAGTCCTCTGATAAAGCAACGAATGCTTGATAGAAACACGGTTAATAAATCAAGTATATTCTCGAAGCAGGGCAGTAAGTATTTAGTTTGGAAGTTTACTTCTGTAAAATTATGATTATGAAGTAAATAACGAAGGTTATATTAGGTTAAAATAGTTTTCACAACAGATAAGTTCATACAAATCAATACAAATATTTGTAGACTGGTAGACGGGTTAATATTATTGTTTAGATTTCGTTCTCTCAAAATATGAACACTTTCTGTAAGGGATAACTAGTAAACTAAGCCTTCATTGCAATTTTCTAATACTTGTTGGTTACAAAAAAGAAGTGAGAACATCAACAATCATCATGTATAGGCAGAATAATCCAGAACATCCACAAAATACATTTCGAAATTTTTTTTTGTTTATTCCATCATTTCACGGTAGTCAACTTACTAAACTTTTCATGTTGAAATATTTCTACTCAGGCGAAGTTCTGGATAACGCTTGTATTAGATATAACCTCGAACGTAATCATTTCCGAAAGTAAAGAAATCGAATCCAATGTAATAATATATAGAAACAGTGCTTTTTGTATGAAAAAATATTCACTTCTAATATCGACAAGATGTTCATAAAGTTCCACAGTGTACCATTTGTCACCACTTAACATTTTCCTCGGTGTGCAAGACAAGAAAAATGTGGCCAGTAAAATGGAATGACATTTTTAGCAATTAATCAATTACCTCAAATTTATTACTTCAGAAATACATAAGTTATATTTATTTTCGTTTGTCAATTACTACAACAATTAAAGGAATCTTTCGAAAAATAAAAAGAATTGTTTCTCGTAGATAGAATACGAAGAATGTCTACAATAAATATTATGTGACATACCGAGATCTTAATTGCTCCTTAACTGTTTTACGAATAGCTACATGTAAAATGGAAATCGTACGACAGATTTGTTGTTTCTACTCTACCATAAATTTACTGTTAGAATGGAAGATATGTTTCTTGATATGTAGGTAGTAGAATATAGAAGAAATAAAAAGTGTTGTTTTATCATACACTATGAGCCATTTAAGGCAACATTCTCCTCGAAAGCATATATCAGTTTCCTTCCTTGACGATAGAAACTGAAATGTTACGTCAAATTTATCTGTACTACTGTTATCAGTCTTTCAAAGAAAATGTTTATAGGGATAATATAAACAATTTGTAACGGAAAAGAGAAATTATTACTTCGTATTTCATATAATTACATTGTGATAGAACGTATGTACTAGGGATAGGAAAATATCGATATTTTCTGTTTGAAAGTCACGGGACGTCGAGTTTTCTCTTGATGCGGGACGCGGGATAGCGCAACCGAGTTCGCTAGTAGTCTAGGAAACGTATGCAAAACCCCATCTCCGTTTAGTGAATGTTGCAATGGAAGGTATCATAAAGCAGTTTGAGGATAAATGTCTAATCACACAATGTCATACGACAAATGAAGGCGAGTACGAAGTACATCTGCTATTCTCTGATATTGTTGAGCTTGCCAGTTTGGCCCTTGAAATAATTTTGATAGCACCTTCTTTATGGGCCTGAGAGAGACGAAGAATGAGATGATACAATCACCATCCTGCTCTAACCAGAACTTTGAATAGCCTATGCGAAGTGAACTAGATAATAATATTGTATCTGAAGAAGTACAACGAACAAACAATTCTTCTGATGAGACAGCTGAGCAGTTGCAGGCAGAACTTTTATCGTTTCTGCACATTTTAAAAGAACTTCATACTTTCGCAGGGTCTTATCCATCCAAATTTATTCTGAAGAATATAATGGAAATAAACGCAAAGATTCATAGTATAGAAAGTGAAGAAAGATGAGAAAACATCATGCAGGCACGAGAACGATGAAGGTAGGTAGACCAGCTCACAGCGAATTGGGGGCGAAAGACAAAAAAAGTCAGCATTGAGTATTTTTCTAAAGACAACTCATGCGTAAATCCATGGTAGCTCTTACTAGTTTATATTTATTTAGTATTTATCTCCTATGTTATCTAGGATATATATCCGAATGGCATTACGTTTTCATACATGTCTACTGAATAAATTTAATATTTTTATGATTACAATTGTTGACGATATGCTTATTCGCATGTGTGTGCGGTAACCTCTTAGGGAAGGGAGATGCTGTTCTTGCCTTCGTATCCTACGCGATTAGCGAACTCGGTTGCGCTAGACCTATAGGAGACGGAAATATGCTTCCGGGACAAGACACGAGATTTATGTACAATATGTTTTCAACAGAATATTCCTTTTATAAAAATCCACATTTATTTCAAATAAATAAAACCAAATTCTATTATTTCTAACCGTTAATTGAAGCAATTCCCAAGAAATATCATTAATCAACGATTAATTATTTAGTTGTAACAATCACAGAATTATTTTTTTATTTCCAAACATTAAAGTAAATGGCATTCACAATCAGCTTTTAAAAACTTGTTCGGTATAGTATCTAAGAAGTATTTTCTTTTCCAATTTAATTTAATAGCTTTTAAATAAAAATCAGTGTATTGATAGCTTTACTCGACATTTATTTTTTATTTTTATAGTAATGCCTACGGACATGGACAAAACCCTACAGATATCGATTTTATAATATTAAAGCGCTTTATAAAAACGTTCAACAAGCTTTCCCGTGTCTCTAAATAACTGGAGATCTCGTTTTGATGTTGCTCTAATTTTCTCAGCAGGAACTTGGGGAACATATATTTTTTTTTTAAATTGCCTGTTGTATTTGGTTTTAAACGAGTCACTAGATTTCAGCAGGTAATTTGGAGGTACTAGGTTGGGAGTCGTATCATTTCTAAATCTGGCATCGTAGATTGTTTGTCTCATAAGCTGTTATATAAATCGTTGGTAAAGCAAAAAGCGTGACTGTGAGCTGTGGAGGTGGTAGTCAATGTACAAAAATATAAAAAATGCCAATCCTTATAATATTCTTTCTTGTATACTACAAAAACCCAAAGTATCATTTGCGGCTGATGATTTTTTTTTGTTAAAATATCAATTATATCTTCAGCTGTTGTGACGCCCTGACCTCTACGCTAATTTGTCTCCCTGCAGCCAAGTACCCATTGACTTCAAATTTTTTCTACCATAACAATTATAGAACATTATTTCTATGCCTCGACTCAAAACTCTCGGGACATGAGATGTGCAAATTTGGCAAGATCTCAAGACTTTGTGAGACAGGACCTCCCATGACAGAATATCCTTGTTCGTACATATCGTATTACTTCAAATTTCAATTTTCTCAAAAAATATTCTGAAAAATATATATAACTCTCTACAACCATGCAGCCACTTGGTTGGTGGAATAGTTGTATATCTGTAAAAAGTAAAATATTTTCTACAGATTATTTTATAAAATTAATCTAAAAATATGTTTAATTCAGTATTGATAAATGTAGATTACACTGAATTGAATTTACTGTAGATAGTAATGAATACCTTATTTTGTTATTTCAGGTGTTGACGTAACGGCTAACCAGGAAGAAATATCAGATCATGAAACATTCCAACTGGAGTTCGACTGGAGCACAAAAAGATGGTACATTCGCACAATGCAGGATAAATACTGGACCCTCGAAACTGGGGGCGGAATTCAGGCGTCTGGAAGCAGCCGGTATGCAAAATATATACTTCCTTTGCAATTAAACTATTTATTACCCATCTTTCATTCCGTGACTCATATAGATGCCGGCTATATTCATATATTTTACCATTTTTTTTCACTAATACGTAATTATGAACTATTTAGACCGATAAAATTAAAGCAAGCATAACTAATTTTTCAAAGAATTTTCTCTTCTATTTTTACGTAAAAACACGGTGCGCTGCTAACACAAAGACAATCAGTTTCGATCTCCATTTATTACAAAAATAGCTTGGGCTTGGAACAATTCATTTCCGAACGTGCACTTCTTATTCGAGTTTTTACCGGTCTATCAAGCAACTTACCAGATTCGAACTAAGCACATATTTTATTACTGCCATCTATTATCTAATTTCTAAATATAGCTAAGTGGCTAATTGTTGATTTAGAATTCGTAAATCCATGCTGTTGGGTAGATAGGTGACTGGTAGATCCGACGATAAAGCATATTAAAAACTTTCGCAAATTTGTTCAGTTTGCATATAGGCCTATAATTAGTGACATCTTTCAGATCTTGAGCCTTGTATATAGGGCAAACTTTAGCTATCTTCCAGATATCCGGAAATACGGATGTCTTTAGAACCAAGTTGAAAAAAATTTGTAGCGAATGTAGTAAGACCCGCAAACAATCCTTTATTCCTTTATTAGAAAGGATACTATTTTATCGGGACCAGAAGTGAGCTTATCATTTATTTTTTTCCTGCAATTAGAATTTTTTCAGTAATAGATTCTAATAACTGACAAAATACTAGGATAAAAATTTAAATTTATGTCTACAGCATCTCATTAAATTTAGGGAGGGGAGAATACACTTTCAAAATATGTAAGAAATGCATTTAAAATTGATTGAGGATTCTTTCGTGATTCATTATTGTGTGACATATTTCCTGGATTTCTAGAAGACTTGTTTTTCTTGTTTATAAATGACCGGAAGTATTTAGGTTTGTCTCTTAAACTAGTTTGTATATTATCCAAGTACACTGTTTATGCTTCTTTTATTTTGTGTGTAATTAATTGCCTTAATTTACTAAATTCCGTATAACTAGTATTATTACTACCTTGCTTCAGCTTCCAATGTATCCTTGCTTATTAATTGAACGTGTTTTCGGGTCATTTACACTGTTCTCGACAAAGTTTGTACAGCTGAAATCACCTATTGTGATAAACCTAGCAGAGTTTACTATTTCCCACCCCTCAAGGCATTCTAGAAAATTCTCAAATTCTTCTAGGCTCAGGGACGAGATAATATAGACTACTGCTAAATAAAACGATTTACCTAATACGGAACATCTGCAAACCAGGAAGTCAATTTCTGAATAATTTGAGAACTATCAACAATATCACATGTAACACTGTCACCTACAGCAAGTAAAACACCTCCTCCCCGTGTACATTTCATTTGATCAAATTTGCGATCACGGCAGAATACTTCAAAGTTATTTGGAAATAGTTCATGCGGGTTTACCTCACATGTTAACCACGTTTCTCTAAGAGATATATAATATTATATTTGTTGAGAATTCGTCGATCTTGCTCTTGAGACCCCTGACATTTTGATAGTAAGCTTGATGTTGTCACTGGAATTACTGTTGGACGGGCTTAGTTTAAAGAAACGACTTTACTAACATTTAGTTACTGTCGCCAGAATTTCGTCTATCAGTTAATTCTTGTTTGATTTTTCGATAATGCTTCATTTGTTTTATCCCAGGATATTATAATGTTGTTATGGGCTTCACTGCCTTTAAGTCTCTTGGTATTCTTTAGGATTTTGTTGGCTGCACGTTGGTTTTCCACTATAACTTTAATTCTTCTCTTTTTTGTTTTGTTAGACATTCCTAGCCTGCTTACAGTTCTGTAAATATTGTTGTCAATATATCTGAAACAACTTCCGTATCACACGCAGCCCGCTCAGCCGATGACTTATTTTAGTTAGGTGCAGAAACGTTGAAACACATTACATTATTCCTACGTTTTTGTCTTTCCGAAACTTCAAGAACTATTTCTTCAAAATTTGGGGCGTTGTTCTTATTAGATTTTCAGTTTTTAGTTCTTGAATGTCACTTTGAAGTTGGATCATAACGCATTTTATTTCATTTAGATCTGTTTCTATAGATCTACAGGTTACACAAGTCCAGTCCTTTATTCCATTTATTACGCATGCTTCATTGGGAGTTACTTCTACCCAAGAATGTTTATAGTTATCTTTACAAATCATAAGGTGGCTTTCATAAGCTTTAGTACAACATTTGCATGTAAGTCGTGGCATATTATATATATTTAAGGGAAATGATAAAATTAATAAAACTCCTTTTTGCTGGTAAATAGTTCTTGAGGGTTTTTATAATAGTTTTAAATTGCTTCAATAGGTACCCACAGTAAAAACTTAAGTATTTCTCTTCGGATGGATTCACGAAAGCGTACAACCGAACAACCGAGATTTTACCACGTGCACTAAAGATGACTTATTTCTTTGAAATTCGGTTTTAACAGATTTTTCGGATTTATTGGAAGTATCTATATTTGATTTTTACAACGCTTTACTGAGCAGAGACTTGCACTCCTATACCTTTCGAAGGTTCGACACAGTAACTTATGGATCTGCTATTATGTGAATTTTGGTTCTTGCTTTATTGTTAATTATGACTTTTAAAATATATATGTTTAATAAAGCACTAAGCTTAGTTGGATATGAGATTAATAATAATGAATTGAAAATAAACTGATACATTCATTTACTCTATTTTTAAGATTTTTTATTAAAGTTATACTGCATAGGCAACGTTTATTAATTGTAAATGGCATAATCATATATTTTTTAATGCTTTCTTCTTTCTCATCACCGATATATTTCTATCAAATGTACAATTGTATTAATATCTCCTTATGTCATTATATAGCTCATAAGTAGAATTATCAGATTTTTTACAAGGTGTATAAAAGTCATTGTTAAATCCCACATTCTAGTAATAAAAAATGATAAAGTAATTTTAATGATTACATAAAATAATTTATTACTTCCTTTAAACGTCGCGTCATTTTAATATCCCATTGATACTTGTTAGAAACCAGCATTATCAGGGCTAACAATAAATAATTTTGTAATCTACAATAAATAATTCTTTAAACTGACAATTAATTCCTAGTGATATCTTATTAGACATAATTTTGTTTCAGATCTTCCAATGCCCTTTTCGACCTAGTTTGGCAGGGTGATGGGTCCGTCGCATTCAGAGCCAATAACGGCCGTTACATCATCACGAAACGCTCAGGGCACTTGTATGCTACCTCTGATTCCATAGATGAAACATGCAAATACTATTTCTACTTGGTCAACAGACCTATTCTGGTACTTAAATCTGAACAAGGATTCGTTGGATTTAAATCTCCTTCAAATCCAAAATTGGAGTGCAATAAAGCCACGTATGAAACCATTCAAGTCGAAAGGGGAGAAAAAGGCGTAGTTTATTTCAAAAGTAAGTATACGGAAAATCCAATGTACTGGTTTTCATTAATAAAACTCATTTTTATTCTAATAAAAACATTTTTAAATAGGTAGACGGCTCATTTTAATTAGAAAAATAGTTAATATATTATGTAGTATTGTGGATATATAATAAGTGAGCATAATCTGGGCAGATTATAAGTTATTTGGAGCCAAAGTCAATTTTTTACTTTAATACATATTCTGAACTGATTAAATAATAACTGAGCTAACGAGAAGTATTCGAATTATTTTATGTTTGAAGATGTCATTTCAAGGGTATAGATTTTTGTGAATAAATACCATATGTTAACAAAGAAAAATGAACCTGTCTCATAGGTGAAGAGATCAATAATATTTGTATAGAGCAATACAGAAGGTATTTTGGAATATAAAATTTAACAATTCGCTTATGATATGACTTCAGTGATAGTTTAAAGGATATAATTGATCGATTTTTACAGCAAATTCGTAAAAGTGTAAATTATTTAAATTTAAAAATGAGCGACAGTCATTTGAGACTGAACAATGGAAGGGAAAGCTCTTGTTATCTCCTGTCTCTGTTTCGAATTCCTTGTGTTATCATTAGTTATGACTCAAGGATTAATCCTAATGTGTAATTTAATTTTTAATTGAAATTTCTATAAGTGCCAAACAAAATTTGTTGAATTATTAACTTGCAAGTTGAAGCTCATATCCGATGAATTGTAAATGCGGCAAAAAAATTAACAAAAGGTGTATGAAATTAATAGCGTTCTTTCTGACTTCTGACATATATCAAGTCCTTAATTCAATATATCACAAAGATTGAATTGGAGTTTTTATTAGAAAAGCAAATTTTGTGCAGGTTTTCTATATTAATTGGATTGATATCTTACGCAGTGAACTGAATTGTATGGGTATTTCAAGATCAAGGTAGTGTGTGATGTCAGTGTCGGTGTCGAAACAAATGAAATTTCAAGTTATCCAACTCATTTCCTTGCTCAACTATTTTCATATGTGTAAATGTGGGCCCCCGTTAAGAAGTTTTTCTTCAAAAAATCATATATTAATAAAACTCACGGAGCAAAGGCGAAAAATGCATACAAGGTTCTGAAAGAGGAGGAGCAACAAAGAAAATTTAACTGAAATATATTATTATATATACTGTTTCCTCCTAGATTCATTAGGTTTTTATTTACCTATCTATTCTAGCAACTAACATGACTATGCTTACTTTATTCACGGTAGTACGAAACAGATCCGGTGTTGTCATTCCATATAGGGACGTTGCGATACCACCAAAGTGTAGATACCGTTATCGCTAGGGGCATCGAAACAAAAGTATCGATATGGCATCAAAGGAAAGTGTTGATACGAATTTAGCAGGGATTTTGCGGGAAGGAGAACCCTAAACAGGAAAATATGAATTTACCGGGCTGATAACTTAATATAAGGAATAATGGGAAAATACTGATTTAGCGGGAGGGTGAATGCCACCAGGGTATCGAAATCACAACTAAGTGTTGATCTTGGTATCAAATCAAAAATACCACATGGATATCAAAGTATCGCAAGAAAAGTATCGATACCAAAAATACCACTTGTCGAAACCAAAGTATTGATACTGGTATCATATCAGTAGTAGGTATCGCAACATCCCTAATTCTATACAAAGTACGTACATTTTTCAAGCAAGATATTCTTCTTCTTCCCGGACCTTTTCTACCTAATACCTTACCTTCCAGGACAAGTTTTAATATTCCAGATTCCGCCTTTTGATAGCATTGATATTTGTATTGTTCTATTTTTACTAATGACCATTTAATTAGTTTTATCCTCCTTTATTTCCAGACCGAATTATTTCCGTTTCGCCACGAGGCTATTAACGAGTTCCTGATACCTACTGGGCAGTCTGCAAAAACTATTGTGTAGTCTGCGTATCTTCTGTTGTTAATAGCGGGGATCCCAGTTACTTATATGCCTGCGTTTTTTCAATCCAATGCTTCCATAAATATCTTCTGGGAGTATGTTGACCGGTTTTGACTAGTCTCTTTCCACTCGTACTTTTGCTCTTTGATTCCAATACAGGTCTATCACGATTTGTAAGTCTTTATCATCAATCCCAATTTCTTTTAAACATTTTATAGTCTTTCTGTTTTACAGTATCGAATGCTTTCTTGTAATCGATAAAGCATGCATATATTTCTCAGTTTACTTCTCTACATCTCTGAGATAGAACCTATAGGTATGCATAGTAACGCCTCTCTCATCCCAATGGTATTTTTCAAGTCTAACTGCTTGTGTCCCATTTCGTTTTCGCACTTTGTATATAAACGTTGATGGATAATTTTGAGGAAAAGTATTTTGAACATTATCTATTATCTACACATATTGATCTATTTTCGCTTGGTTTATTAGGTAAATGGTTACCTGTCCCCCTCATTAATTAATTTTTTCATTTTTACTAAGCTTCAGGAAATGGCGCGCTCTTGCTGGATGTGTTATTAATACATCTTATGACTCTATAACGAAAATCCAAGATGTGTATGTACTTTTAATATATATTTTTTATATCCCGATCGAATGATCGTGATTAATACGATACGTTCTGGAAAATATCTCTTAATTCTGAAAATTGCAGTACTAAACGGACAATATCATGATGAAGACTAATATTTATTCCAGTTTTTATTACAAAAATGTTTTGAAATGAAATTTGTCGGTGCTACGTTTTGTGTCTTCATGTCCACTAACATTTTTTTTGCATTATCGATAAAGCATCTTGTAGGACGTGTTGTGGCTAAAATAATCATCAGCATATAAATGTTTGAATATGGTCCTGCATCTGCTTTAAAGTATATGCCATCCCAAGACATTTAGAAATAAAAACATTGGAAATAAAATTAATAGTGTTTTCACAAATACTTACAAGCACTACCAAAACTAAAGAATAATACATTTCTGTCGTTATTCTATATATTTTATTCGAAATTGAACCTGCTTTAATTTCCATCTTAGGGATGCTCTGCAACAAAACTACAATAACAAATATTATGCACTCATTATTATTGTTATGTTTGAGGTGTGATTTAATATAATATTCTAATTTAAATGTAGATTTGTGTAAAACCACGAAAAAAACGAAGAACTAAACCGCATGTCCAGAAACTCTCCTGCCAAATTAAGAATGCATATATAAGTACTAGGCGTGATTTTATTTAAATTTGCCCTGCATGGCCTTAAAGAAAAATTGAGACCTAAGGGAGATAGAGCCCTTTAAAGATGACTGTCAAGTTATTATTTTTTAATATCTCAGTAAAACCACTAAAAGTTCAAACTAAGTACAATGAAAAAAAACACTGCAAATAACAAATATATTGTTTTTTGCCATACTTGTAAGTACCAGCGGACATTTTTTATTTATTTTTTATGTATTGTATGTATCGAAATTTATTGATTGATGTTTTTTTAATTTACAGACCAAAGCAATAAATATTGGCATGCTGACAGTGAAGGTGTCACAGCCGATTCAGACACTCCCGAAGGATTCTATTTGGAGCTACGTGAACCAACTCGTCTCTCCATAAAAACAATCAATGGAAACTACTTGAAGGCGGGTAAAAATGGTGCTTTTCATATCGGCGACTCAAATATCGACAGCGCAACTCAATGGGAATACTAAATTTTTACTAATATATTTATTTATACATATACTGTTCATATAGTCTGGTCCATTGACAAAATGCTGTACAAGTACTTAGACATATATACAAATTTTGTCGTGGTTTATTATTTATTACTCTTATTTTTTTATTATGCAATTATTACATGTGATTTAACTAAATATTGTGTAACTTAAGGAAAAGCCAAAATTTATATTACGCAAACTGCCAAACCTACGGCCTTTTATCTAGTTTTTTGGGTAAAATATATTGGTAAACTTAGGTCACAGCAGTTTTAAGAACTTTAGGTTGTAAGGTTTCATTACCAGATAACAGCATTTACTAGGTTATAAAGTTCAAAAGTTGAAAACCTTTATTTTTTACATATCCTTAGGTGTTAAATGCTTATGCGTTTTTTACGGAACTTGTATTTTTATAGCTTTATCGCTATTAGCTAATTGTGCAATTAGCTGGTCTTTTTTTCCTATTTTGTATATGAATGTATTCATTATTATTAATAAAAATGTATCCATTTGTGAACTCCTTTGTATAATTTTTATATTTTGAGTCCCTCAAATTCAACATTTCTTATAATCGAGAGATCGTTGAAAACGATAAGTAACCAACAGTAAGAAACAAATAATTGAACATTGATTTATTGTACTGCAGCAGCATCAAAATTAATGAAGTCATAAGTAGTTACATATTTAGTTGAGTATGAATTAAATCTTCACGATGTGCAAAACTTTGGAGTGATGTTTATTAAGATAATTATAGTTAAAAAACTGAAAAATACGCTTTAATAGCAAACCGAACTAAAAAGCAGAAAATATTTTTTAATTATGAACAGTTTATATTACAGCAGTAGAAAGTAAAACACGTTGGGTTATGCAAATGTAGTGAAATGCACCCCACGCTTTTTTACTTTCTACTGCTGTAATATAAACTGTTCATAATTAAAAATTCTTTTCTGCTTTTTTAGTTCGGTTTGCTATTAATGCGTATTTTTTAGTTTTTTTAAACTATAATTATTTTCTAAGTTTTTAGTCTCAACGATGTATTTATAATTAAAAAGTTTATTCATGTTTGCACTAGATGGCAGCAGTTAATAGACAAATTTGTATTTCGTCAAGAACAGTGACAAAAAAACAACAAACGGGAAAACTCAACTTAAAGAATTGTATTGTCATCGGTACTTGACACTTGTGCCAATTTTCAACTTAATTGGACTTCTTTAAGTTGGTGAAAATTACGTTGAAACTTTCCGTTACATAGATAGATACATACATACATACACACCGACCTAATAAAAGCGTATTAAAAAGTTATAAAAATTAAGAACTGATCCTTACCGTGTTATTTTGTATCAATCATATTCTAGTGAGCTATTAATTTCTTAATTCATTTTCAACAGTTTTCAATTTCAACTAAACTACTTAAAAGTAAAAGCTCGATCATTTATTTGAAGGTTTTGCAATGCAATTAAATTAGTATAATTTTGAGCATCTAAATTGTAGGAACTCTCACCTCACCTTTCTGTTTCAATCTGATGGGTTACATATCACAGCTCTTTCATCTGTAAACTTTCTTGGTCACTGGTACAAAATTGTTTTTTTCAATTTGTCACAAGTACAGGAGCGATCTCATTTTATTGTGAACTACATTCAACCATAACTTTCATCAAAAAACTTACTAATTACAGACATACAACTTTAAAATTCTATTTGTATTTAAATTATCCATCTAGGGTAGTGAAAATTCCGCACACTGATGGCGGTAATAATATCAAATACATAATTTTGATCAGTATCTAAATCATTATTTATTATTTATTATATACCTCATGTATCTGGTCAATAACGTCAATTGCATGACTAGCATTATTCACATTTGAAGTTGAAATTTCCCTTCCAAATGGCACAATAAGTATAAAAACGTGGAAAATCATTGGAAAACATCTAGCCCAGTGGTTCCCAAACTTATTCTAGTGCCATCGCACTTAGAGGTTTTGTATTTTGTCACGGCGCCCTAGTCCTGTTCAATCAAATGGAGAACCATGTTGTCGGTTTCCTATGCAACGAACGATTTATACAACGCACGGGATTTGAAGTTGGATTCCGTAAAAGATAAATCAAGAGTGCCTCGCGCCGCACCCCTGTTTACTCTTCACGACTCTTCAGGAAGCCGCGGAGCATCTTTGGGAACCCCTGATCCACAGATCATGCAAAGAGATCTAGCCGGTAAACCAAATGTTTTCTGAAGTAATTTCGAAATGATTGTTGAGGTGGTCCTTCATTATTTTGAGTTTTTTGGGGAGTTCTCTCCTCTTTTCAGTAACAGATATGTATTTTTGTCTTCCTTACAGTTATTCTGACAGAAAGGAATCTGTATAGTATGATGAACCAGTCTTCCTGTGGACAACTATGTGTATTGTATATTGTGTATAACTTATGGGTTATGATCAGAGATAAACTGGGGAATAAATCGTTTTTTATGTTTTCGTTAATATATTTTCCACAAATTATTTTCCAACTGCGAAAAAAAATCTGTGTATTGCCGGCAATGAGCCCTTTTACTTGATATAGATATATGTTACACTTGAAAAAAATATTTTTCTCATTTAAGGTATATGACAGAATAATTTTGCCAGTTTTGTCAACTTTTATCTAATACTATAATACGAGCAATGTTTGTGTATATATATATATATATATATATATATATATATATATATATGTAATTGAGTTCTGGAAAACGGCTCTAACGATTTTGTGGAAATTTTCCCATGTGGAAGTTTCGATGGATATAGGGTGATTTGGTAACCTACTTAAGAGTGAGACTACTGTTGTAAAAATTCTTTTAATAGAGGGTGATTTGGTGACCTATTTGAGAATGAAATTTTTCTTTCAATTAAAATTGTGTTTGTATGTTGCGAACATGTAACTGTATTATGCCTCCGTCATATTTTCCTAGCATTATATTTTTATACCTAGACATTTCAAGGTGAAAAAATTAGCACTATAGGAAATTTTTGGATGAGTAAGATCTCATAATTTCGCATGTTAATTTGATGCATATAATATGGATTGGTGGTGTAAAATCATAATTATACAGGGTCTTTCAAAATATGTTAGATGGTCCATAAGAGTTGCTATGCAAGATATGGTTAAAATATAGCGTCAAATGGAATTATAGTATAGTTAGACTAAAACCGAGAAAAATAATTTTATAGGGTACCCCATAAGCAGTTGGAAATTAATGATAGCTGACATACAGGGCGGAGTAAAAGTATTGTTATGCAGGGTCGCTAAAAAAATGTTAATAGAATGTTATACATATAGGGTAGCTTATTAGCATTTGCATTTACAGGGTGGTTGCAATATAGGATGTACTGGAATTATAATATTGTATTTGTATGTTCTGAACATGTAACTATTTTAAGCCTCTGTCATATTTTCCTAGAATTACATTTTTATAGCTAGACATTTCAAGTTTTCAAGGTGAAAAAATTGGCATAGTAGGCAATTTTTGGATGAGTAAGATCTCATGATTTCGCATGTTAATTTGAGGCATATAATATGAATTGGTGGTGTAAAATTATGTTTATACAGGTTCTAACAAAATATGTTAGATGGTCTATATGAGTTGCTATGCAGGATGGTTAAAACATAGCGTCAAATGGAATTATACTATGGCTAGAAAAAAACGATAAAAAATAATTGTGTAGGGTACCCCATAAGCAGTTGAAAATTAATGATAGCTGACATACAGGGCGGAGTAAAAGTATTGTTATGCAGGTCGCTAAAAAAATGTAAATAGAAAGTTTTACCTATAGGGTAGCTTATTAGCATTTGCATTTACATATAGGATGTACTGGAATTATAATTATACATGGTGGTTAAAAAAAATTACATATGGTGGTGTGAAATGATAGTTATACAGTGTGATTTAAAATATGAAATATTGGGTAGCCTGTAAAAAGTTGCATATATAGGGTGGAGCGGAATTATAGTTATACAAAGTGTTTACAAAAATGTTAGAATATAAATGAAAGAATTTGGAAACAAAAGCAGTCGCTTATACAGGGTTGTTGGAATATGGAATCGAGTGGAATTGTAGCGTGATTAAAAAATGTTAGATTAAAATGTTTGGATGGGTTTTTCATATGAAGTTGCATATATTGGGTGGTTGGAATATAGGGGGGAGTTGAACTGTAGTAACACCATGTAAATAAGAAATGTAAGAAAAAGGTATTACGTTAGGGAGTTTAAATTAGTTTACATAACAAATGTCCGATAATTTGGATATATATTCTTTTTTATTTATTATACTTTTTTTATCTATGATAAAACCTTAAATTTACGAGTGAAGCTCGGTCACCCAGGTACTATTTTTATGATGCTTGGTGTATTTATTATTCTGAACATTTCCGGGTTTATCGTAATTTTGTCATTTTTGGAATTTATTTTCATTTTATAAATCTTTGTCACTTAACATTTTTTATTTTTCTGACATTTTGTAATTTTTTAAAGATTAATTAATTACATATTGAACTCTTTTTAACTCCCTCCATAACTTCAATATTAGCAAAACAATGAATAATGCTTCAATTCCTTTAACGAAAACAGTTGGTTTATTAATTTTTATCCAATGAATAAAAACTCGTCTTAACACTTATTGCGTACGTGATTTAAACTAAGTGATTAAATTCGATAAAAATTACTGAAACCCCATTCAATAACAGAATTTTCGTAAAATTTCACATCAGTTCTCTAAATTAAAGAATTAATATAACAATTCTAATATTTGTATTATTTTCGAGCCTCCAGAAGTACGAATTTTCTCTAAAAAAAAAAATTACTCACTATCCCTCTAATGGAAAACTGAATTTTTACAAAATGATAAAACTCCTTCCTATTTATTTTAGAATACTATATATATCAAGTTCCATTTCGGAAGTATTGAATTCTCCGTAAAACAAAAATGACCCCCATTTAATATTTCATTTTTTGACGGATCACGTATTACTTCACCTAAAGAAAGAAATGAACCTGTTAATTCTTATGGCCGTACTATTTTAGGTTTCCGAAAAATATTATTTTTTTCCAAAACATTTCCCCACTTGTCCCCTATGAGATAATTGATTTTTTCCAAAATTATTATTTATTTGGAGAGAAGAGTTTATACACCAATTTTCACACCTGTATCACTTTTTATTTTCAAAATATTAATTATAAGTAAAAACAACAGGCACTCCACTGCCCCCCATAGCGTCATCAAACATTTTATCAAAATAAAATATAGTTACTCACAGATAATGTTGTTTTCTATAGGTGAAAGAATTTTTAAAGTCTGTTACATGCTCCCTATAAACAAATTTTACCTCTTTATGTATTAGTCTAGATTACATTTAAAATAAAATATATTTTTATATTCCATTTAAAACTTTGAATAATGCCATATATTCACTATTAATTACAAATTTTGGGCTAAATAGGTCCCGGCAGAAGTACCCTCAAGATCTTTTTTTATTTAAGCTGAGTACCCCAAACTGGGTTACCAAACTGTATACTGATACCAAAATTCAAGCAAAAGTGAATCTATGAGGGTTTTTTGAACAATGAATGTATGAAAATCAAACAAATATATTTCCATGTTTCACTACGACTGTTGTTTCATTGTGAAGAACAAAATGGCAGCAATAAATTCAAAAAGTGACAAAATACAGCAATACACCCAAAAACTAACTAAAGACAGACAGTTGAAACATTGTTGGAGATATTCTACATACTTGCCAAAGGTGACATTTATTATCTATGGCAACCTTTAAACTATAATGACCTCGACAAAATTTCTACATTTTCATACCTCAGTAACTCTGTATGAGCTTGTGAGCCACCATCTGAAGTATGGCAGGTTATATATGTTTGTGTTAAAATAACATGAAGAAATGTTTTACCCATTCACTCAGAGGAATTATTTGTGGTGTGGTTACCTCATTTATTACTTTTAATATATTTTTACTTTTTTCATGCTTCTGTCGATCTATTATAATCAATCGTGCTTGTCTATATCTTTGCATTTTCTCTCTAAGCATTCATTCTTATCGAGTCCTACTTTTGCTATGTGTGGGTAACTTATTTTTCTCGCGTTTCGGTGGTATTGTCTCATAACCGTTTATGAAAGGCACTTTTTTCCTTGCAATTATCACTTCTAATTCATCACTGCATTTCTCCAGTGATGCCATTGGGATGTCAGCATAATATTCATGCTTTAAATAGGATATGATTCATGACTGGATCAAATATGCCTCATTATTTCAGTTTATTTACGTTACACACTGTTGTAAGGTACGTGATATGATAATAATCTGACATCGAATTTTGATATTATGTCAATATATGAGATCATAATCACATTTATTCTTTCATCATAGCTTAGTCACAAAAGTGTGTCACTGGGATGTCAGAATTACGTAAATTGTCAGTAGCAAGCTATGACTCAGTGATGTCACACCAAGGTAATGTCAGTCACGTGTTCACTGGGATTGTAGATGGAGATTTATATTTTGGATTAACCTTATAAAACGAATTAAGCAAAATATTTGATTCAAATATATATTTTCAAGTTTCGTCATTATACAATATGACTATCCAGGAATGCTCTCTTAGAGAAACACATAATGCAATAGCAGCAGGGGCGGATCCAAATACGTGCTTCCGGGAGGGAGGGCGCTCCTGTACTAAATTTACCAAAATAAAATTTTAGATACACATTTCTTGGGTTATTACATTAAACATAGTCATTCTGACGTTTAAATCCATAGAAGTGACCTTCTTTTAGGCTCTTGGAGTTGAGATTACCTAGATTTAATATTCAATTTATTAATTTTTGAGGCTCCTGGAGGGGGCGACCGCCCCCATTTTTGTAGTTGTTTATGATAGTTTATTGGATGTTTCTAAGAGAGATTTAGTATGTAGAACACAGAAAGATTCATTTTCTAAATAATGCAAAGATGTAGAGAATATGTTGAATTAGAAGCAAAACAATATACAATTAACTCAGCCTGAACTATGTAGACTTCAAGTAGTAAAAGTAATAACTTCCAAATTGAATTTATTATAGTTTGTAGTAGTGATGAGATCACTCGAATTAAATATAATCAGTCATTTGTTTATGAAAATTTTTCGTATATTCCGATTATGGAATCAAAGTATTCGAATGAAAAATAATCGGATGTTTAGGAACTCGGTTAAACCTCCATCGAGTGATGAGCTATACTCGAATTTGAAGTGTCCTTGCGAATGCGAACCGAGAAGTGATTTCTGTCATACGGCATTCACATCACGACGTCGCAGTGACGTGCTCCGCCACGTCACACTGAATAGACTGTGAGAATACCAGAGTACTGGCAAATATAGAACACCCGAAATCGAGACTCTTAAGAGAAGCAATTGAAATAGCGAAGAGGCCTCACAGTCTGAATACACGCCATGAAATCCAGACCTTATTGAATTCTTGAAAAATTCTATTAAACAAACGCTTCAAAGCCGATTCTGACTTCGTTGTCACTGGCTTTAAAATATGCATGTAAAATGTAAATTGCAAATTGAAGTTTGATTTATGACATTTCAGTTGACATAAGAAAAATTTTGTTGTTTTTAAATATACAGGTAGTACAAAAAATTCTAGAGATCATATATTAAGTTAAAAAGCTTTCAAGTTGAAAGAATTTGAAAGAGTTGTCTTTAGAATTTATAAATGGCGCTTCTAGGTACGTCTTTGTTATAAGATAGCGATCAAAGAATTCTGCTGTGTCAGTGATCCCATTAACGCCATAAGGGAAAACCTCGATACTGGGTTCTTCAAAAGGAGATGACCATTAATAATTTCTTCCTTAATTAATTAATTAATCCTGCCTTAATTAATTAAGGCGGACTCATTTATTTTTCGTTTTGTATTATGTTGTTCTTTGTGAAGTATAGTTAAATTGTCAAATTATATTATTTTATGGCCTAGGTTCCATGCATGTTCACAAATTAGAAACCAACTATCAGAAAAAGTCAAGGACATCTTTTATTTTTCTATTTCTCGTGTATTTACCACAGAAAGTTATTTACTTTAATCTGTGGATAAATTGAGTTGTAAACCTTTTACAAAAGTTGCAGCGGGACACCAAACGTAAATGTTACAAGTTACGTAACGATACAAACCTACAAGTAATGTAATGACTAAATGTGTTGGTAATAAAATTACGTTACACTTACTACTTTTTTATTACGTAACAGTTATTGCACGAATTACTTCTGCAGAACGTTGATGAAAAAAGTATGTAAAATTTACGTCATAGTTTTATGTAAATAAGTGTGAAATATTGACACATGTTACTTATTTGTGAGTAAGATAGTGTTCCCTGGGCTATTTTGTATTTGAAATATTAAACCAAAAATTAAACGAGCGGCAGTCATTTAAGACTGAACGTTGGAAGCGAAAGCTTCTTACGAATTATACTTCCCGTCTCTTGTTATCTGCTGTCTCTGTTTCTATTTCATGGTGTTATCATTAGTAATGGTTATAAATTTTAGGAGAATTAAAATAATTGTCACTATTTTGTTATGACTCAAGTATTAATCCTAATGTGTAATTTAATTCTTAAATAAAATTTGTTGAAGCTCATATCTGATGAATTGTAAACGTGGCAAAAATTTAACGAAAGGTGAATAGCGTTCTATCTGACTTCTGACATATGTCAGAAAAGCAAATCTTGTGTTGGTTTTATATATTAATTGGATGTTATATAAGTTTATTTTCTATATATATTATTGATATTCTATTAAAAAAGAAACTCATAATGTATTTTACCTGGTCACTGTTTCTTACACAGAATTGTACAGGTATTTCAAGATCAAGGTAGTGTGTGGTGTCGGTGTCGAAACAAATGAAATTTCAAGTTATCCAGTTCATTCCCTTGCTCATCTATTTTCATATGTGTAAATTTGGGCCCCCGTTAAGAAGCTATTTACATTTAAACACTTTGTAAACCATTTTGTATGTCTCTGGCGATTCTGTATTTACATACTTTTGCTATTCTGTGTGATTTGGATTGCCAAAACGCAGTTTTTAGATATGCATACTTGAATTTATAATAGCACATTCGGATGCTTTATTTATAGTTGACACTTTATATGAAATATTTCGTCTTACAACGCAATGATAATTTTTCACTGGTTCCACTGATAAGACACTTAATATTTTTTTGCTTAAAACTTCAACCTCTCGATTGTAGAATGGTGAATATCAGTAAATAAAATAAAATAAAAAGCACTATATAGGAACAATTTATTGAATAAACTTATATTACAAAGTTAAAGTTTCTCTAAGTTTTTTTATTGTAGAACCAACAGAGGTCCCACTGGACGGCCCTGATATAGAATAATTAATTTTGAACAGATACGGTTGAACATCGGGGATCGACGTGTCGAAAATTAAATCTACTTCACTCTGACTAGGCATCTTGGGCACATACTCGTGCCTGTTCATTACTTCGGTAATGTACAAAATTTTATCTGTCAATAGCTCTCCAACTTTTTCTCTGCAAATCTGTCGTTCATCCTCGTTATTCAAACTTATCAGTTCAAGCCTAACCGTCCACACTTCCCATGGTATACATTCTTGTTTTAGCAACCAACGACCCGGTTTCTTCTGGAAAAACTCCAGGCTGATTTGTCCCATGCCTGTGCCATCGTTGCCACGGAGTTGTTCCGAAAAACCAGTAATGTCTCTTTTTATCGTCTCGTCTAACCTAGATGAAGTACAACATACATACGTCAAATCTATAAAATCGCAATCTATATCTGTATAACCAACGGTACCTATTGAGTAACTGCCTTCGTTGTTATAAAAAAATTTACCAAAAGCTCTATGAAATAAGACTGTATGAAATATACTGGCGACAGCTTCGTCAGCCTGCCTACCTTCTACTGTTAATTCAAAAATCTGAGATCTAGCATTCATCTTGACACAAATTCTTATAAATATTAGCATTCAACATCAAATTATTTACATACACGTACAATTTCTATTATATTGATTACGAGTTGTCCTTAAATTAAAAGCTCTCAGGAAACTAAGTGTTTGCTTGTGATATCACATTAAAATCACAGATTGGGTACCTGAGTAAATACCTAAATATTTCGACTAAAATATATATATATATATACAACAATCGAAATTTTTGGTGAAAATTATCACACTATAGAGTTTCTTTAATGCACTAAATTTGAACAAATACGTAAACGAAGCTGAACGATGCTAATCTTTCCAGAAGATTAAAAGTTTAACAGGCTTCAAGCGATATCAGTCAGCTAGTTAGTGCCTGCATTAACATGTTGACTTGAACGAGATGTGAGACCATGGTCCGTTTCCGAAGCGCAGCGAAGATAATCTGCAACAGAAAAAATTATATTACAATAACAAAAAATCACAATTAAATAAAAACAAGACAAAAAGGCGCATATGCGTGGGAAAACAGAGGGGCGGGGCAGGTGAGGCAGCTACCCTAATGGACCTGAAAAACTTGCCGATAAATTTGCTGCCTTGCCTCTATATAAAAGATAATATATTTGAATCCCCCTCGTCAAAAACTGTACACGTAAAATCCACTGAAAATATAAATCGATTTCGAGCAAGCGCATCCAGCGAATAATCTAGTATCTCTATACTTAGATGAAACAAAATTTAAGAGCAAACCGCTTATAGCATCATTTAAGTAATAGTTTATAAGCGGTAACTTGTTTTAAAAGCAAAATCGTATAAGGGAATTATGTACACAATAAAAACTCACCAAAAATATGGATTTTTTGAACAAACTTATTTCATGTATATTCTGCAATTACTTCAGAACGACTCAATTACGATAATTCAAACGGTATAGCTCAGGTCATTTACGGAGAAAAAGACCGTTTGGTGACAAAATTAATAGTAGAACAAAACCAACATCAATGTGTTCTAATGATAAAACAGGACTAATTGATAAAATTGAACATTTTTTGTCATTGCGTTTTTGTTTTATAACAAAAAAATCGTGAAAAATCGGGAACAATATAGTTTTTACCTTTTACACAAAATTCACTTGTGAAACCGTGTTTGCTATGACGGGCAATGATGAAGAGAAATGAAAAACCTACAAAATGAGCTACTATACGCCCAACTTCGTTAATTGATTCCTTAGATAATGGAATCTTTACCTGAAATTCCAAAAAAAATAAATAATCGCTTATATATTTTTTTATTTTATAGCTAAAACATTCTTATTAAGTAAAGCGATAGATCTCATACCCAATTTATGTTCTAAAAATAAGTACTGTAACCACGGTAGTTTTTGCAAAATCTCAGTCAATCCAAGGGAAGACATATTTTTTTGAAAGGCCTCACCGGATGACCCTATCACTATGAATAAACCACCGATGGAAAGTAGAACAGTTGATCTCGAGACCCCTCATCTCACTTTTTCAAAATTTAAAGTATTATTACATTTAAGTACTGAAAATATTTAGCCATTCCCTATAATTTTTCAGGGCGAGTCCATTCGAAAAATTGCTAAGGGGTAATACCTGTGTAACTATATCCTTATAATAAACAATCTTAATGCAACTTTTAATTTTAAGCAGACACAGTCAAAGGAACCTACTATTCCTTTGTTTACACTTTCAGTACATCTTATATTTTATTATTATTTAAAAATGAAACCTGATACAAATAGATAAAAAAATTCTTCAATTAGTTAACAACGCAATTTTTATGTTGTTCAATTCAGATTCCTGTTAAGAATTTTTTTATTAATAAATACTAATTAAAGAGAAGTCAAATCTCTTTTGATATACATGTTTTGATCTTTTATTGAAACATTTACAATTGGAAAAATAGCTTGCAACAGCTTCGCATTTTGCATATTATGATTACTCCGTCATTATCATTTGTGGCTAAATGGAGTTTTGGTATTCTATTTTACTAAATTTATTACATAAATCCATATTATCCAAGAAATATGAGTATGTGTCTGCTTAAAATAAAAATTTGCATAAAGATTATTT
This sequence comes from Octodonta nipae, assembly GCA_034190945.1. Lineage (NCBI taxonomy): Eukaryota > Metazoa > Arthropoda > Insecta > Coleoptera > Chrysomelidae > Octodonta > Octodonta nipae. The sequence goes on from CM067220.1 coordinate 93,952,357, forward strand.
ATTATAAGGATATAGTTACACAGGTTATATCTACATGTATCTATGTTTTAAATTTTGAATGAAGTGAAATGAGGGGTCTCGAGATCAACTTTTCTACTTTCCAACGGTGGTTTATTTATAACGATAGGGTCATCCGGTGAGGTAATGTGACTTTTCAAAACGATATGTCTTCTATAGAATTGACTGAAACTTTGCAAAAACTACCGGGGCTATAGTATTCATTTTTAGAAAATGAATTGGGTATGAGAAGATACATCGCTTCAGTTAATAAGAATGTTTTAGCTATAGAAATAAAAAATATATAAGCGTTTATTTTTTGGAATTTTGGGTAAAGATTCCATTATCTAAGAAACCAATTAACGAAGTTGAGTTTATAGTAGCTCATTTTGTAGGTTTTTCATTTCCCTTTAACCTTGCCCATAGTAGCAGACACGGTTTCTTAAGTGGATTTTGTTAAAAGGCAAAAAACTAAATTGTTATCGATTTTTCGCGCTTTATTTGATATGAAACAAAAACGCATCAATAAAAAATGTGGAATTTTAAGTCACTGTCATGTTTTATCATTAGAACACAATGATGTTGGTTTTGTTCTATTATTAATTTTGTCACGTATTTTCGTAAAAGGAGAATCCCAAATTGGTCCCATATATTTTTGAACCGAATATCAATAAAAAAATCTGGAAAAACTTGTTATTTGACAATAAAATTTGGGGAAGGCGAAAAACTAAATGAAAAAATTATCGTTGTTTGAAATCTGGGATGAAATTATCGAATATAAGACGCACATTTTTAGGTGTTTTTATGCGTCTGCATGCGTGATGCGTCTTATATTCGATGGAGGGAGTTGGCGACTGCTAGATATAACAATACGTATACACCTGACTCTAATATTTAGGGTGCATCTTATAATCAGTGGCGTCTTATAATCGATGTAAGTGAATAAGACGGGAATTAAACCAAAATAAATGTTAATTAAGCGACTTGAAGTTCTCAATTAGTTTGCATATACAGTGTGCCTATATAAGTCGGGATCAAATCGAAAATTCTCTTATTAATGATACTAAAAATAGTTATTCTTCATTAAAAGATCTGCATGGTCCTGTCCTAAACTGAAATAAACACATCACTTTTTTCAACTACATACGAGATTTGTAGTAATAGAGATAATTGTTATGACACAAAGTTAATTAGAATTGAAAACTTCGCCCAATTATACTATATGACAAAAACAGTAAGTAAAATATATTTATTAATTAATGTAATGCGAATTAAATCAAAATGAGTGATAATTAACAGACTTAAAAAAATGAAGTGTGTTCACTTAAGTTAGAATCATATGCAAAACTTTCTTATTATATACATGAATGTTAAGAAAAAAGTTATTTTATGTAGAAAAATCACATCGTCTGAAATCTAAAACGAAATTGTCAAATTGTTAACAGGAATATCTTCATTAGTTCGGGACAGCTTACTTCTCAAAAAATAAATAAATAAAAATAAGAGTTGAAATATCCCAAAATCTGACAATTTTGGATATATGTCATGATACAAATAATCAAAAATAAAATAAAAACTACCACGTTCTATTAGAAATAAGCGAGTTGGTATCTAGTTTCCGTTTAACCAGAAGTGCGTCATTTTTGAAAATAGTGTTAGGAGAATTCATCCGACAACTGGTGCAATCGATCATCAACCAATTCGTGGAAGTGACATTATTCCGGTACTTCTGGGAATCCGAAATGCTTCGTTTCTCAACAGGCCGACCGCTGCCGTTACCGGGAATTCCCTTAAAGCTTCCAGAACATGAAAGAGTTTCCCGATGGTTCGTGGACATACCAGACAATTCGCAGAGAAGAATATAAATATAAAACAGCTGGCGACAGGAGGCATTCAGTTTTCGTCGGTCGTATTGCATAGTTAAGATAAAATGTAAATAGTAGTTTCTGTGAATATAAATTGTGTAAAAGTAGTGGAAATAAATTAGATAGAGTTGGACTGTGTTTTTAAATAAATCCAAGAACTAAACTGAACCTGAGTGTGTAAATAAAAATATTACAGTGGTGACAGGTGTGCGGTTTATTTGTGGAACTTTAGAAGTGGAAAAAATTGACTGACGACAATGTTTAGAAACGTGAATTTGGACCAATTGAAAGTGAAGAACTTAAAAAAAGAACTTGAGGAAAGGGATTTAGAAATTAGTGGAAAGAAAAGTGAATTAGTGCAACGGCTACGAGATGCCCTAATAAATGAAGGTAACGATCCCGATACTTATTTGTTTGAAGTTTTTGGAATGGAGATATGAGTATGATATTAAAAAAAATTGAAGAAAATTTAGAAAGTAAACTTCAAACATTAGAAGATAATTCTAAAATCATGAAAGAGGCTCTAGAAGATAAATTATTAGAAAATTCTAAAAACTTGAAAAAGTCGTTAGAAGATAAATTAGTGGAAAATTCTAAAACCTTATAAGATAAATTAGTAGACAAATTACAAGAAAATTCTAAAGCCCTAGAAGACAAACTGCTAGAAAATTCTAAAACCCTAGAAGACAAATTACTACAAAATTCGAAGTCTTTGGAAGATAAGCTACAGAAATTACATGAAAATGCTCAATCCTTGGAAGAAAATTTGAAAAGCATGGTTCAGGAAAATTCGGAAATGCTGGAAGAGAAAATAGTCGAGTATGAAACGCGGATAAAAGAGCTAAAGCAGACAATGGTCGAAGAGCTGATACAGACGACAGACAAAAATGAAACACGTATAGAGGAGCTAAAGCATATAATGGAGGGTGAGATCAGCAAAATAAAAGAACAAGTAGTCTCGATACAAAGGATAGAAACTCCACCAAAGGTCGAAAGCAGAAACAGTTCGGAAGTAGTGGATTCGAAAATTGGACTCGAGGGAACAAGACACAAAATGAAACCTCCACAATTTGATGGAATATCGTCATGGACTAACTATCAGCGCCAATTCGAGGCTGCAGCAAAGCTAGACGGATGGTCAGCAGGGGAAAAAGCAACAGCATTAACCCTCGCCCTAAGAGGGGATGCTACAGATATTTTGCAAACATTGAATATCTCGGAGCAAGAAAACTACGAATAACTGGTTAAGCACTTAGAGCTGAGGTATGGACAGACCAATTTGGAGCACGTGTACCACTTCCAACTAAAAAATCGCCATCAGAAATCTAATGAATCCCTACAAGAGTTTGAAGCGGATATTGCCCGTCTGGTTCGCCTTGCCTATCCAGCCACGCCGGAAAATGTGATAGAAAGGTTAGCAGTACGGACTGCGGGACAACGAAGCCAGACAAGTTTTAACACTAGCTCGACCGACTCAATTAGTGGATGCACTGGCTCGAGCTCTACAATTCGAGGCTGCGAAAAATACCTGCAGAGGTCAAGCCAGAGTCCAAATCGTTGACGGAGAATCCGAAGATGGCGGAAACGATGAAGCCTCTGTAAGAAAGATAATAGAAGAAGTCCTTACCGAAATAAGACTAGTGAGATGTCGGAAGTGTCATCAGGTAGGACATGTCCAGAGTCGTTGCAAGGAGAGCAACGGAGTCCAGACTTCCTCGGCGGGAAAACTAAAAAAGGCCTATGTAAAGGGACCATCGTTGACCTGTAGCAAACAAGTGTCAACTACCAACGCATATGTCGCTTCGCTACGTAACCACGTTAACAGTGTCTTCGTAGATGGCCTTATTAATAGGAGGCAATTTGCAATGCTTCTGGATACTGGTGCGACGAAAACAGTAATGAGGCCCAACATTGTCTTAGAAACAATGATAAAACCAAGAAAATGGCAACTGCGAACAGCGGCAGGAGAAGCAGCGAAAGTCCCTGGTGAAATAGAGGTTGAAATGACCTTGGGAAACACAACCTTTCTACATCGGGCATTAGTGGCAGACATCGAAGACGAAGTAATCATTGGAATGGATGTCATGAGCTCCAAGGGATTCCAGTTAAACTTCAAAGATGGAATTCTGCGAGTGAATGACGAAGAAGTGGTGCTTCATGGAAAAGATGACATAAGGCTTCGAGCCATCTTAGCAGAGGATGTCAATGTTCCGGAAAGAGCTGAAATCATTATAGATGCTTGCTTAGATGGGAAAGCTCAAGCTGGAGCAGTAATGATGTTTGATCCCGAACTTAATGACGGAAATGTAGGCAGAGGAGTCGCACTGGGGAAGACTCTGTTTCGTGCCAGGGAGATTGTTCCAGTAAGAGTAATGAACCTGAATCATTACTCGGTTGTGTTAAAGAAAGGAACAACTTTAGGCCATTGTTCAACAGTTTCCTCTGTAGTCAGAAGCACACAGCATGCAGCAATACCACCAGGTAAACTATCTGAGGAACTGATTCATCTAAGAATTTGAAACCAAACCAGAGAGCAAAATTGAGGGACATTGTTAGAAACTACCAGGATATCTTCGATGTAGGGAATGGCAAAAGAGGACGAACTGATCTGGTGAAACATAAAATTAATACTGGGGACGCTCAACCTATTCCGACAGTCCAATAGCCCTTGGACTTCTCCAGTTGTTTTGGTTAAAAAGAAAGATGGTTCGACCCGATTTTGCGTGGACTATCGGCAATTAAACCACGCTACAAAGAAAGACAGCTATCCCCTTCCAAGAATAGACGATACCCTAGATACATTGGCTGGATCGAAGATGTTTTCCACCCTGGACCTGAAGAGCGGTTATTAGCAGGTGGAACTTGCTAAAGAAGACCGAGGACTTTATCAATTCACGGTGATGCCGTTTGGACTGTGTAATGCTCCAGCAACGTTTGAAAGATTGATGGAAACAGGGTTAAAAGGGCTTTCATGGAAAACGTGTCTGGTGTATCTTGACGACATTATTGTTGTTGGAAAATCTTTTGCAGACCACGTGAGGAACCTGGAGGAGGTATTTCGGCGACTTCGAAATTCCGGACTAAATTTAAGCCCGAAGAAGTGTCAGCTGTTCCAAGAGGAGGTGCAATAACTTGGACATGTAGTTTCCGCACAGGGAGTAGCTGTGGATAAACAGAAAATCAAAGCCTTCCAGGAATGGCCGATACCTAAAGATATCCATCAGTTAAGAAGTTTCCTGGGGTTATGCACGTACTATCGTCGGTACGTAGCCGGATTTGCCAACATCGCCAAGCCACTTACTAGACTCACAGAGGGGAAGGTACAATACCAGTGGGACGAGGAGTGCCGGCGATCATTCGAGGCACTGAAAAGAGCCCCCGTCTTAAGCTATCCTTTGCCAGAGGGAAACCTCGTTTTGGATACCGACGCAAGCAATGTCGGAATTGATGCGGTGCTTTCGCCGATCCAAGACGGTCAGGAGAAAGTCATCGGCTATTTCAGCAAGACCTTGAGCAAGCCTGAACGTAATTACTGCGTTACTCGCAGGGAACTCATGGCTGTGGTAAAGGGGGTAGAACATTTCTACAAGTACCTTTATGGTAAAAGATTTCTCCTTAGGACTGATCATGCAGCACTGAAGTGGCTGTTGCAGTTTAAAAACCCTGAAGGACAAGTGGCCAGGTGGATTGAGCGATTGCAAGAATTCGACTTCGAGACTGAACATCGAGCCGGAACAAGCCATAAGAATGCTGATGCCCTATCGAGGAGACCATGCCCTGATGATTGCAAACATTGTCAGCGAGCAGAAGAAAAAGGGGCTGTTCTCTGCAGCACTACCGCCATCGATGACCATTCACAATCTGCGGAGATCCAAAAAGACCAGAAATTAGATCCAGATTTGAAAGAGGTTATCCGGTGGAAGGAAGAAGACCGCAAACCTACGTGGCAAGAGATTTGCCGATACTCACCAACAATAAAGTCGTACTGGGCTCAGTGGAACTCTCTCATCCTGGAGAATGGACTTCTAAAGGGCGTCCTTGACACCACACAGGGATGAAACGACAGAAAACAGATTGTAGTTCCCAGAAATAGGAGACCAGAGGTTCTACGAGAACTACATGATGGTACAACTGGAGGACATCTAGGAGTAACGAAAACCCTGGGGAAGTTGAGAGAACGCTTCTATTGGGTAAACTGCCAAGTAGATGTTAAGGAGTGGTGCCGGAAATGTACGGTTTGTGCAGCAAGTAATGGGCCTCAGAAGCGACCAAAAGCTCCAATGAAGCAGTATAACGTGGGCAGTCCATTCGAAAGAGTAGCCATTGATGTTGCCGGTCTATTTCCTGAATCCGACTCAGGAAATAAATACATTGTGGTGGTGATGGACTATTTTAGTAAATGGGCCGAAGCGTATGCCTTGCCGAATCAAGAAGCCTTGACGTTGCTGATGTCCTTGTCAAGGAATGGATCAGTCGTTTTGGTGTTCCCTTTTCCAAGAGCTCTTGAAGATCAATAAAACACGGACGACAGCATTACACCCGCAATCCGATGGAATGGTAGAACGGATGAATAGAACCATTAACCGCCATTTGTCAAAGGTAGTCTCTGACGACCAAAGAGACTGGGACCAGTATCTGCACTTGTTTCTCATGGCATATCGTTCGTCTGTGCACGAGTCTACGGGTCAGACCACAGTATTATCATGGGACGAGAATTAAGACTACCATGCTATTTGAAGTTTGGATGCTCCCCAGGAGAAGAGACCGCAGGTGAAGACTATGTCAGCCAGCTTCGTCAAAAGATGATCGACATCCATGAACAAGTCCGGTTAAACATCGAGAATGCCAGTGCCCGAATGAAGGAAGCCTACGACATCAAAGCCGAGGGCGGAGAATTCCAAATTGATGATCTTGTTTGGTTGTATAACCCGCAACGTCGTCGTGGATATTCGCCCAAGCTACAGAGATCTTGGGAGGGGCCGTACCAAATTGTGAAGAAAATCAAGGATGTTGTCTACAGAATAAAGAAGCTACCTCGGGGAAAACCAAAGGTCGTACATTTCAACAGGTTAGCCCCTTATGCCGGAAGTCATGACAGCGAAGATGACCAAGCCCAAGTCCGCAGCATCCAACCACCCGATGGCGAGATGACCTTCGAACAGTTTATGGCACTGTACTCTAATGGGCAGAAAGTGCAGCACGACGTGACCACAGAGAAACCCCGAGACCTGTTTGAGGTGCCCATAGAATATGCCCTGGCTCATTGTGTGTCTTGAGATCTCCGGATGTCCAGAGGAACAGCCAAGGTGTTTGCCAAAAAGTACGGCCAGTTCCAGAAGCTGCGGGAGCAAGATCCAGCGGCAGGGAAGGTCCTTCATCTCGAAGATAAACAACCAGTGGGTACCAGAGACAGAGACATCTTTTATTTGGTAACGAAAACATTCTCGCAGGACAAGCCAACATACAGCGATCTTTGGAAAACTCTGGTAGAATTGAGGAATGTAATGATGGAGAAGAATCTGCTGAAATTGGCGGACCCAAAGATAGCCTGCGGGTTGGATGGACTGAATTGGAGGGTGGTGAGAAGTATGATGGAAACAATCTTTCGAATCAGTGGCGTCGACATCTTGGTATGCTGTCTCAGTACTCGCAGCCCAGATTCGAAGACCGTTGACTGTTACTTCCACCAAACTTCCCGTTGTCGAAATGGAGAGTCCTCCAAATATCGTCATACCAGGAAGGATTCTGGGACATTCCGGGACGAAATGGTCTTAAGGAGGGGGCAATGTTACGAGAATTCATCCGACAACTGGTGCAATCGACCATCAACCAATTCGTGGAAATGACATTATTCCGGTACTTCAGGGAATCCGAAATGGTTCGTCTCTCAACAGGACGACCGCTGCCGTTACCGGGAATTCCCTTAAAGCTTCCAGAACATGAAAGAGTTTCCCGATGGTTCGTGGACATACCAGACAATTCGCAGAGAAGTATATAAATATAAAACAGCTGGCGACAGGAGGCATTCAGTTTTCGTCGGTCGTATTGCATAGTTAAGATAAAATGTAAATAGTAGTTTCTGTGAATATAAATTGTGTAAAAGTAGTGGAAATAAATTAGATAGAGTTGGACTGTGTTTTTAAATAAATCCAAGAACTGAACTGAACCCGAGTGTGAAAATAAAAACATTACAAACTATTTTTATAGTCCTACTTTGCAAAGACTTCAAAATAAGTATTTAATTGTTGCAGAAAAATATTATTTATTGCTTTTAGTTACATTTGTGTTTCGGAAGTGGCCTTTTTTGAAATTTATTTTCTTTCTTGATTATATTATGAAAAGTGATGAAGTTATCGTAATGCCGCCAATGGAAGTCAGTTTTTGGCGTTTTTTGAAATTTATTTTCTTTCTTGATTACGTTATGAAATGTGATGAAGTTATCGTAATGCCGCCAATGGAAAAGTTATAGAGACTCAGAAAATCTTCAAAATAGGAGTTTATAAATGATTTTAGGAGCATTTCGCCAGAATGGCTTATGTCATTAATATTAATTGGGCTCAAAGTTGATTTCGTCGGTTAATTATAAATAATATGAAGCACCCCACCTTTTTGGGGTTCCGTATATACAATATACGGATACCCTTATAATATCATTCCGGATTTCTGCCTCTGTCACATCACAGCAATTTTCTCCTAAACTACTGGACGGAAGAGGTTGAAATTTGGTATCAATGTATAGTTTGGTGACCCGATCAGGAATACATATCGCAAAAGAAAAAAATTTGATTTTAGGGGTACTTCTGGGGGGAAAAACTAAAAAAATCGACCATTTACCCCCCTGATCTCCGAAACTACTGGGCCTAAAATTTTGAAAAAAAAAAAAAAAGGAAATATAGAACGTTGGCCGAACTTTACAGGAAAAATAAGGAGAAACCATTAATATTAATTTTGCGGAGCAAATTATAGAATTAAATAAAAATTTAAAAATATCCTATCTTCGAAACTATAAAACGTAAAGTGTTGAAAAAAATTATAGGTATATGTTCTGACCTCAAGTTTACTGGAAAAATAAGGAGAAACCTCTACTTTTAATTTTGGGGGGCAAATTACAGAATTAAATGGAAAATATAAAATTAAAATTGTTTCTAACCCATCATGTTATATATCAAATGGAAGGGCCCATTACGACGAAAACAAATATATTTTTTTCATATTTTTAAAATAAAGACTTCTCTGAAAGTTTATTAGTAAAATAAAATTCTAATGTTAATTTTTGGAGGCCAAATTAGAAAATTAAATACATATGTATTCTGATAAAAATCAAGCGAATCCTGAAGCAGATAAAATAAAAAGTCTATGTGTGGAAAATCAAAGTGTATATTTTTTATAAATTTAAAACGCTTCCATTAAAAAATATAAGGGTAAATATAAAAAAAAACACTCATTCCCTGTCTGAAACTGGAATATTAGAATCTTGAAGGTGGTACGGAACCCTTAGTATGCGAGTCCAACTCGCACTTAACCAAATTATTTACAATAAAATGATTGTTTCTTAATCCATATTCTTATTTTAAAACTAATAAAAATCATTTAACTATATTAGGTCAGTGAAATTTCTATTGTTGTTGAAAAAAAATTAACACAAAATTATGTTTTACATTTTAGTTTGGTTTATTAAAGATGTTTTTTTATTATTTTGAATTACAATTTATTGAAGGCAGTACAGTATTAATTATTATAATTAATCATACAACTGAATACGGTTGAATAAATATGTTCTGTTAACATCGTAACGTATTTTACTTTGTTAGTATATTCCCAACGTTTTTCCTGAAAGATTAAAAAAGCACCCGTTTGATACCTAACTTTATGACTTCGTCTGCTAAACTCCCTGCGAATTATTGTATTTAAATACCAATTCCTGTCATATAATTTACAGTCTATTTGCCATTGATTTTAAAATTATAAAAAATAAAATAAAATAGACGCACAATAAGCAGATATCGTGTACTATCACACACAGTAATTTGTAAGAATTCAGAACCTCATCCCTATTTGATGTATATTAATCAATCAAAGCCATTTTGATCTTGACATTTTCATTATCGGTTATTTACTTTTAGCGAATCTAATCCAATTATTGCAACCAATTTTCGGTATAATTGAAAATATTTTTTAACGTTTAATTTAGCACCTGTGTACTACCTACTTCATAAGAGTTTAAATCAAGTTCCTGAAATTTCCATTACATTAAACAAATCTAAACTCATAAACTCAACGCAAAAAATCTACCGTTAATGAAAGCGGTACTAGTTATCTAATAACAAATAGAGATTATCTCATACTAAGCAAAAGCAAACTAAATATGTACTAGTAATTAAAAGCCCTTATCTCTATTAATGTAAATGACAAAATTACTTCAAAGACCACAAAGTTTTAATTAGTGCGAAAAAGTAGATAACAAAAGATAAACCGTCTAATACACGCATGTTGATAAAATTCTCATAGTTTTCCCATTAAATCGACGATTTTTGCTGAATACTTAAGTGATAATATTTTAGGTTTTTTTATATAATGGGCTATAGCGGAACTTGAAAACTACAGCAATCTAATAAAGGTAAAATGTTTATATGGTAATAACATCGCGCTATGGCACACAGGTGGGGCGGTGGCGGGGTGGTTAGAGGGATCGGTTACGCTGAAGTACTGTAACTTTATTGTAGTAAAACTTAAGTTCTATGTTTCATGTCCAAGAAAACTACGAGAATCCCGAAATCCCATATATGGTTTCCGGCGTATTTTTGCATGAATCCGCAAACAGTTTAGATCCAATATCATTGAGTCTTCAGAAAGTCTATGAAGAATCTTCAGCAAATTGAAGAAAGTCCACTATACTCCTCATTTAATTTTGTGGAATGTCCGTTCTGTAGTAATAATTTTGACAAATGCTTGAGTCCCAAATTGTTGGTTGGGTCAGCTCCTGATATAATATTTGGAAGATTGCCACTTACAATTTAAAAGTTTCCGTCATTTACGGTTTCAGTCGAGTTTATGAAAATTAAAGAAAAGAGATGACCAACAACTCAAGCTGAAAACAATGTATTTATATTGTTGGATGGAAAATTAAAAACAGGTAAAAAGTTAAAAAAACTGTTACAAATAAAATTTAAAAAATACCACCTAGCATAGAACTGCAATTGAATAATTTTAAATAATGACAAAGAAAAAACATTATAAACAATTAAACAAAATTTTAAAAATTTTTTACATCAATTTGTTTACACAAATAACACTAAATATTAAATAAAAATAATATTAAAAACAATTCAACACTCTTAAATATTTAATTTTTTTGTTAGCTCTATAATTAATATTAATGGGTTCTAAGAAATTAAAACATAATTTATGTTGCTTTTTTAACAATTATACAAATAAGAAAAACGAAAAAAGTTATTTAACACATGGGCTACTTTTATGAAAAATCATTTTTTCAGAATATTGTCCCTTGAATAAACTAAATAAACACCAATTTTTGTAATATTCAAATAACAGTAAAAAAACTGTTTTAGAATCTACTTTTAGCAGGAAGTTCCATTTTCAACTATAAATTAAAATCATTTATAATAGAGATATAGTTCCCGGAGATGGAATTTATACTGAAAATTACTTCTTTAAAAATAAGTTTTAATAATTATTAAATATTAATATTAATAGTTTTCTGTTTGTTATAGAACTCATTCTGAATCCCTCTTACATAGTTTTAGTAAGAGTAGCAAAAATTAACACCACTTGAGGTTATACAAGTTTAACACAAACGGCGCGCACGGTTGCCAACATCGGAAGTCATCGTACTCCTAAATAAATATAAACCTAAACTTTGTAGACAATTTAAAAAACCATCACTAATTAAGTATATTATTTAAGATTATGTAAGTAAAACAAATATATTTATTTTATGTTAATTTCGAAATTTTATCTTTCACTTTTGTTCCCGGATATGACTAATTTAAAGTTTATCAATAATTCCCGTTTACCCAAAGGCAAATTAATTAATCCATTTACACAGATCTATGTATTTTATACAATTATACATAATACAACTATAAGACAAATATCAAAAGTTTCTGAGCATTTCAAAATTAATTATTCAAAACATATTATGCAAATTACAGGAAACTTCCATTATTCTGAAAAGGGTACATCAAAATCTCATAATGAACATTTCTAGGAATTTTCATAATAAATTATTGAAAGCACTATTTGAAATTTTACCCTTTTCAGAACTATATAGTTTTTATCGTAAATTTATGAAATTTATGGAAATGTTACATATTGAAGTTCATACTTTAGTATTTCAAAATAGTCCTAGTGGAAATATTTTACTGAAAAAAACTCTGAAAATGTCTTCATAGCTCTGAAGTCTAAAAAATGTAAATAAGTCTTAACAACACACTCTTTTTGCACGAATTAACTTTAAAAAATCCCGAAATTTCCGAGAATATTTGACATTTTCAGGGTTATTAAGACTTATTGATACTTTTTTGACCTGGCCACGAAAAGTCTTATGTAGAATTAAGAAGAGTTTTAAGAGATTTTCAGAAAAATATTTTCATGGGGAAGTTTTCAATTTAAAGCTTGTTATAAATCTGTGTCTTTTGTTACTAGGAATGTGTTTAATGTGAATGGCTCCAAGTTTCCTTCTAAAATATTTACCACCCTAAAAAATTCCTGTTCATTAAATTTCCCCAAAATTTACGGCGCGAAGCTCCCTTGAAAAGAATAAGGTTGCGCCATCTGTTCGACAAAATGGAAGACTGCAATAATACCGCAGCCATCTTCTTGTTCGTAATAATTTTACACATTCGTAATAATTTTACACAGCTTGATTATTCTGAATGGGCGCTCTTTTTGAGATCAAAATTATTTAGTAGAAATCAGTACGTTTAATCAAAATGGTTATTTTTATTCATTATATATTTCACATTTTGACATACGTTTTAGAAAATCTTTACAATACGACAATTCTATTTTAGTTGTACCTACTATAGTTAAATAAATTTCAGTACCCTTTGCCTATATATAGTTCCGATTTAAAGATATACCGTCTACTATAATTTTTCACGATATATGTGAAAAATAAACTTGAGAACAATATTCTCGTGTAATTATAATGTTTATAATGCTACTTCGTTTTACTTAATTAGGTAGATCAATGCCAAGCAACAAACGATGTCAAAATTAAAAAATTGCTAGGTAAAAATTACAATGAATAACGAGAGAGTGTGTATTAAGTACACTCATTACAATTCAATGTTATCCATTCATTGTTTGATTGAAAGCAACACTTAAAATTATCTCACTTATATTAAACCATATAGCCTAAAACGAATGTGAATTATATACTCATCTGACAAACGCTTATGAATGATTATGGATTTACAGGAAATTGTTAAAACGTTTATTAACATAATTTTTAAGGATAAAATGCAAACATTACTATATAATATAAAATAAAATATACAAAATGTATGAAGTACCTTTATCTTCTAACGATCATAGCACACCCACAATTTCTTAAGAAAGTCTATTACTATACTGAAACCTACAAACAAACTGTAGTGAACGACGATGGTCAACAAAAGCAGGTAATATTTGACCCTTGCAAATTAGAGGATTTTACTTTAGAACGCTTCTATGACAAATAGTAGAATTTACTGAGGGCATGTTCACTGAAACAGATTTTCCTTATCTTTCAGACCGGATAGTAACAATAGCAAACCCACAAAGATGTTCGACATACAGTTTAATATAAGGGTTGTTTATTGTTTGTAGGTTTCTAACCATGACAAGAATATATTTTTTACTTCCACTTAGAGGATATATTATATAAAAATTAACATTTTGGTTCACCCATAAGAAATTATAATTTAGGATACACATATTTTTGTCATTTTCCAGTTTGTTATATTTCCCCAAATATATTTTCGCGCAATACAAATAAAAAACAACATTAACCGATATCACCGAGCCTCTGAACATAAATACAGTTTTTATGGTACTTAAAACTGTTAAAAACATTCCGATGCAAACGACCAGTTTTTATATTTCCTGTGACATGTAGATACCAAGCTCAAAAAGTTTGTATCTTAAACCCTTAACTGATTTGTAAAATTGATATTTTTTCGATGTATGAGATGTTTTTGAAATCTATTCAACATATATTTGTGGAAAAACATATTTTAAAATACACAATAATATTGTTTTTAGTAATTACAGTAATAAGCTGCCCCGACTTGACCATACAATGTATGGCATCACACTCCCTCTAAAGCACACATAGTGTGCCTTTAGATGAAAATTCAGTAAACCCGAGATATACTACATATCAAAAGGGTTTAGCTCTGTGGGAGCCCTTGCCAGGTTATCAGGCCCGTGGTTGGCGTCGTGGCTGCAGTTCCCCATGAATTTTCTAACCGTCCGGGCTGTTCCTAATAGGACTGCTTTTTGTATCAGTTGGTAGAGATGTTCGTCCAGACCGTATTTCAAATTGTTTAATAGATGTTTTGGGACTACTCCTCTTGTTGACATAACAATTGGTACCGTTCGAGTGTTGTTCATGTCACATTGTTTCTGTATTTGAAACTCTAAATGCCTATATTTGGCTATTTTTTCAGCCTGCTTAATTTTTATATTATTGTTGTTAGGGATTGCTATGTCAATTAAGGTTGTTTTTCTAGATACTTTATCTACCAAAACTATATCTGGTCTATTGTGAGCAACAGCTGCTATTATTATGATTTTATTATCTATGCTTTGTTCCCTTGTATTTGCGTTCAACAGCAAATTATTATAGTAACAAATAGTTTTTTTCAGAAACAAAAACCAACTTTAATAAAAAGCAAAAAATTTTTTTCTTCAACAATTAAATATAAGTTGAATAGCAAAGTACAACTTATAAATGCACTTCCCAAATTACTTTCATCGACCCTATTTCATGAAATTGTAAAAACTAGATTTTTAAAAGAAACAGAGTTGTGGAGAAATCGGAGAAGTAGATGTAATGAACAAAATTATTCACTCATATTGGCAAATCTATTGCAATAATAAAAAAATGTAATCAAATATCGGTATTCGAAATATTTTTGACAAATGTATGACCCCCAAATTTTTGGCTGAAACACTCCTGGCGAAATATTCGATATAATAATTGGAAGATTGTTCTTTGCAACCTAAGAGTTTTTGTCATTTGCGGTTTAAATCAAGTTTAGGAATATTAAAGAAATGAGAGGACCAACAACCCTAGGAGAACTTAAATTAAAATCAATTCAATTCAATCAATTCAAATCTATTTTCAATTTATTACACCCCAAGTTCCGATTGGAGACATTTCCTTTTATTATTTAATACAATTTTCTCCAACAAAGGTTACTTATATACAGGGTGTAAATAGTTTGAGTGCATATATTTTAGGTGGAGGTAGTATACACCAAATTAAACAAAAAACTCTTATACCACTATGGTCAGTAGGCCTTAATAACCAAGAAAATCCCTATAACATATTAAGTAAATTATTGTCAATCCGGCAACGTCGCTCGCGTTCGAAGCAGATTCACTCTTAAGGTACACTTTGAGCTACGCGACCGAGACAAGCGACAGCGACAAGAGACAGGAGACACGAGACCGCGACAACCTCGCTTGTGGCTTTACCTCTTTGAGCTACGCGACCGAGACAAGCGACAAGAGACAATGTCGCTCTTATTTATTTGGGAAACACGACTGACATTAAGGGACAAGCAGTTGGTTAGATGTTCAGCCCTCATAAATACGTGTATTCCTGAATTAAAAAAATATTGTCTATTAATTAATAACCACTTATCACTCGAAGTAGAAAATTTTAGACAATATTTCAGATTAAATCAAAGTCAATTTAATTATGTATTAAGTTTAATTGAAGAGGATATTCAAAACAGAGGTGGAGGCATAACACCACGAGAAAAATAATCAATCACATTACGGTATGTATTTATTTGTTACAGTTTTAATTAAAAATATTATATATTAGATTCTTCGGAGAACATCATATAAGAATAATAAATCGCACTCCCCAAAAAGTTTGTGTTATAACAAATAAACAAAATTATTTGACATTAATTTCATTCATACAAAAAATAAAATATAAACAACATACTGTTTTTTTTTATTTTTTATTTCCATTGCAATCTCCCTCCAGATATTATCTCGAACGCTTACATCTTTATATGTTGCACTCTGAACATCATGTAATGATTTATTTTCTTCTATTAAATTAATAAGAAGATTGTCTTCATCAAAAGAGAAATTTAAATCCGTCATTTTAACCTCCAAACCACACGCGACAAGCGACACTACTGCTTCAGAAACAGTCGCATCAAAGTTGTCTCTTGTCTCCCGTCGCGGTCGCGCGTCTCTGTCTCGCGCTTCAAATGTGCCTCATATAATTGCATAGAAAGCAGACGTGTCGCGTGTCGCAACCTCCTGTCTCTTGTCGCCGTCGCTTGTCTCGGTCGCGTAGCTCAAAGTGTACCTTTAGCGCGAATAATAAAGGTATGACTACGCCGACAAAAAAATAAACACCTGTGTTTTTGTATTGACTGATGATATTGACCTTAGAATTAAATAAAAATGTATGAAATATTTTGTACAAGGTATTGAAATTAGAATTTGTATTTGGCGGTTTCTTTTATGCAATTATACAAAGTTGGGTAAATATGATATTCAACTCAAGAGATCTGTATATGTAGTTTTTTACCAGTTAAATTATTCGAAGAGTCATTATTACTGATTTAATTAATATTATTTATATTAGACAAGTAAATATGTAATCCTACTTACCGAATTTATTATAATAATAGAAATGAGTTGAAACAACGGATTATTCACAGCAAATGTTCAAAATGCCCACCATTACTATCGACACAAGCACGACACCGTTTAATCCAATTTTCACGTATGCGAGAAAAAATTCCTGGAATATTTCGGATTTCGTCAGCAGCGTCAAAAATGCGTTGTCTAAGGTCATTCTCGTCAATAATTGGAGTCGTGTAAACCTTACTTTTCATGTGTCCCCATAAGTAGAAATCTAAAGGATTGAGATCAGGAGATCTTGCTGGCCAACGTATATGTCCGTTTCGACCAATCCAACGACGGGGAAATGTTTTATTTAAGAAGTCGACAACTAGATGACTTGCGTGGGCAGGTGCTCCGTCATGTAAGTACCACATATTGGAACGTGTTTGTAGGTTCACTTCATCTAACAAATCTGGTAGCGTGTTGTTCAAAAAATAAAGGTAATTCTCACCTGTCAAATGTGCAGGCAGTATAAATGGCCCAACCAAGTATTCACAAACTATTCCAGCCCACACGTTAACTGAGAATTGGTGTTGAAATACTGACTGGCGTATTTCGTGCGGATTTACCTCAGACCACGAATGCGTATTATGAAAATTATACCATTCCTATTAAAACTTGCTTCATCTGTTGTTAAAATATTGTTCACAAAATTAGGAAATTGTCGATGTTTTCTGAGAAACCAACGACAGAAATTGAGTCTTGGTTGAAAATCATCAATTGAAAGTCCTTGAACCCGCTGCATGTGATATGGATAGAGCAATTGTTCCCGTAATGTTCTATGAACAACAGCATGAGAAATTTAGATTTACCGACATTTTGAAATCGAAATTATTGTATTATTCACTGTAGCAAGGGCTACATAAAATCTAACTTTATGTGTTCTTTTTGGCAAAACTATAGTTTATTTTAGAAAATGTTATAAAGCTTTTTGATTTGTTTTTGCCTGAAGTATTGTTCTTCAAAATCTTTGCACTCAAACCGTTTACACCCTGTATAAGAAAATTGGTTAAACAGTTTATTTTCTAAAAAAACAGTAAAACATATGGGACCACACTTCAGATTCCCACTTAACAGAATCCTGTTTAAATGATCCAAATTTCTTGAGTCGGTTTCGAGTAATAGCTAAACACACAGAAAAAACATATATACAGAAACGGGTTATAAAAATTCGCTTAAAATCTGTGGGATAAAATATAAGTTAATAAAATACTTCACGAATATCAACCAATAAAATTATGATTACGGCAATAATTTGGTCATATTGAAATAAATACTTTAAAATTAACGTTAATTCAGAATCAAATAAATATATTCTTAGAAGACTGTATAAGTTGTAATATATGATTTGTCTAAGAAAAATAAGAGATATTGAACATATGAAGTTCAAAAATGTGGCAGAATTTATGGGAATTTGTTACAATTTAGTTCATTTCAAGTCCCGAAAGCTACTCCTGAACTTATGAAATTATAATATAATTATAGTGCTCTGGTCAACTGTCATGCAGACCTCCGAACTTACTTTTTACCTAATGCTATTACAGATTTAACTCTCAATTCAGTCCAAAGAATTTATGAAACAGGAAATACATTCTTATAAGTTCATATATGGCATAGATTTTTTTAAAACTATTTCACTAAATGTTTAAACGATAACTTTATAAAAAAAATTATCTAGTCGGACGAATGAAAACTTTCAAGTGAAAGCATATTTACTAGGCATATTCGAGCAAATGAATACCCTCATATTCGAGAATGTTGAAACAAAGAAATATTTAATTTCACTGTGTTTTGTTTGTTGAAAGATAAGTTTAGTTATTTGTGGTGGAAGTTTGATTTTACGGTGTTATTTAGAAATTTTTAATACAGCTGTGAGTGTCCATTTACCTTTGCGAACAATTTTGTCCCATTGATAACAACATTAATGGATAGAAGTGCATTTAATTTGATTTTTAACAACTTCAGTAGCTGTTAATTGTCCTTTGCACACTTGTTTTCTGCCAAAGTTTACGAAATTTAAATAAAAATCACTAAACATTTGTCTATGTCTATGTTATTTAACAAAATTAAGTTATTCGTCTTTGAATTATGTTCCGGAATGCCCTGTATAAATTAACAAGCTAGATTTGACTATAG
Organism: Octodonta nipae; assembly: GCA_034190945.1. Classification (NCBI taxonomy): domain Eukaryota; kingdom Metazoa; phylum Arthropoda; class Insecta; order Coleoptera; family Chrysomelidae; genus Octodonta; species Octodonta nipae. The sequence goes on from CM067220.1 coordinate 93,971,241, forward strand.
TATGAGCCTCAAGTCTCAAATATAGCTGCTAGATTTTTTTTTAAATTATAATTTTATAGTTTAGGTAGCATTCGGGAATTTATTCCTACAAATTAAATCTCACAAACTATCCGTCGTTGATGTAAGAAATGGTTACAGAAATTATATTTTATCTAAAGTTACGATGGACAGGATGGAATAAATTTAACCAAGGTAGTGCCTTCTCTTGGTGTTAACCGCAATAGATGTAAAACAACAAGGTGTTATAGCCACAATGAAATTTGAACAGAAACTAATCAGTAATACAAATCAATAAGGTAGTTAATCAGAAAATACAGATTATGGAATCTGATATACGCAAGGTAAACAACGAATTAAAGATTCTGAATGATTAGCCCCGAAAATAAGGTCAAGTATGACATCAATTCAAAGCAAAGTGTAAAGTGAACTTAGCAATATCCAAAATCAAGTGGGAAGTGCAATTCAAAACATCTAACAAGACTTAAAATAAGGAAAAAATCAGAATAGAGTAAGTACCGAGGGCTCTTTTATAAAAACCGCCTACGTTTGATAGCAATTCATTTTGGCCTACGTACAAGCGACAGTTTGAAGCGGTGCTGCAATTGAAGGTGGGGATAACCAAGAGAAGTAATTTCTTTAAGCGGTCCAACATTATAAACTCTTCAGTGTATTCCAGTGGGTGATTTCCAAAAAATAGTTTCGGTAATAGGAAAGAGATATGACAATCAATTACTCACTCAAATACACCAAGTGCAACTGAGAGCGAAACATACAAATCTGAAGAGTGTTCACTTCCAGATCTACCAGAGGACCAATGGGCAACACAAAGTTTCATTAGTGGTATTATAGATATAGAAGTTCAACAAAACCTGACACTTCATGCACTAGTTCAGTTCAACACAGAGTTCAACTGAACTTAGATAAACACAGAACCTAGTTTAAAAAATCTTGATGTGTTGTTCATGTCATACTTGAACTGAGTTTACAAAAGCCAACGTTTAACATAAAACGTTCATGTTGGTAGCTCATGCGCAAGCGTATTTACATAATTTTACAATTTTAAATTTGCAGCAGAATTGTTTCATATAATATTATAATTTTATATTTGATTTGATATTGTGAGTCGAGTGAAACCAGTTACAGTAAGTAAAATGTATCTGTCAGACATCACCATACAATTTTAAATATTTTAGATTTCCTTACCAGGAATACGATCTGCAAATTTTACCTACAAAGAAATAATTTTGCTTTTTCTTATTAAAAATATAAATCTGTCATAGAAAATAAAAAAAACCTGATGGTAATGTTAATAAGGGAGTTCAATAATATAAGTGGAGAGACTTTTAGAGACCATCAGATATTAAGGAAAAAATATAAGAATATCAAAAAGAGAACAAAAAGAAAGATGCCTGATGAAAAATGCTATGCATTAGGAACAGGACCTTCAAAAGTAGCTGATTATACAGAAATTGACAATGATATTAAAAAAATTCTTGGTGAGAGAATTGATGAGCTGCAAACTGAATTTGGTGGAGATGCAGGTAAGTGAAAATATTATTAATGAATAAATAAAAAAAATTGATTCATAGTTTACAGAAATTATTGCGATAATAAATGTAAATCAAGAAATAGATGTAAATATGGAAGAACCCGGAGAAACATTTTCCATTATAGAATCTAATAAGTAAACCAAATAAATTTATAATCTATCTGCAAACGAAGCAGCAGCAGAAAATTCGGAGACAGTGCTTTCACACGACTATTATAAAAATGCTGTATGTGGTTTACGAACACCAAAATCTAAAGCACTTGCCTCAGGTTGGTAATTAAAGTTCTATACTGTACTATTTACTGAATCAAAAACACATAAAACAAAATGTGACAAAATGCAGCAATCCATGTGGGCGTCCAACTTGAAAGAATTGCTATTGATGTCGCCGGCCCATTCCGCCGGTCCGAGAGGGGTAACAAATACATTCTGGTAGCAATACATTACTTTAGCAAATGATCTGAGGCAACCACGGTGGCAAGGGTGCTGGTGGAACATCTATTCAGCAGATGGTAAGAAGATTTAACAGGAGCTTGGAACAACATCTGTGCATGATTGGGAAGAGTATATGCCCTGGTTCCTTTTGGGCCTACCGCTTAGCCGTCCACAACAGCACTAGACTAACCCCAGCCAGAGTACTCTTCGGAAGGAAGCTCAGATTACCGTGTGATTTGGACTTTGGCTTGGAGCTACCCCGGACACAGATGTTGGCAACTGGCGATCGAATGCCGACACTCTAGGATCTCAAAAAACATTCAATCGGGTTTCAACAGGGAGATAAGGTTTGGTAATCCAACCCACAGAGGAGCAAATGCAAGTCTCCAAACTCACACCAGCTTGGGATGATCCTTACTAAGTGCTGAACAGAATCAATGGCGTTGTTTATCGCATTCGCCGGAATCCGAGAGCTAAAGTGAAGGTGGTTCATTTGGATCGATTGGCTCCCTATCATGGAAATTATGATTCCAATCGGGAAGACTAGAAATTAAAATTGGACAGTGTTATAGCATTTTATTTTGCACTACCAAAATAGAACCTCTTCTATAAAATAAACATTCTCAATAAAAGCTATTTCAGCGAAAAAACAAGCTGTAGTAAAAACCAATTCTCTGAACGCACGAGTAACGATATAAAAATAGCGAAAATTTCCATCCTGTTCTAGAATAAAAAATTATACATTTAGCAAGGCATAGTCATTACGGGAAATATCAAGAGCAACTACGATGGTATAAAAAGGCAGACGTACAGCAACAAAGAAGTTGAGTAGATAGCGACGTAGTGCAACGGCTGATACCGAGGTAAGAGTTTATCGAAATAAAGACGATTATTTTGTGGATTTATAATTTGTAAAACATTTGTAATTAAGCCACTGTTTCAAACATGTTTAGTTTCCCTAGTATTAGTAATATATGTCAAAAATAATGTTGAGTTTGATTTAGTTACGATAAAGGAGATTATTGTTAAACGTTAATAACGGTTGGTTTTATGAAAAAATCTTAAATATTAGAAGTTTGTGAGATATTTCTAAAGATTACCCTTTTTTATTTTTATGTTTTCTTGGGAAATATCACCACAATCGAAATAAAAAGCTGCATATTGAAAGAAAATAACAAACCAAACCAACTCATACTAACAAGATACCGAATACAGTAACGAAAGGTGTTATTAAGTCATTATATGATAGACCAAAGACCAACTGTTCTGATGATAATAAATTCAACAAAGAAAAAACAATTATAAAAAATGTTTTCACTGGAAACAATTACCCCACAAAATTTATCAACAAAGAGTTAAACAGAATTGAACAGAGAACAAACCTTCCGAATCAACTCAGAACTTCTTTAATTAACACTGCTACTCAGGACAACCACATTACAGTTACAACTATACCATATATACAGGGTATGTGAGAAAGATTGAAAAGCGTGGGCTACAGATTTAATGTCAAAACAACATTCCAAACACGAAATACACTGAAATCACTAATATTGAAAACAAAACCAACCAACAAAACTCAGAACTAGGTTTTCCCTCATGACGTTAATGGGATCACTGAAATAACAGAATTCTTGAAACGCATTTTTGGCGAATGCGCTATCTTATAACAAAGATGTACCTAGGAATGCCACTTATAAATTCTAAAGACAACTCTTTCAAATTCTTCCAACTTGAAAGCTGTTTAACTTAATACATGATCTTTAGAAGTTTTTGTGCTACCTGTATATTTAAAAACAACAAAATTTTTCTTATGTCAACTTAAATGTAAATCAAACTTTCAATTTGCAATTTACATTTCCCATACATATTTTAAAGCCAGTGACAACGAAGTCAGAGTTGACTTTGAAACGTTTGGTATTTTCTTTCAATATACAGCATTTTATTTCGTTTGTGGTGTTATTTCCCATAAAACATAAAAATAATAAAGAATATGCCACAAACAACATTTTTTGTCTCAATTGGTTAATAACTTTAGAAATGAATAGTGTCATGTCTATAATTAACACCACTTTGAGTTTGTGAACTAGACTATTCGTTTAATCAAGTTATTCATGATTAAAATCAGTGATACCGATTTCGTGCTGACTAGCTTATAATATCTTCCATGAGTATCACGCACAGCTATTGATTAACTAAACGAGGAATTTGAGGCAAGATTCCAACATAAACTAAACTTCCAAATCGACAGGACTAAAAATAACAAAACCGACGTTTTAGCGAATCAGTTTGAATTTCCTTTTGGAAAGCGTTTGCGAACGGTGCTCCTTTTTTTCAAGTTTAGTAGGTCGTATTAGTGTTGAATCACTAGCGGAACACATAGGCTGAGTGAGAATTAAACTACAGTTACATTTCAAGTTTCATAGATAGCATAGCGTTTTATTTATTTTTAGACGAAAGCAACATTCATCTAGGTGACATTTATGAACTTTGACATTACATAAAGCGAATAAGTAATGAAACTTAACGAACCGTTAAAAGGAAATTATATTTATTTTACAATTTCTGAACACTTTCTTATCGCATAAATGAAATATTGTAGTAATTAGTTGGTTAAGTTAATATAAAAGAAACAAAACGTTCATGACTGGGCGTAATTGTGGCAATTATTTAAATAAAAATCGTGTTATGAGTGTACTTCACAATACTTTCGGAATGGTAAACTAAAAATGTATCCACTCAATCATTCATATGAGTGACAACCAAAGAACAAGTCAAAATGTCAACCAAATATTATAGCCATAGAATGTTAATACATAGGGTTGCAATTAATTCCGTGTCCCACAAATTAAACGTAAGAGTATTTCGAAAGTTTTAATAAAACATTTAAAAAAAAACATATAACCGACTTCCACCTATAACTAAAAAGCTAAAAATAATTGTAACAAAATACAACTCTAGCAAATAAATAACACATTCAATGTTGTAAGGTACCTACCCAGGAAATAAAAAATGTAAACATTAAAAGGTGCTCATTCTGTACAAATTAATTACCTACCAATCTAGTATATTTTTGAAGTCGGTGCCAAGCAACAATCAAGTTTGATGAAGTAGTAGAAAAGTACGCAATGAAGGATTTTAGATTTGCTTGTCACCGACTTCAAAAATATACTAGATTGGTAGGTAATTAATTTGTACAGAATGAGCACCTTTTAATGTTTACATTTTTTACTTCCTGGGTAGGTACCTAACAACATTGAATGTGTTATTTATTTGCTAGAGTTGTATTTTGATATAATTATTTTTAACTTTTTAGTTATAGGTGGAAGTCGGTTATATATTTTTTTAAAATGTTTTATTTTCAACTTTTTAGTTTTTTTGAACTCAGGTTGTTTTCATTCTTTATTTTTATGTTGTATGTATAACCTTAATAGACAGAACCAGGTAACATCGAAAGCCTCAACATTACACAATGATGCATTTTCATTTAAATTGACAAGTAAATGTTTACAAACAAAATGTACTAGTACGTGTTGACTTAATAAGCCCAAAATATACGTATGCCTTATGAACCACGCCATGTAACCTTTTTTCAACTTTTTTGACAACTCTGTATAACTATAGATAGGTCCACTCCGTCCTATGTACCAACCATCATGTACATACGACTGGCCACGGACAAACATAAATTTGTTAGCTGCCTTCTGTACACTATAGGACGGAGTAGAATCCATCCAATATTTACGGAGTCAAATCCGTCCTATATTTCAACCATAGTATATAACTCCTTGAGGGCTACCCCATAAATTATTTCATTTTTAACATTTTATATTATCGCCCTGTGTAACATTAATTCCTCTCCACACTTTATGCAACTTCTTATGGGCTATAAAAGAAATAATTTTTTAATCACACTGTATACATATAATTCAACTCCAGCATATATTTCAACCATCCTGTATATGATTTGCTTATGTCCACATCATATAACAGTTTTTTAATCACCCTATATAATTTTAATTTCACATTTTTTCCAACATTTTTGTACCACCAAACGTCCAGTCCACCCTATATTCCAACCATCCTGTATATACAGCTGCCTACGGACCACTATCATTCTAGTCCGTCCTATATTTCAATCTTCATATAAATGCAATTCCTTCTATCACTTTACTTTGTGATTTTGTTTGCTATAACTAAACATCCTGTCTATAAACGCAGTACATAGGAAATTTTCCAATTCGCAATTAAAACTTCCAGTGCCTAAAATTACAGCACTATTAAGTTGGAATTAAAATATTTATGAGGACATGTCGGTTGTATCATTTCGATGAAATTTTTGAAAAGAATTTTGGAATTTTCGGAGATTTCCTGCAAAACTGCAAATTGCACGTCGCAGAAAAGTATAAGGATCTTCCTTAATAGATTAAACGTTAAAAAACTATACACATCCATAAGGAGTTAACGAAAAATCGACTAAAATATTAGGGATATTGGTCGATTTCCATGCAAGCATGTGTTCATTCACAAATTTTATCACTTTACCAATAGAATTCTTTTCCAAACTTTGAAGTTTCACCAATTCGGATATATACTCTATTAAACAAGACCATATTCATTCAAAACTGTGCACCACAGGAGAAGAAATCAGGTAACATACATACAAAAAAAAAAAATAATAAAAAAAGCGAAAAAAAAATACGCGACGAATTCATAACCTCCTTTTTGGAAGTCGGTTAAAATAGAAAATATTATCTACATCAGCCAGTAGCGATCTAATGGCGTTGGAAAAGTTTATCTACGTCCTCCAACTTTGGTGTACTGATAGTAAGCTTTTAATCTTTTATTTCAGATATAATGTATTTTGATCCCAGTAAATACGAGGGTGGTCCCAGAAGTACCGAGCCCGACTTAGAGATGTTGGTAGTTGTGTGATAAATGCCAGTGTATTAGAAAGTACACTATCTATGAATCATCTGTTTCAAGTTTGACGATGCCACATTGTTTACTATTTGTTTGGCAGCCTTCAATAGTAGAAATTTTCAGTGAATTTGTGAAAATGGGGAGAACTGGTTATTGTTATGTGATACAATACTTTTATTTGAAAAGCATCTGTCCAACCAATATAAAAGTTGAACCAGATTCTACTATGGGTGAGTATGCTCCTTCGTTTAAAACAGTGAACAGCTGGTTATCAAAGTTTAAATCGCGGCCGTACAAGCATCGCAGTGGTCGACCAAATGAGGTGACAACTTCAGCGATGGTGGTGAAAAAAATGTGCACGATTGTTACCGCGTTTGCTCACATTCGAGCAAAATTTCACAGCAATAAAGCAGAATTTTTGCGCCGTTCCATAACCATGGTTGAAACATGAGTCCATAACTTCACACCCGAGACAAAACAATCATAACAATGGACTGAAAAGGAAGAACCGACTCCAAAGAAGACCCTTCCATCTGCAGTCATCGTCATAGCTTCGGTTATTTGAGATGGGCATGGGACAATTTTCATTGATATTTTGAGGAACGAAAAACTATCAACGGCGGGTATTTTGCAAACTTACTGCAACCGCTTAGGCGAAGAAATCAAGCAAAAGCGGCCAAATTTGGCTACGAAGAAAGTGCTGTTTCATCAAGACAATGCACCAGGTTACAAATCCGTTATTGCAATGGGCAAAAATAATGAATTAAAGTTTGAGTTGCTACCTCATGCACGCTATTGGCCAGATTTAGCCCCCTCGGATTATTTTCTGTTTCCGAGCTTGAAAAAATGTCTTAGTGGTCAAAGATTTTCCAACGATGAACAAGTGCAGAATTTTGCACCTCAGCGCCAAAGATGGATGGAGATCGTGTAGGAGCTGAAACTGAGTAAATCAAGAAGAAAGGCTTGGTCACCACTTAGTAAGTTAGAGGGTGGCCCACTGTAAAAGTAAGACACTAAAACCCGCATACCCGACTCACGTCAGTTGAACATATATAACAGCTGCAATGTCTGAAATAAATATCAGGAAAGCCCCGGGTTTTGATAATATTCACACAGAGTTCCTAATTCTTTGTGGTAAATAAGCTAAAAAATGGCTAGCACAATTCTTTCCAGACATCTTTAATGCAGGTGAAATCCCACACTCTCCCAAACAAGCAAAAATCATAGCAGTATTAAAAGCAGGTAAATCAAATGACCAACCACATAACTACCTAACTACTGTACTCCGGATCTGCATGAACAAATTATTGGAACGCCTGATATACAACAGAATTAACAAAAAAAATATTCGATTTGATACCCATTGAACAAGCAAGATTTAGATCACACCGCAGCTTCAGAGATCAAATTCTGTCCCTAAAATCACATATCGAAGCAAATTTTCAAGAGGACACTGAAAATATCGGTTGCCTTTATAGACTTCTGCGCTGCGCACGACAGTCTGGAGATCTAATATACAAATTACTTCAGGCCAGGAGTTTTTACGGGTAACCTAAAACGCGATCACATGAAACTTAACAATGGTCTGTTACGGGGGTTCTTTTTGGCTGAATTTCTCGGGTTCACGATGCATGTGTTATAGGGCCAAAAATTTGCTATTTTCAAGATAATATGCGAACGACTGGTCTAGTAGATTTGAAAAATGATTTTAATCAATTCAAAGTCTAATGAGTGAACGCTTTTTGTCATTTTTCAGATCCTCGTTATCTGTACTATTAAAGAAATGTTGTAATCACTACATATTATAAAACAAAGTCCTCCGTTGCGTCTGTTTGTATGTCTGTTTGCGATATACTCAAAAAGCACCGCCTCGATTTTCATGCTGTTTTCACCAGAGGATAGAGTGGTTCTCGAGGAAGATTTTAGTATATAATTTAAGTTTTTGTATACATTGGCTAGAATATGACAAGATTTGTTGGAGGTGTCGGAAAAAAAAAGTCGTATGCGAGCTTTTTGAGATATAAACAAACAATGTATAGTGAAATTGTGTATCTTATAGAGGTATTACAGAAAAGTCCGGGATCACATATATCTATCTATCTCTTAATGATAACATACTATATCCATTTTAAAATTTAAAAAATGGGCAATTATAGAGCGGTAATTGGAAAGCTATTTAGAAAAATACGGTATTAATCCTTATCATTTTAAATACGTTAGTTGGCTTGAGCATTTCATGAAGAATATTTTTCCTTTACACCACGCACATTAAATGAATACCTTAGGAGATATAGCAAAATCAAAATAATGGGCAACGAAATAAATTTCGTGTCGACATGATTCGACCGTGCCGGGCGGGTTCCCCGTGACCCCGGAGCCGTAGATGTTACTCCATGTAGAAAAAGGTACCTTTTTCAGTAGTTTTTTCAAGATATAACTTATGAAACATTTCAAGGACTTTGTAAACCAATGGGTCAAGAATTGTCATGAAATAATTTTGATTCAACTATTTTTGATTAAACTTTATTTGAATTGAATAAACAAGTGGAAACTCTGTCAGGAAAATCTATAAAAAAATTATAATCACCTTGCCATTAAATTTCCATTTAATTGAGTATTTACGATAAACTAAGTATAACCATTTGAGACTTTTACAAGACATTCAAGATGAATGCTGCTTGAATGCTCAACAAAAAACCCTAATATTGTCCTCAATTAATAATAGTATTGAAGATAAAATGTTTTTTAGATGACCCTGGAGGCACTGGTAAAACATTTTAAATAAATTTATTAGCAAAAATGATCCGACAGAAAAACTGCATTAGCTGTGGCATCGTCCGGCATAGCAGCCACACTTTTGGAAGGTGGGCGAACCGAACATTCCACATTCAATCTGCCACTGAAAATATGTAGTGACGACATCACTAGCATTTGCAATATATCTAAACAGGGTAGTGCCGAAAAATTAATGAGAGATTGCAGTTTGATTATTTGGGATGAGGCTTATATGTCTCACAAAGGCTTTAGTTGAGGCACTAGACAGGACAATGTGAGATCTGCGCAACAATAACTGCCCAATGGGTGGTTGTATTGCTTTATTCTCTAGGGATTTCCGTCAAATTTTGCCAGTTATAACAAGGGAAACGAGAGCAGATTAAGTCAATGCATCGCTCAAAAGTACGCATCTTTTACCACATATACCGAAATATGGACTTAAAACCAATATGAGGATTTTATAAATAGAAAATGGTGAATTTCAAGTAGGAAATGTCTATGTAAATTTAAACAATATTTGTGTTTTAGTACAAAATGTGGAAGAACATATTGAAAAAGTTTATCCCGATATTAGTCACATATTCACTAAGCCACTAAATTGGTTTCAAATTAATAATAAAAGTAGGTGCCCCTATTATATTACTGTGCAACGGTACAAGACTCCAAGTAGTCAATTCAAGGTTTTTTTTGATCGAATGTATCAAGTTAACTGGCAACGCAACTGGTGAAACTGTTTTTATACCAGAATTCCCATGATACTCTTCGAATTGCCTTTTCAACTTAAACGGCTACAATTTCCTGTAAAAATAGCGTTGGAATGACAATTAATAAAGAGCAGGGTCAAACATTAAAAGTTGCTGGAGTCAAGGCCTTAGCTAGGATTTTTTTTCGAGGTGGGGATATTTGGGGGGGGGATAATTTTTTTTGATTGGTGATGCGCCGATTAAGACTGCAAAATTAAAATTTTTGTTCATGTATTTCCAGGATATATAAAATTGTAAAAATATAATATTTATTCTTATGAAAAAGATTATTAATTGGTTAAAATTTAATCTTGAAACGGACTTGCTGGGAGTAGATTTAAGCACACAGGGCTTTTCGCACAGGCAATTGTATGTTGCCCTATCACGTGTACTTAGAAACAAATTTTGTTCGTTTTTACACGTAATCAGGTTATGTCGTATACAAAGAAATGTTTTATTTCTTTTATTTTTAAAATAATATACTTAAAAACTAATTTAAATGTTTTCTGTTTTATTTACCTCATAAATAATTGCCACTCAAAAAATAATCTAAACTAATATTATGTATAACGAGGAAAATGATTGATTTTTTGTTTGGTACTCAAAAACTACTTAACCAAGTTTACCGAACGCTGCATCTCCTCGGAGTAACGTAGGCTGCTTCCAATGAAATACGTTCACAAACTGAAATAGCCTGTTACTGTCTCTATTCCCTCTCTTTCTAGCCTTGCCACGATATTTGTGCATGACAGGCTCACTCTAGAGAAGTATATGCTCTAAATATGCCAGGCTAGTGTTACCAACAAAAATCACCATACTTTCAGATAAATTACCTAACTGCTTCCATTTTACTTAGTTTTAGTTGCATTTTATTAAATTAGACCTATATAAACTATTATTTTCCAAGCAACACATTAAAATAGAAAATTTATACAGATCAATTTTCAGCAACACGTAAACATTATAAAAGGTTAAACACATATTATATTCAGTTACTTACGTTTTCAAATGACGGAAAATGTAATGAGCCTAGATCACAAATGTCAAAATCAGTTATAAGGGATCTGTTCCTACTTATTGGAATTTTAACAATGAATTTTGGATTTTTGGTACTACTATAAAAAATAGATTAATTAAATTATGTAGATCATGAAAAGGACGAAAACCAACTAATCTGATATTGTCAAATTTGTTCGACAGTGACAGCATTTTGGCTGAAAAATTAAATTACATTATATCAAAGAACGACAGAACAGGTGAAAAAATACTAACAAGTTCTTGGTCATGACTGACTGATCTATGAACGCGTAGCCAAAAGTACTAGAAACTCCTTCTGGAGATAGCCCCCATTGCACAAATATCCTGCCAATAGAAAAATAAAGCAATAGAGAGGGTAACAGGCTATTTCACTTTGTGAGTGGAAGCAGCTAATGAAATACATGGTGGACATATTTTATTGGAAGCAGCTCCCAATTGGGTGAAATAGCCTCTTGCTCTCTCTATTGCCCTCTCTTTTTAGTGTTGACATGCTATTTATGCATTGCAGGCTACCCCAGAAGTATAACCTCTAAGACTAGAAAGCAGAAATTCGGAAAGTTTTTTTTCTTAAAGCAGGGTGTATTAAGACTACTAATTTCTTCCTTAATTGTCGGTAACCGGACACGATTGAATTCTACAGAAGTAGAAGCGATACAATCGTCTTCATTCAAAAGAATTAACGCAGACTCTTTTATTTTTCGTTTGGTGTTATGTTGTTCTTTGTGAAGTATAGTTGAATTGTCAAATAAAAAAATCGACCATTCCCCCTTTATCTCCGAATACTGAGCCAAAGATTAAAAAAAAAAATAAGGTTATAGAACATTTCCCGGAAAATAAGGAGAAACCGTTAAATTTAATTTTTGGGGGCAAATTGTAGAATTTTATGAAAAGTTAAAAATGTTTCAATCGCATCACGTAATATATTGAAACAAAGGGCTCATTCTGAGAAACATAATTTTTTTTCATATTTTAAAAACAATTAGTTTAAAAGGTATTAACAAAAATAAACAAAAATTTACCCATTCCTCCCTTATCTCCAAAACTATAAGGCGTAAAATTTTGAAAAAAAATTAGAGATAGAGTGCCTCACCTGAATTTTACCAGAAAATAAGAAGAAACCCCTAATATTAATTTTGGGGGGCAAATTACAGAATTAAAGGAAAACTATAAAATTAAAATTGTTTCTAATTCATTATTTAATATATCAAACCAAAACCAAAAAAAATCATTATGACGTATACAAATATTTTTATCATATTTTTTAAATATATTTTTTTTAAATATTACCCATTCCACCCCTTATCTCTGAAACTAGTAGACTTAATATTTAAAAAAAAAATGAGAGATATAGGGCTTCCCCTGAACTTTATCGGAAAAAAAAGAGAAACCCCTAAAATTAATTTTGGGAGGCAAATTACATAATTAAACGAAAAATATAGAATTAAAATTGTTTCTAAAGCATCATGTAATATATCAAATTAAAGAGCTCATTATGAGAAATACAATTTTTTTTCAAATTTTTAAAGTAAATTATTTAAAGGATATTAACAAAAATATTTAAAAAAGACCCATTCCCTCCCTTATCTCCGAAACTTTGGGACCTAAGATTTTGAAAACTATTACACTTAAATGGATTTAATTGAACTTTACCGGAAAAATTCCTAATTTTAATTTTGGGGGGAAAATTATAGAATTAAATGGAAAATAATAAATTAATTTTTTTAACGCATCGTGTAATATATTAAATAAAGAGGCGCATTCCGAGAAATTCAAATATATATTTTCCATATTTTAAAAATCATTTGTTTAAAAGATATTAACAAAGATATAAAATATCGACTATTCCCCCTTTATCTTATGAACTACATGACCTAAAATTTTGAAAAAAATTAAAAATATAAAGCCTCACTTGAAGTTTACAGGAAAAATAGCCAACTCTGATATTAAGTTTGGGGTCCAAATTATAGAATTAAATGAAAATTTAAATTTCAAGTAAAAGAAATATAAGAATATTTTTTTCATATTTGTAAAATAATTTAAAATGTTATTAAAAAATATACAAACTACAACCCATTAAGGAAAGTAGCACACAAATTCTAAGAGTAATTTATAAAGTTAAATGGAAAATACAAGTTTGTTTTATAAAATGCACCTCTAATGTAACGTATCAAATGAAAAGAATCATCATAAAAATACAAATATATTTTATTTATATTTTTAAAATAATTCGTTCAAATGATTTAATAATTTATTATTTAGTATTTGACCCATTCTCTCATTTATCTTCTTAAAATTAAGACAACAGATTATATAGGGCTTCACTGAAAATTTACTGGTATTATAAAACGAAAATCCTAATCTTAATTTAGTGGTCAATTAGAAAATTAAATAAATATTTTTATACAAATCAAGCGAATCACATAGCAGAATAAAAAAATATTGTGTGAGAAATAAAAGTGTATATTTTTTATAAATTTAAAACACTTAGTTTAAGAGATACTAAGGTGAATATAAAATAAAAAACCCTCATTCCCTGTTTGTTTGAAACTGGAATATTAGAAAAATATATGCTTTGATTCACCTATATTGTATCAAAGGTGGTACGAACCCTTAATATGTGAGTCCAACTCGCACTTGACCAAATTATTTTCTATTCATTTTCGACCGTTTGGTCAATAACAGAAGAAAAAAAAACAGTTTTGTTTGGCCCCTTTTAAGGGAACATAACTTCTTTGGGGTGTGTTTAAGAGCACATGTTATTAGGGCTTAGTTTAATTACTTCTATAAAAGCAGAAGTTTGGAACCCTATTTTAGAGACACCCTGTATACAAGAATAATGGCTGATCATATTGTATACACCTCTTTCACTCAGACTATTTGGGGGAAGAATTTCCAAAGACAACCAGTAATCCGGGCAATTTAACGAAATTGCCTTACTACACTGTATGTATTTACTATTTTCCATGTTCCCATATACATTTAACAATAAATTTTTATATACTTTACTAGAGGACCACTAACGAACCACATGAACAAGAAATTTCTTGATATGTATAAAACTAGATAAACAACAAACTAACCAAATTGCTTTCTAGCGAATCAGTTTTGTTTTTACGTTCGGCGATGAAAAAAAAATGATATTAAAGTAACACCACTGCCAATCAAGAGCAGAACCAAAGTTATAACTGGTAGATTGCTGAAAAATGGCTTTATTAAAATGTATCTCGCAGAACTGAGAACGCGTTTTAAAATGAAATATATATATGCCACTATGTCACATGCTTCTCTAATGTAAACAATTAAAATATCATGTAAAATAAATGATGTAAAAATCTAATTATACAAGCAATACATTAAACCCAAATACATGTATATCAAATAGCTACAGACCATTAGTAGCAAATTATAGGATTTAGTAAAACAGCAAAAGTAGAATTTAAACTGTCGAAACAAATTATTGGTGAACTGTTAAACAACTTGGCTACTGACTCTTCAAAGTTTATCAATGATAATCAGATTATTTTTTAAACTACTTATTTCAAATACCTCTATTATTATCACAAATTGAAAGATGTATTTTCAAACACATAATATTTCTGCTACTATTTGTCTGACATTATTCAGTTGATATATTTTTTTAGTATTTCAAGAATATCATATTTTTTTACATTAAATATAATAGCATTTGGGAGTACCATAATTTTACGACAAATACATTTCATAACAAATTTGTTAAGAATCATGTGGCCTACAAACAAGTAAAAAATTTACTTCCCTTATTAAGAAATGTGCCCCTTTAAATTTTGTAGTTTATTTCCTATTATCCATAGCAGATATGGTTTTTTCACTTGATAGAAAATTTCATAATATAAATATAAATGTAGTAAAAAATCTGAGCTATTATTATTTAAAAATTGATGTTTGTGTTACATATTAAAGTTCTTAAATCTGCCAATTTTCTGTTTGACAAGGTTTTATTATCAAACCATGAATTTTAATTATTGTCAACACCAAACATAAAGATGTTAGTGTTACAACAATGAATTGATTGACAGAAAATTTTCTTGTTACATTTCTTGAAAAAATTATATTACTGAGATCTAGTTGCATAATATCTTAGGTAAGCAGTTAAATGTTCTTTAAAGTGAAATTAGTATTTCAATGTTCCCTTGGAGTGTGTTTTTTTTTTCACTAATCCACTTGGTGATTGAAAATAAATTACCACATGCTCAACATGAGCTGTTAATTCAAATATAATAAGTATTATTGTGCAGATCTAATGTATAAGTAAATGTAGAACAAAACTAAATACCTATTTTAAATAATTGTTAATATATATAAAAATGGACAAAAAATCATAAAAAATATTTAGGTATGCAAAGGAAAACAAGAGTGAATTTTCATATATAAAATAATTTCATCATCCAACAAAGAAGTAGGTACATAACTCAATTCAATCCATGAACAAAGTTAATGACAAAGGCTAGTTAAACCGTAATTTATAAATATGTTAAGATAATAAATGAAATTTTATAATTTCAATTTTAATATTAGGGAATAAATTACACCTTCCTAGTAATATTGAACAGATAATCATTGGATTCGCTGGTTTAACGAAAAAAACATACGTAACGCTACTATTTACTTAATGAATTTTGGATTATCATTCACCTTACACACTAATTATGAATACAGTTTCAACCTAAAAGAACTACGTTTGAACCCAGAAAAAATAATAATAAATGACGCATTACAAACAAATAAAAAGGTTAGAATAGTAATTAAAGAGTCACTTACTTATTGTTGTGCTGTTAATAAATAGTTGAACAAAGTTTAACGTGAATTCTTAATCTACAATTTGTTATAAATGTCCTTTATTGTGATTTAACTTCACAAAACATCGACCATCTTGTACATTTCAACTTTCAACTACATTCAATACTTGCGCTTTGACACTTTTGACAGAATAATGAAACAGTAGAAATGACATGGAACGTGTCAATAAATGTCAAAATTTATAACCTCTCTCTCGATTGTATGCTTTGTCGACAGCCATAGATGTGACAATTTCACACAACTAATGATATGCTGTTTTGCAATTCGACATGTTCCCTGTTTTCCAATTAGCGCACAATTGAGCACAGTGCGGCGCAGTGCTAGCACTGAGTGTTCCAATTACAGCACTGGCTCGCACAATTGAGCACACTGTGCCTAGGGCAATTAGCGCACAATTGAGCACAGCACAGTGCTAGCACTGAGTGTTCCAATACAGCACTAGCTCGCACAAATGAGCACAAGAAATAACTGTGCCTTTGGGATGTTTTATGTAGGGTAAACATAAAACTTTATCATAAAACATGAAGTATGTTCCAAATAACGCCCGAAAATTACCGTAGAGTAATTGGAAAACAGCCATTACTGAATTATTCTGTAAATAAACGTACACATAAACGTCAATTGATAACCTATGAGTAATACAAACTTTTGATCAGTGTACTCTACCGGTTGGTTTTAAAACAACACAATTAACGTCCTATTGCCGCACTGTGCGGCACAAAATCATGCTCTGCTAATTGGAAAACAGCCCAACATAAAACTTTATCATAAAACATGAAGTATGTTCCAAATAACGTCCGAAAATTACGGTACTTTGAGCTCTAGTAATTGGGAATTATTCTGTAAATAATTTATGGCTGTTTTCCAGTTACCAGAGCACAAGTGATTTTGTGCCGCACAGTGCGGCAATTTTTAGGACACTTTGTAGAGTACACTGATCACCATAAGGTTAAAAGTGTATTACTCATAAGTTATCAAACGTTTATGTGTAGTAAATTATTTACAGAATAATTCAGTGATGGCTGTTTTCCAATTATTACAACTCAAAGTGTTTTTGTATCGCCCTGTACGGTAATTTTCGGGCGTTATTTGGAACAACCATGTTTTTGATAGTTTTATTATTGGTATATCTACATAAAACATCCCAAAGGCACAATTTCTTGTGCTATGCGAGCCATGTAATTGGAACACTAGTGCTCTGTGCCGCACTGTGCTCAATTGTGCGCTAATTGGAAAACAGGGTACGTACACATAAACGTCAATTGATAACTTATGAGTAATACACTTTTAACCTTATGGTGATCAGTGTACTCTACCGGTTGGTTTTAAAACAACAATGTTCCAATTAACCATTGTATGATCTGTGCAATTAACGTCCTAAAAACTGCCGCACTGTGTGCGGCACAAAATCACTTGTGCTCTCATAACTGAAAAACAGCCGTTAAGTGACGGGTAGACTACACGATGGTTCGTTCAAGAAATACACTTGTTCTAAAAAGTAGTTTGAAATTTATATTAATAATCATGTAATCAAATTAGTATGTATTTATCTGTTATAATATTGAAATATCAACAATACAATGCAGGGGAGGACTAAGGCTTAGGCAACATAAGCACGTGCCTAGGGCCCTTAATTTTTGGGGTCCGAAAATTAGATAACTACTAAACGCAAAATATGCATCATGGCTGAAAAATGGGCCCGGAATTACAATGATGCCTAGGGTCCACTTTAGTCTTAGTCCGCCACTGATAAAGTGCCTTGGTGCCTTGTTTATTGCTGTAATACTATAAAAAATTACACTGCTATAGTCTGTCTTAAATAATACACAATTCTTTTGAACATTTAGCGGACAAGTATATTTTTCAAACCAACCGGCATGTGATGCCTCCCATCTCTTTCATAGGTTGAATTATCGCACAACAATAATGTTGTCCCATATTTTGAGTATAAAAATAGTTTCCAATTAAAGCAATGCCTCCCACAAATGAAGTACCTGTGCCTTCATTTGTTTTATGTCATTAATACCCACTAGTTAACATAAAATATGGTCCAATTAACGCCCGAAAAATACGGCATTGTATAACACGAAGTCACTTTGTCCTTTGGTAATTGGAAAACTACCCTGTTTCATTGAGTAATTATTTTTATACTCATACTGCCCTTTTAGTTTCAGAGTGTATGTTACTAGAAAACTAGAGAATACTGGACTGCGTTCAATATCTTCAACATCTCTCTAATAGATGTCGCCATAATACCAAATATTGCTGTCAACAGTGTCAACTATAACTCAATATCCTTTACATTGTTGACAGATTTGTGATAAAAGCCAAGAAACAATTTTAAATTTCTATATGAATTATCAGTTTCACTATATATTTTTGTTTAAATATAACAGTAAGACATTTTGTAATCTTATCCCCAGATATTGTTTATATTAATATTCTACTGTAAAATCTCAATGATTAACTTGTTTATTAATTATATATAGTACGATTAATTGAAATTAATTATTTACCTTATCGTGAGAACATTTACTTTAATTATAATCACACTGAATTGAATAAGAGTGTAGTAAATTGAGATAAATAAATAATGCCAGTCATGTTATTCAAAGCGTGAGTGGATTACTCCGTGCACAATTAATAATAAGGCAAAAAAATCCAAATTTTTAAGTGTTAAATATTTACTTAAAAAAATACATTTGGTATCCTGATGTTTGGGAAATTTAATGAGCATTATACCACACAATTTGTGACTTAGAATATAATTTAGATCTGTTACTTAAATATATAGTCCATACTCACCAAAAATTTAAATCACCAAGCGTCATTCATTTTACACAGAAAAGCAAAACAAAAGCTGACTTAATTCTAATTCGAACATTTAAGTTGTAGGTGGCAGCCTAATAATTACGTCCTTTATTTTATACTTCCTTGATATCACCTATATCTTGTAATGTACTTTTAGATGCTCTCTATAATTGATTGTTAGCCCCATATATGGATTTGGTAAGTTTAAGTCACAATTAAAAATTAAAATGCGTGATAGTTTTCCTGCAGCGAAATGTAGGAGAGTCAGTTTTTCTTAGTAATAGTCATAAGTAAAATATAGAATTCTAAAATTTATCACCTTTGGAGGGTACAGATAATTCTGTAGTTTTTACGGGGTACTTCACGTTGACCTAGATTCATGAAATTTGACTGTAAGCAATTTTTCACATTTGAAGTAAAAAATCGAAATTGTTAATTTGTAGTTACATCACATAAAAGATATTTTTTTTGTGGTTACAAACTCGTATTTGTAGTTGGAGCATTGACAGTGTTGTAGACCGTTGTATGGAAGAACATTTTATTAGTAATTACAAATCGGCTTTAACATTAATGCCTCAATAATAATACGCATTAAATTATGGATTTTTATATAGATTACTAAACCCGGGTTCTCTGCAATTTCACTTGATGATTAATGCCTACTAGCTCGCTTTAAAGATGACCAATGTTGTATCTATAATTTACGAGATTTAACTATTTTGTTAAAAGAATATTAATAAAATTGCTACATCCTGTCTTAACTGGAATTTGAACTCCAAGACTAAACTTTGAACGTTATGTTTGAAGGAAAGTAAAAAAAAATAGGTCGGGCGAAGGTAGGTACTACTTCCCTTAGAAAACTCGTTATCTCATTAAAAATGTGGTAAACGTCACATGAATGATGCAACTGACATCATGCTCTGGCTGTTGAGCTGGCCGTCTGTCCTCCCTCTAGGAAATATTACAAGCTACGCCCCGGTATGTAATTATAACTTAATAGCGTATATGACGCCTGAGTAAGTCGATCTTTGATTTTGAGTTTTAATAATCGGTGTTGCTTATTAGCATAGGTTGAACTATAATCACAAAATTAATAAAATGAAAGGGAAATTAGAAGTGCGATTAAGAAATTGCACAAAAAAAATCCTGCAATTTTTGGGACCAACATCTTATTAGTGTATTGCTAAGTTTCAAGTCGCTTTGCAACTAGATAATGGCCAAAGTCGCAGCAAGCTGGGGAGGGTTAGGGGTTCAACCTCCCCAACCCGAAGTTTTGTATGAGAAGGAATTATTTCTTTTAATAAAAATGAATTTTATAATTTGTACAGTTTTTTACACTGGAAAAACATGAATATCAATATAATATTTTTGTTCGTAATCAATCCCCCCAAAAGAATTTCTAGCTACAGCCTTTGAGACCACATCTGAAATTCAAAATAATCAATACTATAGACTGGATTTAATTTTGGAACTTCGGATTTATTCACAATTAATTTTTAAAAAGTATTGCGTAATTTTATAATAAATACTACTTTTTATTAATTACTAGGTTATTGTACTGGTGTATTTGTGAGGTTATTTATGCAAAATTTTGAAGTACGTATTCGATTTTAGGTGAAACGAAGATTTTTGGAATTACCACAATTTGAAATAATATGTATCTAAATTCTTTATTCCTCTGCGTTTAAAGTTATTTAGGTGATCGGGAATTTTCCGTCCAATAATAAAAGTTAAACAAACTTTGATGATCTGACAACACCGGTATACATTTAAATTTGGGTCGACGCTTATGTCCCTCATACCAGGCGAGCCAGAAACCAGAAACTTTTTCAACATTGTGGTTGAAAGAAGTGATAAGTGAACAAAAATTTTCGAGTAATATTATTTTGAGTGTTCAACAATCGTATTGCAACAATTCGTTAAATAACTTTTGCAGATATTAAACGTGCGGTTACATTCACGTTTTGGATACAAATTAATTCTGATTTGTTGTTATTGAAACGCCTTTCACATCAGCTGTTTACAAAAACAAAGTGTCTGAACACTGCTTCTGAAAAGTTGGGTAATGTAATTTAACATTACCTTGTGTTTAGTTAAACCGTATAGAGAGACAGTAAATCTGGCGACGGAAATCAGATACAGGATTGGCATGAGACTGATCTTAAAAAAATTCATAATTCACACATCTTCTGATCATTTTTCAGAGTTGCTATTTAAGGATTCCGCGATTTAGTTTTTTCTTTATCAAGTTTTTATCGTATTCAGAATTCCGTACTATTTGTAAAAATCGCGTTTAATTTTAAGTGTTTTCAAGAATCATTCAGAAAGTGCTGCTTCCCTACAATTGTTGAATCTGAATCCGACCATTTCAAAATGACCTCAAGGACCCAGTTTGCTAATGAGATGGATGTAGTTGAAGAATGCAAAGGTGAGTGAGTACCTACTTGTTTATATACCTAAGTTTTTACCTAACAGTCAAAATTGATATACAAAGACTAAACACATTCCAATCTTCCGGTTTTAAATATTTAGTAAAAGTTATTAACAAAGGACAACATTTCAAGGCCTGTGAATAATCATAATGGTTTAATAAACTAATATGTTTCAGTTATTTATTAGTAGATATACAATTTTTATGTTAATTCTGTTATAAAAAATTAATAGGACAGAGATGCCCTAAATTATAAAAGGGAAGTAGTAACAAATTTATCAAATTAATAATTATAACTATTGAATATTATTCAAACAACCTTTGTGTATAAAATTCATTGTGTATAATTTACAATTAAAGTGTCTACTGTCTTAAATAAATTGAAAGAAACAGGATTGTTGACACCCCACTGTTTTTGTTTTGTATTTTTATAAACAAGAAATCAACCGGGATTTGACATTTTGTTAACAATTACTATTGGTGCATAAACTATGGTTTTCCGGGTTGTGTTGTAGTAGCCTACTGGAATTTCTTCCGAACGTTTCATCTGCAACTGCGGTAGACATCTTCAGCGGCACAGGCGTAGGTGATTCTTCGTACACCGCTCGCCTGGAAAAACAACCTTACCATTAATCATTACCCTGTAAATTTAAAAAAATCTAGAGAGGAATACAACTTATTATTTCTATCTGATGTAGACAAAAGACTCACCAATAATGTTCAGGGAGCCGGTGAAGGTGTGGCAATATTAAATCTTTATAAATAAAAATGTATTTGTTGTTTGGGTTTACAGAATCGAATATTGGTCACTATCGCCAACCCAGTTTTAATTAATTGTAAAGAGATTATGTTTTTTCCCAGGCTCTTATCCACTTGCCACATTTTAATATTCACCATTTTATCAAATTGTTTTAGTTTTTAGTGGTTCGTACATCCAATGAAAGCAAACCCTTATGTCCATCCGTACTAGATACAAAATTAATCCTTAACGTAAAATCACATATTCTAGGAATAAACTATTATAATTTAATTGACATGAAATTCAATATTTTTATCTACGTTATTTTAGAACTACAAAAACCTCAAGAAAATCTCCAAAAGTGAACATTTTAGTTTTGTCTTGTTTAGGTACTTAAAGTCCTAAGTTCATTTCGGGGGGCACATTAAAAAATGAAAAATCAAAAACATTGTCGAATACATCAGATCATCAGATGAAAAAATTCGTTACGAGAAATGTATATATTTTTTAATTTTAAAATGTTTTCTTTATAAGTTATTAAAGATAGTATATGAGAATCGACCTCCTTGTCTCCGAAACTACTGAGCGTAGAATTTTGAAATGTATAGTTTACATAGTTTACAAGATATTACATGAAAAATATACCCTTAACCTCCGAAACTGAGCCTGCGTTGTAATAAAAAAGGGAATACCTACAGTGAGTGACTGAAAATTTTAGAGACCCTGAAATCCGAATGTTAAATGTTAATTTTTGGGTAAAAATTGGAGAAGTGAATAAGCGATATATTAAAGGAAAATATACGAAAATCGACCTATTCATTGTTTATCTTGGAATCTACATGGCGTAAAATTTTTAAACATAGTACAAAAATCCTAAGCGGGAAAATTAAAAAGAAAATGTAATTAACTAGATTACCAGAAATCACTAGGGTGGTCGGAACATATAAATCTCTTATCTATGGTCGGAACCCTAAATATGCGAGTTTAATTCCCACTGTTCTAAATTATTAGAACAAAGACTGAGTATGAAATACTTAAGTTATATGAAAGAATGTAGGCTTTACTATTTAACGAGCAGGTTTCAAAGGAGCATCCTATTTGAAATTTTTAAGTAACTAATAATCAAAAATGATATATTTAAATTTTCTTAATCAGTTTACCATTTTGTTTCTACTTCAATATTCTTGTACACAAAAATACCATATTTATGTAATCCTTCCGAAAATTCAACACATACCTACTGTTTTAGACAAGACCCTTCGGTCTGTTTCAAAAAGTTTTGTCGTCATTCCTGAATTTGTTTCCGTTTGAAAATGACATAGAATTGTCGAAACTAGTTACGGTTTTTTATGTTTATTTATGAAATAAATAAATAAATTTGTGATATAAAACAAAGTAATTCATTTTCCTACAATTATAATGATAGTATATCACAAAGTAATGGCTTCCACCATCAACCATACACTATATGTTTCCGGGCTATTTTGCCATGGTCTATTGAAAGCTCTTCCGAACGTTTCCTCTGCAACTACATCTTCAGCGGCGCGAGCGTAATTGATACCTCGTCGTGTGCTCTAAGCAAGTAAAACTGTCGCCTGGCGGGGCGCTGGTATTTATTCTAAGCGGTGGCAGCATAGTGTGCTCTGATTGGTCGGGGGGAAGTTTGTTTGCTGGGACTACCAACTTAGAGGGTTTCGGTCTTGCGCATCGAAGTGCGGGATACCAAAATTTCCAATAGACCACGGCAAAATAGCCCGGAAGCATATAGTGTATCCATTAATATGAAAGTTTACTAATAAATTAAATTACGCAAATTATAAACATTTAAAAAACCCAACATTACGTCAGCAATAAATTAGGGTAGTTATAATAACTCATTTTGTAGGTTTTCCAATTCTGTACCTACAACATTGTCCCAAGTAGCAAATAGGGTTTCATGGATATATTTTTCTTCACAACATGCTACTGTTACTTTTGTTCAACTCCAAACTTTCTCACATATTTTCAAAAATTACCTGATCCATATTTATATTCCTCTCAAATACTTCAATAGCAATTCTAAAAAAAATGAGCAATTATAAAGAAACTGTATAGCACTGCAAGACCATAAATTTTGTTTATTATGCGTCTCTGGTAAATGTTCACCAGCTTGTTGAGATATCGCAGGGGTTCATTATAGTTGAAATGTAATCATACAAAAATATCGCGAATACGAGAACGGAATTTCTCTGTTCTGGCATCTGCTTGTCTGCGACCAAAGATCAGTCTATTTTTGCCAGATTTGTTTTGGCAGTCGAATTCGCTATCTAATTTAGGAAAGCTCGCTGGAGTATCATTGATATATCATTCTTAATGTTCATTCGTATTAAAAATATTCCTGAAAATTTGTGAATTTAATAATAATACAATTGGGGTCACAGTGTCGTTGTCTGTTTCGGTTTGTTCACCCGAACTGACATTGTTTTGCTTCTTTAACTGCCGCCTGTTTTATTGCAGTCACGGTTACTTTCATTTTACTCGCTTTTATTTTTGTATGCTTTTAATAGCTTAAATGTATTAAAAATTTAGAACTGTTAAATTAAACAAGGAATTAATTTTTTCCTTGAATTCAATTTTTTCAGTATGCATCGTAGGATGTCATGGTTTTTATACAGGTTGCTTCAAAAAACCTAAGCGAAGTCTCGACTGGTGTATTGGATTAAAATTAGTCTATCTTACATTTAAACCGACAGAAAGTATTTTAAGCTCTTGGATATAAGAGATTTCTCGATTTCGAACTCACTGATCTTATCATGCTTGGACATATGGGATGTAGGAGAGTTTCCGGATCTAAAAAAATAATTTAGATTTATTGTTTTTGTTATTAAACGTTATCCTCCAAGTTTCATAAATAACATGTAGCGCCCACTGTTTGTGTTACAACTCATTGAAAATCCAAAATAATGTATATGCTGCTTTCAGAAATTGAGATTGGTATAAGTCTTCCTTTTTTGCAAGTATGAATTGTGCATGCTAAATAAAATTTAAATATGTAATACCTTTTATTATTAAAAAGTAAAAAATAAATAAAATAAATTTGATAACCAGTGTAATTACATGTGACTCTAACGATGAGAGTTCATAAGGTTTACAACGGAAAGAATACAATTACCTGATTTTTATACAAAAAAATCTCAGGCACGATACTTTGGCCGCCATTTTGAAACTGGCCTCAAGCAACTGCCCCCTACACCACTGGGAGAATACTTCGCTGTACCAACGTAACGTTCAAGTTGAAAGTGCTATTTTCATTAGTGTTCAAAATGATCTACAAGTACAGAAGTTGTTGCATATGACTTGGGAATATCATCTTTTTTCTTAAGGACCCTACATGAAAAAAGAGTCCTCAATACCATTTTATACTAATTCAAGAGTTGTTGCCTCGGATTTTTTTTCTGATTTGTATATAATAGGAAACAATTGCTTACATTTCTGTATAATTACTTCTTATTTGGAATGTGAAAAGGTACTCTGGCATAACTCTATTGATTTCATTAGTATGAGGATGATTCTGTGGAAGTTCAAGGACATGGTGACGCCAATGCATATAAGGGTACATTGGCCGCCGCATATACAGTCTTATGCATGGCTATAAATGCTGTCAAAAGTAACTAAATGTTATCAGCTATAATTTAGCGCCATTTGCGATGTTTACCGTGACACGAGAAACTGATGTCGGTCAAAAACAACAACAGTGTATTCATGAACTTTATTCGACTTTAGGCGATGAAGCACATGTCAAAAACCATTAGAAATCGATGGTATACGGTATGGCGGTAGTTCGCTTAGTGATGAATTTCGTGAAGGTCTTCCAAAATCGGTTGTTGTTTCAGAAAACATTGACGCTGTGCATGAAGTGATATTGCAAGTATATCTTGTGAATTCACATTAGATAGGAGCATCCTTGGGCATTATTTCTTCGTGTTGGATCCAAATAAATTAACAATCGCTCAAAAAAGGCGCCTATCGATTGCGGCGCTTCAAAACACCTCTATGTTATCGTAACAGATAGCGAATCATGGATCTATTCGTATGAACCCGAAACTAAGCAGTATCCACTGTATCAGTCTTTCAGTAAGAGCCAAATCCTTGTTTGGAAAACCGGACATCTGGCAACCATATACTTAATTGTTTTCTGAATGATATCTTTGGCATATTTTTCCATGTTTAAGCACTTCTTGAGAAATAACACCACATTTACGAAAATTGCTGTATATTCCCCGTTGTCACTGGTTAAGAAACTGAATATAGTTCATAAGGTTTTTCCTAGGTTTTCCTTATGATTTTAATGGGATCACTGAATCAACAAAATTTTTTGGTCGCCTTTTTGGCGAATGCAACAAAGTCCCACCAAGGAGCGCCACATAAAATTCTGAAGATCTCCCTTTCAAATTCTTCCAATTTGAAAGGAACTTTATGATTATATGATCTTTAGAAGTTTCTGTGCTACTCTGTATATTACAAATAAAATTCTCTTATTACGTCAGAAATCAAATAATACATATTGTCAAATATGTTAATTTTACATCTTAGAATTGTGCCTTTTATTCAGTTTCTTAACGGGGTCTGACCAAGACCCTGAAACGTTTGGAATATACAGCAATTTTCGTATCTGTGGTGTTGTTTCCAAGAAGTGCTTAAACATATACTTAATACTAACATACTGGTATCGTCTATAACTGAAAGGGTCACCGACTAAGAGAGACAGCAGATTATACGGTTTTACGGTACTTGACCCGTTGTGCGCAAG
Source organism: Octodonta nipae (assembly GCA_034190945.1). Taxonomy (NCBI): domain Eukaryota; kingdom Metazoa; phylum Arthropoda; class Insecta; order Coleoptera; family Chrysomelidae; genus Octodonta; species Octodonta nipae. The sequence continues at coordinate 93,998,310 of CM067220.1, forward strand.
CGTTGCTACTCTGTTGAGAGAATGCAAATGTAATGGGAAACCACTAACCACAGATCAAACACAGAGAAAACATAACCCCAACAACAGAAGTGAAAAATGACGCATTTTCGAACATGCGCAGGAGACACGAAGTAAAGTAAAACGATATAGACATATATATATATATATATATATATATATATATATATATATATATATATATATATATATATGTATGCACCGTGAGGTTTGAGCCTTTCTCTAGACTCCGCTAGCAGTATATTAGTATTAAGTATATTGTGGCCACTGTACCATTAGTGCAATGTGGCACGGTCATTTCTCAAAGGTCCACAATCATTTGTTTGTCGGAAGTCGTCGGATAAATGAGCTCTGAACATCGCCTCAAACAAGAGACTTTTCTGAGAACCAAAAGAGTCGAATCGAAGGGTTGTCGGCCTTGCATCGGGAATTTGGCATCCAATAACTTCTTTTTATTCTCGCAAACCAAAATAAATTATGGGGTCAACGTTTTCTGACTCATAAGCGGTTGGTGCTTTCAAAAGCATGTATCTCAGGTAGCTCAATCGGTTTGGAAGAAGTACTCCGAAAATTGGTGCAAGAGCAGGCAAAGTGCATTGATCTTCATGGAGATTATTTTGAAATACTATAAACCTATGTACGAAGATTAAGTTTTTTTTTGTTCTCTATTTCCGAAATAGAAAAGGAAACTCTCGTAAAATTTAAATTATATGTAATGTCCCATTATTTGCAAATAAGTCCCAGCCTTTTGTTATTTCATGCTTTGGTAAATAAAATTGAAAATACACCCAGATAATTCATTCTACGTAAAAATTTCAAAACAACATTACATTTTTTATTGTACTAAGTAATTCTGAAAGTATTGCTCATACATGATTCGTAGGAATTCCTGACAACTATGAATGAGGTCTTGGCAGAAAAGATGTTTGAATTTATGTTGTACTAACAATTAATAGATTTCCACAGACAGATCTGGAGTCGAGTTATTTTTGTTTTTCTGTAGAATTTTTGGTTCGTGATCAGTTGAGTGATACGTGTAAAGCTGCGTGGCAACTATTTTTAGTTCTCATGCACGCAACTGTTAAAGATTCAAAATCTCTTCCAAGAAGGTGCTCTAGAGGATATTTCGAACATTTATGACTGTTAATAAAGCATCTTCAATTTTTTTTATCGTTGTCTACTATTTATACATATTCAGATATATACAATGTGTCCGCTCTTTACAATTGGGAAATATTTTTATTGTTAATTTTACGAAAACAGTTTATATTTCATCAAAGTTCTGCATGGTCTGAAACGTAAAAGACGATATCAAATATATATTTTTTAATCCGTGTGCAAGGGTTGTTAAAAAAATATGAATATTGCATAATAGAATAAATTGATTTCCATGAACTGGAAACGGTTCAAATACCAACAAAACATTATCTAGGTCGATTAACTGAATTTGTGATTTGAAAGGGGCAATAGTTACCAAGTCGGAAGAATAAGATGGATAGCTAACGAAATTAAAACTTATTTGTCGCCATTTGTGTGACAACACCATTTACAAGACATGGGTGTGTGCTTATGGTGTTAAACTATTATTTTCTTCGACAAAAATTAAAGGAGTATTTCATTTTTGTAGAATAATTCTTGTTTCGGGAATCAATGATACAGCTGCATTCATAATTGTTCAGAACTCCGATGGTCCATTGTTTACATTGTTCGTTTGGTTCAGGCGTTTAATAATGCAATTTAGTTTCAGTAGTTTCGTCCATGGCTTCAAAATGTTACAAAAAACATGCAAAATTGACATTGAGTTCTGCAGGGAACAATTGCGCCACTCATCTTGCAGATAGTTTCTGCTTATCCAGTTCATTTATTAAAATCAAGTGCCCTTCTTATTTTGATGTGCTTTCCGTGTACTTTTCTTGGATGTTTCAATTTTTATCTATTAAAAAAAGTCGTGTATTTTTAACCGGTTTCAAAAAACATATCGTCTGATTGTTTTTGTAGTGAAAGCGTCTTAACGGATGTCCAAACTTACATATAAAAATTACACTATGTTCCGAGACCTCATTCCGACACTTCTTTGACCTTGTGTTAGAAACAGGGAACAGATTGTATATTAAGATTCTCTTCGTTTATAGCAAATAAACAAATATAACTCCAATTAGTAACACAATTTCGCTTTTCGTTCTAATAAATATTCTAATTTTCTGTTTGTGATACTTTAAGTCAGAACACCACAAAAAAGGGCAACGTTACCAGCTGCGGTTACCAGTTTCCAAGTTGGCATTAGATTTGTGTGCTGAACAATTTCATAATATAAACATTATACATTAACACTTCTGGATAATATTTGGACTGATTGGTACTGCAAAATCTGTATTTGTATTCATATATATTCAGAATATATAAAAATGTATAAATATAAAATTTATTCTCATGAAAAAGATGATTATTTGGTTAAAATTGAATCTTGAAACCCAATATACCAAAATTTCGGGGGGGGGTTGAACCCCCAGACCCCCCGCTGGCTACGGCCTTGTCTAGAGTAAATACCCTTATTCCTTAATGTCGGACTTTAGGATATATATTCTGGGGGTAGTTAGGGGCCATTCTTTAATTACGTAAGGGTCTCTGGAGGATTTTTTCTATTTCCTGTTACGTTGGAGGGAGGGGGGGCAATTTTTACAGATTTTGTAAGCCGAAATTTAACATTAGAAATATAGTTCCATATTGAATGTCGAATGGCTCTCTTCTTTTTATAATGTACAATTCGATTTATATCTTATCTTCCAAATTTTTATTACTTATTAATATTTCAAAATCTTTAATGTGTTCATTTTTATTTATTTTAAATGTTATAAATAATAATTATAGTATTCTTACGTCGTATTGAGATTATTTAATATCAAAAAAGAAAGGAAGAATTTTACTGTATAACTTATTATTTTCTAACAACGAGATAGAATCTTACGTAAGAAGGGGGAGGGAAGGTTCGAGAAATCTTACGTATCCATACATGGGGTTTAGGTGGTCAGAAATGACCAAAATCATTCTTACTGAATTAATGAGTGGTCCCTTATCGTTTTGTGGTATTAGGTATTGTCGAAAAATACTTTGAATTTGAACGAAACAAAAAATTAGTTTCTTTGCAGGTTTGTCTCTGTGTCAAATTTATTATTTATGAAAACTTGTTTGAGTGCTTAAATATTTCATAGGTATTAAATTATTTTCTGTTAGATAAGTTAGAGGGGTTTTTAAAAAGTAATCAGCTCAGGAAAAAATACGTTTACATATAGCTAACTTGGTGAAATTTCGAATTCCAGAGCGATGCTTGGTCGCTGAGGGACTTTTCATTATTCAAGTTTGTTCTAAAACAGTTACTTGTTTTAATATGTATTAGATTAAACTATATTTTAGCAGCTATTGTGAAGAATAGTCTGGAGAGGCTTTGATATTTAAAAAATGTATACTTAAATAATATTCCTATAATGTAATCTGTTATAGTTAAGGTAACCTCGTTATATGGGAGGCCTCGAGTTCTCATATGGTGACACTGGTTCAACGTTCTAATTAATTAGCTACTTAAACGTGCCGAAAGTAATAGATAATATTGCCAGAATATTAAATAGGTGAAGTGGTGAAGTAGGTTTGAATTATTATAATTCAACAAATTTTATATTTTAATTAAAAATTAATTTACACGTCATATGTTCATGTATGTATGTCCATTACTCAGAATGACAGGAAGAAAGAGAGACAGAGACAGGGAGATAACGAGAAACCGGAAGTGTATTTCGTAAGAATCTTTTGCTTCCATCGTTCAGTCTCAAATAACTGCCGCTCTTTTTTATGTTTGCTCATTGATTACTCTAAAATGGTTTAATGAGTTCCGATAATTGCATTATGTTAAGCAATATCACGAACGGGTTCCTATAATTTTAATAATTTACGGTTTAAAGAAAATCTTTAAAAAACTCAGTAAATCGGAAAAATATGTGAAATAAGATACCTAAACGTCAAGATAATGTCATATACATTTTCTACACAGATCTCTAAAGTTAAATGTCAGTATATGTCAGAAAATAATTATTGATGGCACATGTGTTTAATTTGTATCTATTTGAGGTCGGTTCTTATTTAAAAATAAATTATATCACTTAAAATAAATTATGTATCGTCTGGAACAGACTCCAACACTTATTCTCTCTCTGAATCTATTTCTGCTCCTTGTTACTCAACTATAAGCGGTGGTGCTATGGATTTTTTTGAATATATATTGTAGGTAATAGCACGATATTCCATTTTGGAATATATGTTGATCCAAATTTCTTTGCTTTTGTACTACGAAAAAAACTTGATATCTAATATATTACAACTCTAGAAATCAGTTTTAAATATTACGAGAATATTTATATGTAATTTTTGGGTATGCTTCCAATACTTAATATCAGATACTCTTTTTAAACAATGTTTATAACTTAGTTTTGTCTTGGCCAAATTTCTGAATCACATCGTATTCAAAATTGCATCAGAATTAAAATTCTAGATGATAACACATTTTTATGATAATATTCATGTTTAATTCATTTTTAATACGAGTGGTTTTGCAATTAACAAACTAAATTATCATATCTTTAAATTACATAAAGCAGATAGCGTTTTATCATATCTATAAGTGTTTGTATTGAATTTCTTGGACTTTGCACTTGGAAATACTTGTTGGTAGTTTCCTGAGCAATAAGCATGTTAAATATAAACTCTGGCGTATTCACTCTTGGCAGTCCTCTAAAACAACAACAGGTTATCGGGCGCGTGATAACAGGCACTCTAATGTATTTAACCATTTTTTTCATGCTCGTAAATTTAATTTGGAATAATTGAGAATTTTTTTACAAATTATATATTAATTGACAGTTTCATGTAAATATATAAAATCAGTTGTTTATTCTCATCCGCTGTTCTTTGTGATAAGTCTGACTGTTATTTTGAATTTCAAGCATCTGCTAGACTAACTAACAGCATTTCTAAATATACAGGGTATTTGAAATTTAGCCGAAAAATTAAAGAATTAAAAGAAAAAGTTGTATTGCACAAAAAACACACTCAAGCTCGTCAATTTTTGTTTTTACTGTAGAATTTTATGATACAGAGATATACAAAGAACTTACGTCAAAAAAGATATATCGCTTCATAAATTTTCTTTAATGCCAACTTCCACTTTTCATTGCACATTTAGCAAGAAAACATCTTTTTACTTACCTTATGGTGAATATAAATAAATATACCTAATTATCTTTTCGTAATTGTCATTATATGCAAATTTCTTCAGAAAACATTGTTCTACAACAATTTCTGGTAAGGAATCAAAACGTTACGATCTATTAAACAAATAAGTATATTAAAATATACATTTACAGATATTACACAGGGAAATAGTTGACAAAACTATAGACATACTTGCTCTCAGTTAATCCCGCCAGAGAGTTTTTCAAGAAGCTAATTAGTGTTTCGGGCCCTTACTAAACTTTGTTTTCCATTTATTTACCATACTTTTTTTACAGAAATCATTGTGAGGATAGATTAGCTACATGAATAGTCAAACATTCGATACCAAATTTATAAATATAGCTGGTTGACAATTACTTATAATATATTTTTTGTCAATTATAATTAGTTTAAAATTTTTTGTTACTCATAATTGTAGAAATAAAAAACAAGAGACATTCCATAAACTCCAAGTGGGGAAATGTCCATGGAAGGATATCAAGGGAACCTACCAGACCTACTAATTAGTCTATGAAAGTTCTGCTCTCTTGATCAAGAAAAATAATAAAACTTTCAAGCCATCAAACGCAGTTTTCGATTTATTTCAGGCGATATTTATTAGACCAGTTCTTTTATAAGTTGTTTAAAAATTAACTATAAAGTGGACTCTGTGATTATATATAATTTAGAGCTCTAATTGAGTTCGTTAAGAGCGCATTCAATTGCGTTCGATGCAAATTATCCAGCGTTCGATGCAAATTATCCAGCTCCTTATTACTAAAATGTAAAAGTTCAGATGAATTGGTTTGTTAATTTTGTTGGGCGAAATTGAATCCACAATTCGGGAAAATGATTTAATAACATGCTTCATTTGGGAATTGTTGATTTTGCACGCGGACTTTTGCAATATTCAACTATTGTGATATGAGAGTACCCGTAGTCACCACTTTCTATCTTACATAAATTTCCAGACGATCCCCAATGGCCAAAAATCTGACAGATTTTCGATCACAGAGTCATTGTCAAGTCAGCAACAGTGATTTGAAAAGAACCAAATGCAAATATTTTAAATAAATCCAATAAATAATACTTAAATAAAAACTCATAGTTCCTTTGTCATACGTATGAACTTACAAATATGTAAGTCAAACTTGTTTAACAATCTTAGACATATACCAGCTCCATTTTAGCTGCCTCTAATTTTGCTCTCAGTTGAGTGTTTGTAATGTGGGTTCTATTTTTTCTGATTATCTGCCTCAATTATTCTATAGGGAACAACCACAATCGTAATAATGTTGGAACAAAGAAATAGTTAATTTTAGCAGCTAGAGATGAGGCTTTAATAATCTTTGCTTATGATGTCGTTGTTATTATATATCGATCTAAAAATGAATATAACAAGTCATGCATATTAGAGCCCTGGAACAGAAAACATAACTTTGAAACCAAGAACTAGAAGAAGTGAACAATTATGTATGAAAATTTGATTGATTGCACATGGTACTTTGTGCAGGTCCGTTAACATTAAATATTCGTGGGTGTCTTCCATAATTTTAGGTACTATTTTCTCTAACTCACTTCTACCTATTTTTGCAAAGCCTTAGAAATAATGGTTTTTTTAATAGTATCTCAGTATAGGTTTCCCTCATATATGTACTATCTTTACCAGGTGCTTTTCAATTTTTAACTGTTGTTACTTCAAACAATTTTTATGTCACGAGTTTCATAGAGTTTTCATTTGCTCAATTGTTTCGAGAAATACTATTTTCAACTATTAATTTTGTAATTTTGGTCCGTTCTTAATTTCTATCTTTAGTAAACGACTGGGTTTTGTCACTATTTCCTCAAAACATTTGTTTGTTTTTACCAATTTTTTCGGTTTATTTGTCGTAAACTACTATTTGAATTCCTATTTTATTTTGAGAAATTGGATGGTGGCGCATTTTATACTGCTGTGGTCTCTAATTTGCAAGCTAACGAGACACCATAAAATACGTGAATATTAATTTTAGTTATTATTCATTCACAAATCGTATTTGGCGTATATCCAGAGAATTACTACGAAGCAATCTGTACCAGTTAAGACTTGTTTGCGGTTTTCGGACTAAACTTTAAGTAAAGGTGTTGCCAGTATAATTTTAAAATAATATTTCTATGACATGGTCTCACTCTGGGGTCATTGGGGGAAGGTGAAATTATCAGTAAAAATCAAAGACTAAACATCTCCAACGACTTGCAGCTTAACATAACTTTGCTTAGAAGATCCAACCATTATATACCCATCATTTCTGGCTTTAAATATGGAACCTTGAAGATAAACTTGGGGTACCAGAATTATTATAAAATACAATTACAGCTCCTTCTATGAACCATTAAAACCCAGAATAGTCAGCATACAAGTATTTTTCATTATTGTTTTGAAATGTTTCATTAGCGTACTTTACTAAGTGAGTGATAACGTCCCTTGATTACTATCATTTTTTATCTCAAGTGCAGTTCAAATTTATTGGATCTCAGTAATAATAATTTGAATAATTTTAATATACTTGTTTACAATGATAAACCAGTAAATCAGACTCATTGACATCTCTCGGAATACTTTTAATAAGGGGATCGATGCCCTCCCTGGTGTTCCCATTCCATGCCACCTATACCTTGTATCTGGCTCAAATATGCTCTATGGATTACAAATGGTCTGTTCAAACAGAGGGGTGCGGAAGTTCCATAGGTAGGGTAGATGTGTAGTTACGTTGTTTAGAATGAAACTTTCGGCAGGAATTTTGTCCCTGGTTACAGATTTTAGTCCATCATTTTCTCGCTTCTGCTTCGAAGGGGGTTGTAAAGTGTGTTATTGTTGAATGCGAAATTTGAAAGAGAACTGCGTGGCACAACATTGGAAAACGCTTTTTCCATTTTCCGAAAAAAAACATGTTTTGGACCGATTTTCTCGCGTCTGCTATGTTAACTAAATGAATTATGATACAACCAAACATTAAAATACGATAGTCATAAGTGTCTGATGTGACCAAAGGGTTGAGATAAGGGCATGATCCTATAAGGAAACGTAACAGTATAGCCACGATTTTCTCGCTTCTGCCAAGTGGAAAAATGAAAGTTAATATGGAGAGTAGTCCACAAAAAAATATCGCATAAAGTTTGCGAATGGCCAAGTAGGATTAAGGAACGGAAAATAATTGTGGGAGCTTGAACGATTTCTTTTCTTAATATGACTTGCGCATAAAAATTGATTTCGTGGTAGTTTCATAGCATTACAGAAACTGTAGGTAAGGACAAACATACTATTTAGTTTAGTTTAGTTTATTGTCCAAGAGAAATGAATCCAATTACAGGACAAATATATAAAATAATGAAACATACTTACAAATAATCTAAGATATCTTAAATATTACAAAAAAGAAAAGAGAGAATAAATAACAAATATTAAATCAGGTTTAAACAATAAATAGAGACTAAGACAATTGACAAGAGACTTTTCCTATTAACTGAACCAAAGTTGACCCGTCATTTGTTGTATATATGCTTCAGCAATTATTCCAAAATTGTCATAGTTAATATCACAGTTACTAGATATACTGTTATAATTTCCACACATGATGAATAATGGTGATTTTATAAGGACATTAGTATTTGCAAAAAGATAAAAATAGGTGTTATTTCTAGAAGCAAGCCTTGGCGAATCTATTGGGATCATTGACAGGACAGTCAATTCTGTTGTGAAACAATTTGTATAAAAATTAAAGACTATCTAAATTCCCATGCATAAGACCTTATCTCAAATCTGTCAAGTAGTAAATTGTGCTGGTAACCTCTGACAAGATATAAGCCGTCAACACGAAAAGCGATAAATTTTAGGAATTTTCTTTGCACTGCCTCCAGACGCTTATGATGAATCTTGTAGACAGGATGCCAGATAAGATTGCAATAATCTAACTTTGAGAGCACTAAGCAGGTATATAAAGATTGTTGCAATTTTTCAAAATAAAACCCAACAATCGCAATGTCGATTTGCAAATTATGGAAATATTTTCAGCGAATGCGAATTTATGATCGAAATATACACCTAGGTCCTTTATGATAGTGCATCGCTCAGTAGTCTGATTATTCAACGAATAATCGAATAGTATTGGATTCCTCTTTAAAGTATAAGAACATAATTCGCATTTCGCGATGTATAGTTTGTTTTTGGTACACCATTACGTGAGCTGATCCAGGTCATGTTCTAGCCGTAAGCTATCATTGATGCCCTCCACTTCACCTAACAGTATACTTGATAAGTCGTTAATGAATATCAGAAACAATAACGGACCGAGATTGGGACATTGGGGTACTCCAGAACTGACAGTAAATATGTTTGATTTAAAACCGTTATAGCTAACAGATTGATGGCGGTTACTTAAGTAGGATTTAAGTAGATTAATCAGCGAGTTACTGAAACCAACTACCAATAATTTTTCGATTAAGGTGGGGTGATGAAGTTTATCGAAAGCCTTGGCAAAATCAGCATAGACCACATCTACTTCACTTTTGGAGTCAATGGCTGCAGCTGTGAACTGGGTGAAAATTAATAAGTTTGTGAGTGTGGATCTATTTTTCATAAAACCGTGTTGGTTCGGCGATATGTGTGTTCTGACAATAACAAAAATATGATCATAAATGCACATCTCGAATACCTTATCAAAGTTAGGAATAATGGCGATGGGTCTATAATTTGATCCTTATATGTAAATGGTAATGGTCTAGCTAATCGTCACTTATTTTTGTTGTACCAAAATCACTATATTTAATAAATATGTAAAATTACATATAAACTAAATTCAGAACACTGTGTAATAATTTGATTATTGCAGTAAGTTTTGTATACTTACATTTAAAGGGAATCGGACATTTAGACAAAAACAAATATGTTAAAGGTAAACTTGGCGATTAAAAACAGCTGGGTGTTTATAAAAATGTATTAATGACCTAATTAAAATTGTATGAACAAAGGTAGAAATATCAGAATTTCATTAAACGTACATATCGTCGATTTAAAGTATAGTAGACCTGGCAAATCAAGTATGCAGCATCCTGTTTAGGAACTCCGTCAATCTGTAAATTCAAATTTATTACGATTACATATTTTGAAGTAAATAACGATATAATTACGAATGGGTACAACAAACAGCCTAATTCCGTATAGCCCCTGGTTCTACTTGAACAATAGTTTTAGATATTTACTAAATACACGGATTTAATAATCAGTAATTTAAGTGATGGTTATACAGATATTTACCATTAGACTTAAATAGGAAGGATTATAGTAATCTAAATGACAAATCTATGGAAAATTGAACGTAGGTTTAGATTTGATTTACGCACTGAAGATGACTAGGTAATTCCTGTATTTATTTTTCTGTGATGCACAAAAGGTGGCAAAGGATTATTTTTCAGTCTTTGTTCGATCAATTCTCAAGATAATTTGTGCAGAGTACCTTTTTAAGAGCACTTCAAACAATAGAGTATAGTTTTGCCAAACATAAAACTTGAAAATGGCCGTCTTTTCAATAGACGTGGATCGTGAGAATTATATATCACAAGTCTCTCTGGAAGGCTTATTATTCTTAACGTCAAAATGGGTTCTAAATAATTATTTTAGATATTCTGTGGAATTTTTGGAAATTAGAGCTTTTAAATCTTTAGAATTATATTAAAATTATTAGAATTTTTTTAGCACATTATCAAGAGATATTGATAAATACTAATCTTAAAAGTTGTTGCAATAAACGTTGTAGTCATTGGGTAAATTTTACAATAGGTTAGTTATTCTATTTCTGCGAATATTTATTTCACTTAATTTATATATACTAGTGGTAGCCCAGTGGTCTAAATTCGACTCTATTTTATGAAATTGTAAAAAGTATATTTTTATAAGAAACAGAGTTGTGGAGAAATCGGAGAAGTTGATGTAATGACTAAAATTGTTCACTCATATTGATAAATCTATTGCAATAAAAAAAAAATAAAAATGTAATCAAATATCGGTATTCGAAATATTTTTGACAAATGAATGACCCCCCAAATTTTTGGCCGGAACCGCTCCAGGCAAAATATTCGATATAATAATTGGAAGATTGTTCTTTGCAACCTAAAAATTTTCGTCATTTGCGGGTTCAATCAAGTTCAGGAATATTAAAGAAAAGAGAGGACCAACAACCCTAGGAGAACTTAAATATTTCATACATTCTCTATTGTCCGCTGTCTGAAAATTTTTTACATAACATATTTAATATGAAACTTACTGCAACGCGTCCGAAAAATCAATACTGATCTACTACATTGACTATGTTACCAGTAAACACTAACAACGCTTCTATGCCACTTCCAGAAGTACATGCTCTCTCCATATATAATTACTCAATGTTTTGAGTTTTAACCGTCTGGCGGCGGCGGCACTGTCAGTTGTTTGGCGTTGACAGTACGACCGTAATAATGAATTTTTATTATATTTTGTTTAATGAATAAACCAATATTATAAATTAATATTAGCATTCTGCACTGAAGGTCGTCAGTAGCTACTTAACAAAACAAAAATGAAGAAAATCGGTTGAGAGACAGAGGCCAAAATGGTATATACCTAATCGTTTTGTGTTTGCCTGTTTATATATAGATTCTTTATTTCAATTTAATACAGATATATACTCTCCTTTTTGTCGTCTTTATAATTTTTAAATTAAAAGTTGATGTGTGATTTACAATACTTTATTATTACCCTGAGTATTTTAACTTCATACTCAAGTCTTATTTTTCTTTCATTACGTTAAATTATTAGATAGTTTTACATTTAGTTTATTGATACATATAATTATTTGTTAATGTACCGATTTTTTTGTTAATTTACACATATTTAGTCACTTATCTAATATGTAGATAATTTACCCTCATTTGAAATCACACATTAAGATCGTGATTTAATTTTCATTGTGTTTTATTAGTAGTAGTATTACAGTTTTCCTTATTTACATATCTTCTATAAGTCTTTGTTTAAATCTTATTATTAATATAATCATATGAGGTTCACAGTCCTAGATGGAAATTACATTTCTGAGAAATCGTTATCTCATAAGAGGATTTAATTAGAGATTTTAATCAAAACATGTTTTTAGAGTGTTTTGAGAAAAATGTATTGATTTAATAAGATTTAAGTCATATCAAATATTTGAGATTATTTTCTGTATAAACGAATAGAAAATATGTTACTGAGTGTAAACATTTTAGCTTGGTTTGTGTATGATAAAAAACAGAAACATATTAATTAAAAATAATATCGTAATTAACATTTCCGCATGGTGTGAGGCATCCACACATTTTAAAGACAACGATTTTGTCATCATTTTAGATAGCCCCAAATCTGAATACATTTGGAACTGATGAAAGTTCATCACATGTACAACAAAATAACAGTATTTGATTTTTAAATTATACGTTTCAAGTTTAATTTTTCAGAAGTATGCCACTCAACATACAATGAATGGTAGGTTCGGTACGCTATCTTGAGTGGCACAGTTCTGAAGTGAAATACTTGGATGCGAGTAAAAATTGACAAAATTGGGGTGTGATAGAGGCGATCGCCCCCTCTAAGAGCCTCATAATTAATAAGTTTAGAACTAAATCGAGGGAATCTTAACTAGGTCAGAACATTAGCATCGCCAGAAACTCAGATTAAAATAGAGAGGAATTACGAGCTATTTAGGAGCTATTTTGCCTGTTCATTAGGGTTTTCTCTCCTCCGATTTTTCCTGCATCAGATAAGTATGTGAAAATTGTAAATGTTTTGTATGGCAATTTCGAAAAATTGACCAGATTATTGGCTGTCCGTACATAAATTCTTCCTCACAGATATTTTAAGAGAAAGAGAAGTCTACAATATGATCAACCAGTATGATACTTATCTGTATTTGGAGACGTTTCAACTCCAACATATTTGAAACCGTTCCCAACAACTTTTACATCTTTATCATCTCTGTAGGAGGCGAATTTACCAAAAATGTTTGAACTATATTTATTTCAAACAGTCAGGCCAAATTTTATCTAGAGCGCTCCAGCAGCGGTTTGAGTTCTTTCGAGATCGAATTTAAAACACTATGTTTATTTCAAATAGTCAAGCTATCTCCCGCCAAATCTCATCAATATAGTTTCAGCGGTTTGAGTTCTTCCCTCGAAACTTTGGCTTCCCTTGATTTTATTAAAAAGGTAGCCTGCCGGTTTCGGAAAATCAAACGACCTCCATATTAAATTTACTCCATTATGAGAAAATTTTATTTAATTGTTTTATTGCTTTACTATCTTATTCTTCTTTATATAATTAATTAATGCATTTTTTCCTTAAAATATGAATGTAGGCTAAGTTTGTGCTTTGGTTCAATAAGTGGCTCTAGTATTTTCGGAATTTTTTTAATCTTTGATTATATAATTTTTAAGACAATTCTAATTATAAGATTATATTGATTATATTATATATACATTATATATAATGCGAACAAATGATACTCAATAATTTATTTTTTGTTAAAGATTAAGATGTAAGTTCCCACAATTCAATCGCATTTGAAATATATATTGATAAAATTAGACGGTATAATACAATTAATGAGTAAAGGTGTAAATATAATTAGTATTATAATTATAATGATTAAAGAATTAAATGAATACAAGTAATGAATATTAAGCAAAAGCAAAACCTTACCTTACCTATATTGTTTATAAATAAAATAATCATTTGTTCTATTAAAAACAACTTAATAAAAAAATAAATGGGATTTGAACCGCTATTCATCAGTTTTTTTTTGCATTAACTCTTCTGCCCAATTTGCCAATTCTATAACGATAGCCAGTCATTATGAATTACTTTTAATTTTCTAACATACTTAGACCGTGAGAACATATAGTTTTAAAATGTTCTAAATGTGATGCAGAAAATTTAACATTCAATTTGTTAAAATCTTAGAAATTAATTTTATAGGTTACAATTTATGCTAAGAGATACTTAAAACATTACATTACTTAATAGTGTTTCAGCTCAAATTCTGATGAGCAAAAATATTTTTGTTAAAATTTGCATTTGATTAAAAAACATATTTTATTACAGGTGAGTCCTGCAATAAATAGCAGCAGACGAGGTAGTGGTAAGTTTTCATACTAAAATTTCAGTGACATTAGCGGAATTTTTATATGTTCATTTTTTGCTATTAATACAATTTAAATATTGTGATTTACGCTCAAAAAAGAGTTTTGAAATAAATTGATTTTTTATTTTTTATATAAAGTGAAGTGAAGCCCAGTAACTAGTGTCCTTTGAACGATTAACGTCTTAGAACAACTATATCACATAGTCGTAATTTGTTTTTATAATTATCTAATTTGCTAAATAAATAATCAATTTTCAATTTCTTCAAAATAAAAAAAGTTCTTGGTATCTTCTAATATTGATAGTTTTAAAGTATTTTTCTATTAACTTGCCTTTATTTGCCTATTTGCTTTGTTACAATAAATTATTCGTTCTACGGAAATTGTCTGTGGATCTAGATTTATTATTCATGGTTTGTTTAATACTGAAGAGTCGGGATTTCTGTTTTATTTTACTAATAGGCAGTTCAAGAAAAATGGTTTTGTTATTCTACTCAATTTTGTCATAAATTGTATATTCTAGTGGATATTATTTAATTTTCTTTCTGTATATTTAAAATATCCAAGAATTATTGACAATATTTGTTAGAATTTTAGATATTTTGAAAACTGTAGCTAGTAACATGGACACAATTTTGCGAAGTTTAATTAAAGATGGTGATATGTGAACGGCGGATTTATGTGAACGGGCTTGACTTTTAAAAAATGAATTTTATTTGCTTTTAGAATGCATGTCTGAGTTCAAATATTCTAATTACCACGAAATTAATTTAGTGATTTCTGTGAGGATTATTACTAACATTATGTTGATTCTTTTTTCTTAATTAGTTCAGTAGGTATTGCATAATAAAGTAGGAGAGTATGAAAATATGATTTTGGTATGTCACTTATACTAAAGATTAATTCAAATGCAAATTGAAACACTTTTTTATATTACTGTCAGTTTTTACCCAAAAGTTTTACTTCAGATATTTTTGTCCATTTTAAACGGTGTTTTTCTAGCAAGGGTTCTTAAAAGAACTGGTTCCAAAAATATTAGATAAAAAATATGTTTCATTGAACTTCATCTTCGTCACACAATGAAAATTTCGTGAACTCTAAAAGTAATAACATACTTTATTTAGAAAATTGATTTTGAATTATATAAATCTTGCCTCGGTTTTACTTGGAGAGATTTCAAACTTTCAGAATTATTTAAAAATAGTCTACGGAACATGACACGGGTAGGTACAAATATATTTTCAAATCATTTGAAAACATGCCACAATTACGTTACGTATCGGGATGCAAATAAATAAGTCCGTATCAAAGTTCAGTCCCTAATTCTGAAGTTTTCCAATTGGCATTCTTAACGAATTCATGTTTTGGATATCATGTGGCGTTTTACATAAATAAGTCATTTAACAGGACTACATCTTAAAAAGTACTGACAGAACAATAAAAAAACAGGTTTGTCATGACATGATGATATCAAAATATTTATGTTTGATGTTCAAAACCAAAATATTTACTATACTCTCAATTTAAAATAAAACTTCAAGTCACATTGTAAAGCGATGATAAACTATTTGAGTAGTTTGTTTTTTTGCAAATCATCAAATGTGGAAAGCTACTTTACTTATCTAAGAAGATTCACCTTGATATATAATTATTTTCATCAAGTAGGTATGCATGAACCTGACTGAGTATCTGAGATCATCACCAGTTAAAGAGTTTTCAATATGTTCATTACATATATATCTAATAATGGACAAACAATGCCAAACAAACCATTGGAATCTTTATTTTCCATTATAGAGTTATTTGCTTTCCATTAAATTCTTTTGTGTGTGAAAATAAGTAACTGATCGTAAAGATATAACCACCACGCAAAAATTCAGTTATAATCAATACTGTCTTTTTTGTTATTATATTCTCCATTCGCCACTTTTGGTATTACAAACACTTAAAATATATAGAATGAAGACTGATTCCATTATCCATCGAAAAAGTCGTTTCAAAATGGCAATTCGCTGAGTAGGAATTAAATTGCAAAAAATGACAGTGTTTTAGTAATTTTCATTTTCGTATTTAATTTTATAGGATATAAAGGGTGTTCCAATTTGAGGTTAATTTTTAATATCCGGTTATTAAAAATGGAGAGATATACGTTTGAGCAACGCGTGATTATTATTAAAAATTATTTTAAATTTGGTAAAAGTTGTGCAGAAGTTGGAAGAAAATTTCGTACAGAATATGGAAGAGAAAATTGTTCGTCAAATGTTACCATTGGAAAAATTGTTCAAAAATTTGTGGAAACTGGTTCAGTAAAAGATGGAAAACATATCATCGTAGTGGACGTTCAGAAGAAAATATTGCAGCTGTTACTGCTAGTGTTGTTGAACAACCAAAAACATCAATTCGTCATAGTGCACAGCAATTAAACATTCCAAAAACCTCTTTATTCAGAATTTTGCGCAAAGATCTTCATTTAAGGGCTTACAAAATTCAGATAACGCAAGAAATAAAGCCAACAGACTTTGGTTTATGTCGTCAATTCGTTAATTGGGCCATACAACAGAAACTTGAAAATGTGAATTTTTTCAACAAAATCATCTTCAGTGATGAAGCACATTTTGAATTGGGTGGATTTGTTAACAAGCAAAATTATCGAATCTGGGGTGAAACAAATCCACAAGAAATAATGGAAAGACCGATGCATCCACAAAAAGTAACTGTTTGGTGTGGTTTTTGGGCTGGTGGAGTGATTGGTCCATACTTTTTTGAAGATGACAATGGAAATGCTGTTACTGTGAATGGTGATCGATATCGAACGATGATTACTAAATTTTTGTGAGATGAATTGGAGCATATGAATGTGCAGAATATGTGGTTCCAACAAGACGGTGCAACATGCCATTCAGCAGCAGAAACAATCAATCTTTTGAAACAGAAATTTGGTAATCGAATAATGGCTCGAAGAGGAAACATTAATTGGCCCCCTAGATCTTGCGATTTAACACCTCTAGATTTTTTCCTATGGAGCTATTTGAACGAAAAGGTATATGCCAACGATCCATAAACAATTGATGACCTAAAAGAGAACATTATTGACTGTTTTCAAGTAACTGAACCGCAATTATGCCAGAAAATTATGGAATCACTTACAATATATTGTTTTCCATTACTAAAACGAAACAATTGTACTATCATTTGAAATAAAAGATTTGATCATTCTCAAATAATTTGTGTATTTTATTAAAAATTTAAAAATTAACCTCAAATTAGAATACCCTTTAACCTTATTTAACTGTAATATTATGCGCTCCTTTACAAGCAGGTATTAATAGTCATAGTCAAGTGTGTTGGTCACAGCCACAGCAGATACTAGCGAAATAATAGATCTTTGCAGAGTTTTAAGTAGGCGTTCTTAGATACACAGACATGTTATTTTGAGTAGCAAAGAACAACAGATGCGTAGGCAAAGACTCTTTTTGGATGCTATTTCTTTACATCAAAAAATTGGTTTGATATTCCTTACATGAAAATAGTAACATAATTCAACATTTTTGTAATCTGGATTAGTAAAAGATTTGGATGAAAGTCAGCGCTGCCAACTCGCTACTATATATTAATGTCACTAAGATGGAAGTGTCATTAGTGCAGTTAAATTGTTAAACAGTTAAACGATTGTGAAAAAGTATTATTGAACTAAATGATAACAATCACACAGATGTAGCTAAAATAATCAAGGAATTCTTGCCTCGACTATATTTTACAAAAACGAAATGTTATACTCATTCTATTCGAAGTGACATATAAATGATCTTTGTATAACTTTTGAATGACGTCCGAGTGGCTACTATTACTGGTCCCTCAAAGACAAGTCTACCTTCGACCTTTCGGTTATATATATATATATATATATATATATATATATATATATATATATATATATATATATGTGTCAATATCAATTTAACCCATTCTATTTTTAAGAAATTCAATTTCCCTAAATTCCATAGAAACTCTTAGTTCACCCCCAATCCAATAATTTAATATTCACAATTTTCCAGTCAATTGAGTCAAATAGTACATATACTAATTCAATTTTCATGCCTGTATCAGTTTTTGTTTCTGAAGGAAAACAATAGTGTACTGTCATTCCCCCAACTAAAAATTCAATTTTCTCAATGATGAATCACGAATGGTATTCATTTAAAAAAAGAATCAAACACAACATTTTTCAAAAAATTACCTTCTCCCTAATATAAATGAATTTTTCCCAAATGATTAAATAACCTAGTTTACATTTGATTTGGGAAGCGGAGTATATAAAAATTTTCAGGCTTGTATCACTATTTTTCCTAAACACGATAAAATGCTCATAACCAGTAATTTAATAGTTATAATGATATTACACATTATACATATACTTTCTTATTTAAAATTATACTTAATAAAATGCATGCCGTAAATAATTTTTTTTTCTTCTATAAAATGGTTTGTGTTAAATATCGGGTGTGCTGTTTTTAGTAACATATATATAATTTTAGCATTTCTTCATTACCAACCTCATTTGAATATTTATTGTGGAATTTTGTTGATTTTCGGACAAATTTCTCTATTAATAACAACTTGCGTTTTGCTCCTATTAATGTTTCGAGTAAAAATAAACACTAAGTCCTTCAACTTATTTACATTGAAATCCCGTTGTTAATTATTATTTTGATTTCATTGTAGACATTCCCATCTGACACCTCAATTATGAATTTTAAATTTGGATGCAAGGCTTTGTTATGGGGAAACAACCTTGGTGTATGTTTCTGTTATTATGACTGATATTTTTGACTGCATCAATAAATTGGAAGGTGTTTGTTTTTTAATATTTACGTTTAATATTGCTGTGGTGGTCAGAGAATAGCTTTCTCTGAACAAAATCAATGCTTTCATCTTTCGTAAAGAACACGGATTTTGATTTCAAAAGCAATATTTAACATGCCTTCAATAGTATTGAGATGAATGTGTAATGGTAGCTGATAAGTAATTGTTGCAAATACATGTGAAAACAGTTTAGCGTATTACTAATTAAAAAAACCTTACAGTTTTTACATAGTAATGAGAAAATTGTTTGAGATAAAACCATATTAACTTTCTAAAAATATTTTAACAACCAGGCTTAGCTACTCATTAAGTGTAGTGTTAAAAACATTTCAAGTTTTTGTTTGTAATTCTATAAATGATTATATATTAAAATATTTGTAATTTTGCAAAGTAAATAACTGACAATAGACCTCAATACTGGTCATTATGGTTCATTATAAAAAGTGATTGGAACTTAAAGACTTAGGGTATTAGTTTAGTTTTTGCTGTAAATGAGTGAGGCCCTATTTTCAAAATCTTGGTTTCAATAGTTTGGAAGCTGGGCTAGGGTGCACGAATTTCGAATATATTTTTAATATATTTCATTTTATACATTACATGATGTGCTTAAAATTATTATTATTTATTTTCTAATTTGAGCCGAAAATTAACCTTGGAATTTTGTTTAGGCTTTCTTGAATCCAACGAATGACGCCCTAAATTCCCACTTTTTCAAAATTTTGGCCTGAAAAATATGTGTTGATGAGTGCGAATGCTCGATTTTCGTCTATTGTTGGTATCTACATATTATATAATGCAATTATAAGAAAATACCTTGGTGTTTATCATAACGAGCCCTTTTCCTGGACGCTTCACGTGATGCACTTCGTATTTTCGTATTTTACGATTTTTCTATGATTGCATCACCGAACTTTATATTAGTACCAGTTTTATGTTTAAAAATACAAAATATTTAAAACCGTGGACACCATGACCTTGAAACATGTGATAGTTTTAAATATAGAGTCCTTAGTTTCAATTATAGTGTTATTTCGCAAAAAATTGGTAAACTCAAGTTAAATATATCCTTTCATCTCTATTTTTCATACTGACCAATGTAGTAATATAAACCTTAGGAATAGCTACAACCCTGGCGGTATAACGGAGTATAACGATGTCTGTTTTAAAAAATACCTACCAAATGAAAAAAAAAACAGTTTGTTAAACAAAAATCCCATAAGTTTAGAATTTACACGTAGCGAATCATTTTTCAAGAAAGTTTGACTGCATCCTAACCAACAAGATCAAAGACACATTGGTTATATTATAAATATTGTCTATGATCAAGTATCAAACCCTCCAAAAAATCTCGCTCAACAACCTTGAGAACAAGAAGCTGAAAGAAGACTTCGAACCACTGGAGGAAAAGCTACGAAAGCAAAGGATTTCACCCAACTCACGAACTGTGCTGAAGATATAGGAGGGATACAACCAAAATATCAGTCCAAAAAACTGATATCGACGACCCAGGCGTTGCTACAGTAAGCAGGACATTGACAAACGAAAACAGACATAAGATACACTTAACCAAATATGCTAAAATAAAAAAATGCTAAATGGTATTTTATACGTAAGTTGTGATAGAAAAAAAAAAACAAAATATATCCAAATTTTATCAGACCAAAAAAAAACAAAGCTATCTAGAAACTCCGCTTCTGTAAAAGTGGTTTCATTCAAATTGGATCAAAATTTGTAGGTAGATAGCTTTCAACATTCTGAGCAAAAGTTTTGATGCGCTAGGCTCCGAAACTCAATACCAGCTGAGATATTGAGCTTGAAAGTTTCGACTTCCGGTTTTCGCGAATCCGCTTTTGTAAAAGTGATTTCAGTCAAATTGGACCAAATTTTGTAGGTAGATAGATTTCAACAATCTGAGCAAAAGTCCTTATGGCACTAACCCCCGAAACTTATTCCAGTTGAGATATATATATCATTCGACAGATTTTCAGTTTTTATATTTTGCTAACTCTTTGAAAACAGATTAGCAGCTTGCCAGTCCACAAAAAATCCTTCCACCTCTATTCGTGAAAATATGCCCGTGTCGAGTACCATGAGTACCGATCTAACCGTTAAGCAATTTTTCAGTTTTTGTTTTTTTACCTACTGTGCATAGGGTAGTAACTTTCGAGTCAGGAAAAACTCCATATTAGTTTTTAACTATTATACACTCAGCTTTCGCATTTATACGCTTATAGCCCAGGTCATTTACGAAAATACGTGACAAAATTAATAGTAGAAGAAAACCGACATCAACTTGTTCTAATGATAAACCTTGACTAATTGACATAAAATTCAACATTTTTACAAAAAACCTTACCGTTTACACAAAATCCACCTACGAACCCGTGTTTGCTACTATGAGAAATGAAAAACTTACAAAATGAGCTACTATAAGCTCAACTTCGTTAACTGGTTTCTTAGATAATGGAATCTTTATCCAAAATTCCAAAAAAATAAATAATTCCTTATATATTTTTTTATTTTATAGCTAAAACTTTTTTATTAACTGAAACGATAGATCATCTCATACCCAATTCATGTTCTAAAAATAAATACTGTAGCCCTGGTGGTTTTTGCAAAATTTCAGTCAATTCTATGGAAGACATATTTTTTTGAAACGCCATATTACCTCACTGGATCACCCTATCATTATGAATAAAATACCTTTGGAAAATAGGAGAATTGATCTAGTTAAAGTATACATACATAGAAATATTGAATGTATTTGGCCATTCCATAAAAATTTATTTGGACGAATCCATTTGAAAAATTGCTAAGGGGTGGTACATGTGTAACTATATTCTTATAATAAATAATCTCAATGCAGATTTTAATTTTAAGCAGACGAATATTTATATTTCTTGGATAATATGGATTTATGTAATAAATTTAGCAGATTAGAATACCTAAACTCCATTTAGTCACAAATGATAATGACGGAGCAATCATATGCAAAATGCGAAGGCTGTTGCCAGCGATTTTTCCTTTTGGATGTGGTTCAATATAAGATCAAAACATATATATCTATGGAAATTTGGCTTGTCATTAATTAGTATTTATTAATAAAAAATTCTTAACAGGAATCTGAATTGAACAATATAAAAATTACGTTCTTAACTATATGAAGAATACTTTTTTTTTTCCTATTATTAATGATTATCAATTTGTATCAGCGTTTCATGTATATATAATAATAAAATATAAGATGTACTGAAAGTGTAAACAAAGGAACCTACTGTTATTTACTTATGAATAGAGAAGGCAAATCTCCGTTTTTTATTTAAATTTAAAATAAGTACGTCTATTGAATATTAAAAATTATTACTCCATCATTTTCATCAGTGTGTATCTAAATGGAGTTTAGGTGGAGCATTTTGCTAAATTTATTACATAAATCCATATTATGCTAGAAATATAAATATGTGTTAAAATTAAAATTTGCATCAAGATTATTTATTATAAGGATATAGATACACAGGTACCAACCAATTTCGAATGGACGCGTCCAGAAAAATTATAGAAAATGGTCAATTATTGTCTGTATTTATACTTTAAATTTTGAAAAAGAGATTAGAGGTCTCGAGATCAGCTCTTCTACTTTCCATCGTTGGTTTCTTCATAATGATAAGGTCATCCGGTGAGGTAACATGGCCTTTCAAAAAAATATGTCTTCCATAGGATTGACTGAAAATTTGCACAAACCACCGTATTTATTTTTAGAACATGAATTGAGTATGAGAAGGTCTACCCTTTCAGTTAATAAGAATGTTTCAGCTATAAAATAAAAAATATATATAAGACATTATTAATTTTTTTTGGAATTTCGGGTAAAGATTTCATTATCAAAGAAACCAATTAACAAAATTGAGCGTATAGTAGCTCATTTTGTAGGTTTTTCATTTCTACTCAACATTGCCCATAGCAGCAAACACGGTTCCATAGGTGGATTTTGTTACCGATTTTTTAAGGTTTTTTTGGAAAAAAATCATTAGAACACATTGATGTTGGATTTGTTCTACTATTAATTTTGTCACCAAAAGGGCTCTTTCTTCGTAAATGACCTCAGCTATTATTAAATCCAGAATATTCACCAAAAATTATATCAGAAGTTTCGCCCACTTTCGCCACACTACCTCATGGGGAGTTTTAGTTTGTTTATGATGACTTGAGTAATACAACTAATTACAAACTTCACTTTATTTAAAAATTGTGACATATGTTTTGCGTCCGATGGAGCTTATTCATACAAATATGTAATCAGTTGTATTACTCAAGTCATCATGAATTTCAACTTCCACCAAGTCTATTATCAATCGAATATAAAGTTTATTAATGTGTATATTATACTTCAGAATGAATTGAAAGCTTTATTTCATGAAAAATAATAATCCTGTTTTCAGATTTCAACTTTTGAAAATGCCAAATGAGATTTTGGCGAAATGTCAGGTAAAATGTTTTTTTCAGAGCACAAACCGAGAAACGGATGTACACCGGATACCACAAAGAAAATTATATATATATATATATATATATATATATATATATATGTTTTAGGTGGTTTCCGGGAATTCATCCGCGTAGTTGATAACTGATCACTGCCGGGATCGATGGTAAAATGACGACGTTTCGGCAGAGTCACATCTGCCCTCTTCAGGTCGGTTCGCATAATTCTCGTAGCCTTCTGCTTTCGCTTCTAGTCACTCGAATACTAATATACTAGTAGTAGTATTCGAGTGACAAAATTGTACAGTGTATAGTAGTAGTAAGTAAGTAGGTAAGTAAGTAGGGGGAATAGGTAAATTTTTTTATATTATTGTTAATATCTTTAAAATAATATTTGAGTGATTTCGTATATCCATAAGTTTGTTTCGAATTACTAGGAGGTTAATTTATTTCTTAAGTAACTTTTAGCTTCTCAAATGTTCAGATTTCGAAGCATTCAAGCGATATAATATAACTGTACTCTGGGGCGGATCCAGGATTGTCATTTGGGGGGGGGCTTGACGTTACTGAAGGTTGATTTTATAGACCAATCAATAGAAATTTTTTCCTGAAAAAAATACTATCAGGATACTGCCTGTGCCATCACATTAAGGACGATTTGTAGTGATATTTTGCTACCTTTTCCACAATTGAAACAAGAAAATTGCGTTTTTTTTTCGTTGCATGTTTTTAAAATGAAAAATAATAAACTATTCTCAATGGTGTCAACAGGTGAATTGTGAAGCATGAAAATACTAATGAAATGAGCCCAGGATCGATCCGATAGGATCTTTAGTAACAAGGAAAATCAAAAAATACTAAAAATTTAGCGGTTTTCTTTATATTATCATGAGTCCGTCACTATCGAAGTTGTAGAACTGGGCTTGTGGGAACTGATAGTAATTGATATCTACCTTATGCGTGACTTAAGCACGCGCTATCGGTTTATTAGTTTTTGAATAATTGTGATATGAAGTTTTTAGTCCACTATTCTTGCAGTGCGTCTCCATGAGACATGGATCGTCAAATATCAATTCAGAATAGAGATATTGAAAGTAGAGGTATCATTCTACAACGCCTCTATTTTAATTTTTCGTTAAATGTCTGTGAAATATACGAAAAATTTTAGCAAACATCACCAAAATTTGGTGAGCGTTTTAATGTGTTCGCGTAGTGGGGGGAACACGGTTGTTGAGGGGAACTGCTGACAATATTTATTATCGATAGTAACTGTCACACTGATTTTATTATATCAAATGAGAACTGTTTGTTTATTAATAATGATGATAAACACTAAAAAACCATACCAGCTGAAATATGTTGACAACTATAACTCATGTTACCAGCTTTGCGTGTTGGGATAATGTGAGCAACATGATTCCAACAATGTGCTGGAAAGAACCTACTAATTCAGTAATTATTTTTTTCCAACCGGTGACATTTTCATAAAATGTTTGGTAGGACAGTAAACTGGACAAAACATCAAAGTTGTAAAACGGTGGAATATTGTTCGATTAGGTGCATTGATGAAATAACACATATTTAATTTGGCTACTTTATTTGTAATAGTGAAAACGTTTTTAAGATAGTCACATTATCGTAAAGAAGTCTCGAAAATATTATTTTATACTTAACATCAAAAATACGCGATAATTTATTAAATGCGCAATACGAAATACCACTATTTTATATAAACATTAAATATAGTTTAAATTGAAATTAAGATTAAACCATACCATTTCCTTTTCGGGTTTCAGACATCGTTAAAGCTAAGGACAAAAAATATATCTGTTCATTGTTCACTCAAACATGGAAATAAACGAAAAGGAACTGTAATTGCCGGAAACTTGATAAAAATATTCGATATCATAAATAATATCAATGTTAAAAGCATTAAGATCTTCAACGAAACTGAAAACAAGCATTAATGTACTGCATTAAATCCGGAACATACAGACTGAATTAATTGACATTAATATTCCAATTTATTGGAGTATAATCTTAGAAACGGTGAAATTCAAAACTAATGCAGCTTAAAAATATCTTTATGTACCTAAATCCAGACTTCACGGTATTTTTCACGATTTTGCCTAGAGATTTTTTTGAAATTTTTACAAATCTTGAATTATGTTACTAAACTTATAAAATTGTTCTCTTACTCAATTAACTAAAATTAACCTCAAGGTTAGTATGATTTTGCGTTTTTCTAGGAATATATTTTTAATTAATATATGAACTAATTTTGTATATTAGTTTGTGCACTGAACTTTTAACAAACATTTTAAATACTCAATTAACTTCTTTCTGTTAATACACTTTTATAGATACTCCTGGAATGGGACTCGTTTTATACTGGCTGTACTTGTAAAAAATGTTTTCTTTGTTATATCTCCGGTTCCCTTGATATAGCAATATAAAATACATAAAACAGTTGTTAAATGTAATCATGAGCTTTTAATAGCACAAAGTTTCATCCAAATTGGCCCAGTATAAAAATATTAATAGCCATACAATCGATTCTTTGTTGACCTAGTACCAACTGTGAAGTTAGTATTGAAACTTATTACACATTGTTCCAACGTTAGTCGTCATCTCATACACATTTTGGAGAATAACAATTATAGTTATAGTAATAAATAGTTTGTATGGATAGATAAATTAGACGTGAGGGAACCAACAGGTAGGTGGGGGATAGATCAAATTTGTAAGTTTTTCGTATAAATATAATGAAAACTGATAAATATTGGGATATACTATTTTATCTCTCCATAAAGTTGTAGTTTACATCTGGCCTCATGTTGATTTTCTCACAATTTCTGTTTACGGCCACATGTTTTATTTGTAGCTATACTCTGACTATAAATAAGTTGTAAGGCCTTCAACTTATTTACTTTGGAATCTTGTTATTAATTATTCTTTGAATATCGTTCCCATATGGCATGTGAATTGTGAATATTAAAATAGGCTTTGCGGTTGGAAAAAGACCTTCGTTTTAGTTTCTCTTGTTACTGATGTTTTGTTTACGTCAATAAACTGGACGTGTTTAATGTTTACTTTTTAACAGTTACTTTAGAGGTGAAAGGTAACTTTTACTGAATAAAATCAATGCCCTCGTAACGTACGACAA
Organism: Octodonta nipae; assembly: GCA_034190945.1. NCBI lineage: Eukaryota > Metazoa > Arthropoda > Insecta > Coleoptera > Chrysomelidae > Octodonta > Octodonta nipae. The sequence continues at coordinate 94,025,281 of CM067220.1, forward strand.
TTAAGAATAGACTTTGATACTGAAAGTAATTTTTAACATGCTTGCTATGGAAATGAAATGCATTTGTAACAAATGTAACAGTAATAGACTCACAATACCAATTACGGTTGCCGATAAGTGAAAATTATTCAGATTATTATTCAGTTTTGTAAAATACTGGCTCAATATTGTTAAATTATCACATTTAATACTAGTCACATGAATGAATACCTTTAAAAATATTGTGAATGATGTTTAAAAATATATTTGTCTGAGATGAAGCAAACTTTTAAATGTTTTGTTTTTGAAGCCCTAACAATAATAACTTATTAATTATTGACTCTACAACTCTATAAGTCGCCCATTATTCGGTTTATTCAATAAAATAATTAAATATTAGAAAATCATTATTACCATACCGTAATACATTATGTGTATTTTAAATTGACCGAAAACAAAAGTGGCACCGATTGATTTGTAAATTCGCTTTTCGTGATTTATTAATATTGCTTTCCCTATTGATCGGAATCCGAAATGTTCTATGCGGTCCCACTTTATATTTCAACAATTCCAAAAGTTTCTGAGTCTAGGTCAGACTTCGTTCTCAATGACAATAAAGAAAAAATTTTTGGACACCCTGCTGTATGTATTTTTCATGCTTGTTAACCTGATTGGTTCTTATATTTTCGCTTATGCTTATAATCTCATCATACTTCATAATAACAATGATTGTGCTGTTTTGTATAAATTGCAATAAGTAAAATAACAAAATACCTGTTCATATGGCAAAAGATTGCCAAAATCGGATAAACATAGATGATTGTAATGGGTGCAAATTCTAGGTTTAAAAGGTGATACTAACCAGCGTCATATTCTTTGTGAAACAAATTTTCCAAATTATATAACTAATGATTGATGAATTCATTCACTAAAAAATTAAAGTCTTGAGATCTCACGATAAATCGTGAGATATGATAGCCCTGAGACAGTCAATATGTTTCCCCTTGCTATACTCAAACACAATAAGGCAGTGAATGATGAAACCAATGAGCATTTAGCCTATACCTCGGCACCACTCAACTCATGCACTCTAATCACAGCAGCGCCATCTGTTTTCTAACGCAACAACTTACAACTTATTGATCGACCCTTGTACAGTATAACTGGCAATTTGAAGTCTCTGATGGCTCGTTCTTTGAATCTTCTCGATGTCTACATAAATTTTGCTGAAAAAAGTAGATAATAATATTCATGTTATTTTCCTAAAATATAGTGACGTCTTTTAAAGTACGATACACGCCACGATTATGTTTGTTTGTTTATGTTAAAATTTGTTGTAATTATACAATTGTTTGTACTTTTCTATCTTGTTATTTGTTTAATCACATTCATTCCATGAGCAATTGTGTTATATCAAATATATCAGTTTCAAAGTCCAATAAATAATTTTCCTAGCTTTCATAAATCACCGCTGTTTTTCAAAACATATTTTTAGCAGTATGTCGCTTATCAGATTTTTTATGTCATAGACAACAACCAAGATTTCAAAGTAAATAAAATCTACACTACTTGTAATTTTTTGGTTTTCATTATAGCGCGAATAATTAATAACGAAAATATTGATATACATTTTTTTTATTAGAGAGGTTATTGTTTAACCCTTAGGGGTCACAATTCTGGCAACTAGAAAATATAATAATAAATAAAATGTATGTGTTTATATCAAATCATTGTAATTCTTATATTGAAATAGAATTTGCTAATGACGTTTACACTACCTGACATGTTTCGTTAAAATCTAATGATAATCCAGACAATTAAGCAAAATTCGATGCAAAATGTAGCATTAGCTATTTTGTGGGATCGGTTCTAAATGTCCAGTAAAAGGGTAATTTATACATGAGCATTCTCGCAACCTTATTCTGGTCAGGGCCAAATTTTCAAGAAAATAGTCCTAGTTAGAATTTTTGTAGTTGATATATAACAGATAATATTTCATCATGAAAAAGCAATAGATGCACCTCAAAAAAAAACCGAAATTTAAATAAAGGATGACCAATTAAAAATATCAATTTTCAATATGTTGCCACTATTATTACCTACTCAATTTTTTTCGGTCATGACATATTGACAAAAATGGGTTTTTCTTTGTGATCTTTAGGGTTCCGTATACGGTACAATATACGGATACCCTTATAATATCACTCCGGATTTCTGCCTCTTTCACATCACAGCAATTTTCTCCTAAACTACTAGACGGAAAAGGTTGAAATTTGGTATAACTGTATAGTTTTGGTGACTCGATCAGGAGTACATATCGTAAATGGAGAAATTTTGAATTTAGGGATACTTTCGGGGGGGGGATAAAAAACATCGACCTTTCCCCCCCTTATCACCGAAACTATAAAAAGTAAAATTTTGAAAGAAATTAGAGATATCGCCTGAATTTTACCGGAAAAATAACGAGAAACCTCTACTATTAATTTTGGTGGGACATTACAGAATTAAATGGAAAATATAAAATTAAAATTATTTCTAACACATCATGTAATATAACAAATGAAGGGGCCCATTATGGCGAAAACAAATATATTTTTTTCATATTTTTAAAATAAATAATTTTAAAAATATTAACATAAATATAGAAAAATAGGGATGTAGGGCCTCACCTGAATTTTATCGGAAAAATAAGGAAAAGTCTCTAATATTAATTTTGGGGGGCAAATTACAGAATTAAATGAGGAACATAAAATTAAAATTGATTGTAACACATCATGTAATATATCAAATGAACGGGCTCATTATGGAGATAACAAATATATTTTTTATATTTTTAAAATAAATTATTTTAAAAATATTAACAAAAATATAAAAAATTTTACCCATTCCCTCTACCTTATCTCCGAAACTATAAGCCGTAAAATTTTGAAAAAACATAGGGATATAGGACCTCACCTGAACTTTACTGGAAAAATAAGGAGAAACCCCTAATATTAATTTTAGGGGCCAAATTACAGTATTAAATGGAAAACATAAAATTAAAATTATTTCTAACGCATCATGTAATATATTATTATGACGAATACAGATATATTTTTTTCATATTTTTAAAATGAATATTGTAAAATATATTAACAAAAATATTTTAAAAAAATACCCATTCCCCCCTTTTTTCCCCAAACTATAAGACCTAAAAATTTTTATTAACAGGAAAAATACGTAGAAATCTCTAATATTAATTTTGGGGCCAAATTATAGAATTAAACGGAAATAAAAAAATCGTTTTTTCCGCATCATGCAATACATCAAATGAAAGGGCTCATTTTGAGGAATACAAATGTATATTTTTCATATTTTTAAAATTAATTGTTTACAAGATATTAACCATATTACCTAAAATTTTGAAAATAATTAGAGGTACTGGGGCTCACTTGAAATTCATAAGAAAATTTAGTAGAAAATCCCAATATTAATTTTGAGGACAATTTATAGAATTAAATGGAAAATAAAAATTCAATTTTCAAACACATCATGTGATATATCAAATAAAAGGCTCATTATGTGAATTACAAATATATCATATTTTTAAATCATTTGTTTAAAAGATATTAACAAAAATATTAAACATCGACTTACTTCCCCCATTAGAAACTACACTGTCTAAAATTTTAAAAATATATTGATTTTCTATTTTTATATAATTTGTTTAACAGATTTATTAATTTATTATTTAAAACTTGAGCTATTTTCCCCTTTATCTTCCAATCTACAGAGCCCAAAATTCAGACAGTAGATTATAAAAGGCTTCCAGAAAGTTTATTAGTAAAATAAAACTCTAATGTTAATTTTGGGATCCAAATTAGAAAATTAGATACATATGTATTTTTATAAACATCAAGCGAATCATGAAGCTGATAAAATAAAAATCCATGTATGGAAAATAAAAGTGTATATTTTCAATAAATTTAAAACGCTTGCTATAAAAGATATTAGGGGTAAATATAAGAAAATGCAGTCATTCCCTGCTTGTCTGAAACTGGAATATTAGAATCTTAAAGGAGCTATGGAACACTAAGGGTTCCGTAGTCCAGCTCGCACTTGACCAAATTTTATTTCTGTCTTAGCACTAACATATATGGGCGGCAACTCTTCGCCTAATGAACACAAAATATTGATTCATTCATATTTGTATGGTGTTATAGGGTATCATGCAATTAAAAATCCACTGTACTGTAAGAACACTATTTGTTAAATGCAAAATAGAAATAGAGGTTGATTATATACAATATATAATAGAATTATTGTTTGGAGTCGTAACCAAAATAAATTCTCCAATAAAAACTTCAATTGGTTTATAATCCTGAGTTGTTGAAGATAGGTATATATATATATAATATATATATATATATATATATATATATATATATATATATATATATATATATATATATATATATATACCCAAATTTGTAAAAGTTTTTTGAGTAGGTATGCTATAACTTTCAATAGGACACTTAACTTTAATCAGTTTTTACAATTAATCATTTGGTTTAAATAATTCTCATACATAATGTGTAAAATGAAATGTAGTGAAGGATTTACACCCACGCACAATGGAAGTTTGTGTTAAGTATTTCAGAAAAGAAAAAATAGTTGGCATGTTAAAATGTATTCATACCCTCATTTGAACCTACGTCACAACTTAATGTATAAATAGAACAATTTTGAGTTACAGTGACATTAAAAAGGTAGTAATCAATATAAAAAATGTCATAATCTAAAAACTTTCATTAATCCACTAGAAATTAGCAGATTGTTCACATAGTAAAGGTTTTTAGACAGTGAGTAGCTGCTGGGATGTTCGTCATGATGTAGGTTAACATTATTTACTAATTATTTTTATTATATATTCTGATTGTGTTTCTTTAACCTTAAGATAAACGTAGTCATAATATAAATATATTTTTATCCTGAAGTTATAAGAGTAGGAAACAAGACAACTACCTTTAGCTCCGACCAATAAACAGTATCTCTGGCCATAAATAACCAACATTAAATTTTTCAAATCTGACACGTGTTTTAAACATGTGTCACATAGAACATACGTCGAATAGTGAAGAAAAGTTTTTGGTTGTAGCAGACCCACGATATAGTGTTTTGAGACAAAGCCAATTTTTTTTTTCGCATGTAGATACTTAATGGAAAACTTTTTAGTTTAAATATAATTAGCCGAAAATTATAATGTAATGCCATCATTTCGTGAACTTTGAATCTTTATTTCGTCTATGTTTTATAAAGAATACGTGTGTAAAATTCTGAATATTACTCTTGATACCAAGTACAAGGTACAACTAATTGATTTATTATTATTCTATAATCAAAGTTATAATAATAGCGAACAAACAAATTGTTAATTTTGAAATTGCGTTTTCGATTCACAACCATATATTCACCATATAGGCTATTGAACATCTCGAAAAAATAAAAGAAGTAAAGGGAATTAAGATCTTAATGCAATTTTATTGCTTTATATGTTCATTTGGTCTATAAAGACGATAAAACTGCGGAGTGTAATTAAATTTACTGGTGCATTTTTGGGAACATCTTAAGTTTGCTTTCTGTTTTTACTATGCATTTTTACAGCATAATTATATAAAGGTTTTTTTGTAGAGAATCAAATTTCGTATGGAAATATTACATTTTTAGTCAAAAACTAATAGAAATCCACAAAGCCAAACAAAAAGAAAAATAAACAAAAAGATTTTATTATTTTTTAAAATTTGCCTGTAACTTCCCAATGGAGGTCAAATAGATTGCCGATGTACGAAATTAGTTATCAGGTGTTCCAGGTTTTATAAGGAATGTATGAGCCATTAATTGCAATGATGTAGATATTTCACACTTTCAGACCTTTCACAAGGCGTTAAATATGGTGACGTCGGGTAGGTTTCGATATTTATAACTTTGAAAATATTTCATTTATAACCTCCGTTAAGAAACTTTTTATATAAACTTAAAAAAATAAATAGGCAAAAATTGTAATATTTGTATTATATTTATTTTTGTTATTTAGATATACGATAACTCCATATAGAGTTACCAATCTAAACTAAATTTCAAGCACTTATTTACAATTTTTTTATTGAAAACAGTGCCATAAATATTAGGTAAATTTTAAAACTTAAATTGTCATGAAAATGTTTCATTCAAATTGGAATCGTATACCTATATTTATTATTATCATGAAAACAATTCCAGATAATTTAGACATTGTATAAAACTCAATTATTTAATGACAAATAGAAAACCCAAAATTAGAAAAAAAAAAACCTGCACAAATTGAATTAAACTTTATTTTTTATGTATAAATGCCTATACCTAAAGTCACCCAGAAAAAATTGATAATTACAATTTTCTTCTGTTTTTTTTGTTTTTTGGATTTTATACCTAAACTGCCATGAAAATTACTTATATATATATATATATATATATATATATATATATATATATATATAATATATATATATATATATATATTAAAGGTTCCGGGTGAGAACCGCGTCTACTCGACGTTTCGAGAGCCATTATCAAGAGAAAAGTGAAAAAGAGTTTCAGAGTCTAGATCGAACTCGGGGCCTCAATCTGCCTACTCCCCAAGAGTCACTAGGTAACTGAACTTAAAAGTAGGCAGATTGAGGCCCCGAGTTTCTAGACTCTGAAACTCTTTTTCACTTTTGTTGATAATGGCTCCGAAGCAGGAGTCGAAACGTGTTTCAATTTTTTCGGATAGCTTAGATGAAATCAGAACTATATATATATATATATATATATATATATTGTAATGTTTTTATTTTCATACTCGGGTTCAGTTCAGTTCTTGGATTTATTTAAAAACACAGTCTAACTCACTCTAATTTATTTCCACTACTTTTACACAAATTTATATTCACAGAAACTACTATTTACATTTTATCTTAACTGTACAAACGACCGACGAAAACTGAATCCACTCCTATCGCCAGCTGGTCCTTTTATACATTTATCTTGGAATTGTCTGGTACGTCCACGAACCATCGGGAAATTCCATCATGTTCTGGAAGTTTTAAGGGAATTCCCAGTAACGGCAGCGGTCCGCCGGTTGAGAGACAAACATTTCGGGTTCCACGAATTTATCGGAATAATGTCCCTTCCATGAATTGGTTGATGGCCGATTGCACCAGCTGTCGGATGAATTCTCGTAACATTGCCCCCTCCTTAAGACCATTTCGTCCCGGAATGTCCTAGAATCCTTCCTGCTGTGACGATATTTGCAGGACTCTCCATTTCGATCGTATCTAGGGTATCGTATATTCTTGGAAGGGGATAGCTGTCTTTCTTTGTAGCGTGGTTTAGTTGCCGATAGTCCACGCAAAATCGAGTCGAACCATCTTTCTTTTTAACCAAGACAACTGGAGAAGCCCAAGGGCTATTGGATGGTTCAATAACACCTTCTTCCTCCATCTCGCGGACTATCCTGTCGGCTTCTTCTCTTTTAGCTAGGGGTAGTCTTCTCGCCGACTGTCGAATAGGTTGAGCGTCCCCAGTATTAATTTTATGTTTCACCAGATCAGTTCGTCCTCTTTCGCCATTCCCTACATCGAAGATATCCTGGTAGTTTCTAACGAATTCCCTCAATTTTGCTTTCTGGTTTGGTTTCAAATTCCTAGATGAATCGGTGATAAGTCTTTCCAGTTCCTCAGATAGTTTACCTGGTGGTATTTCTGCATGCTGTGTGCTTCTGACAGAGGAAACTGTTGAACGATGGCCCAAAGTTGTTCCTTTCTTTAGCACAACCGAGTAATGATTCAGGTTCATTACTCTTACTAGCACAATCTCCTTGACCCGAAACAGAGTCTTCCCCAGTGCGACTCCTCTGCCTACATTTCCGTCGTTAAGTTCGGGATCAAACATCATTACTGTTCCAGCTTTAGCTTTCCCGTCTAAGCAAGCATCTATAATGAGTTCAGCTCTTTCCGGAACATTGACATCTTCTGCTAAGATGGCTCGAAGCTTTATGTCATCTTTTCCATGAAGCACCACTTCTTCGTCATTCACTCGCAGAATTCCATCTTTGAAGTTTAGCTGGAATCCCTTGGAGGTCATGACATCCATTCCAATGATACTTCGTCTTCGATGTCTGCCACTAATGCCCTATGTAGGAAGGTTGTGTTTCCCAAGGTCATTTCAACCTCTACTTGACCATGGACTTTCGCTGCTTCTCCCGTCGCTGTTCGCAGTTGTCATTTTGTTGGTTTTATCATTGTCTCTAAAACAATATTAGGCCTTATAATTGTTTTTGTCGCACCTGTATCCAGCAGCATTGCACATTGCTTCTTACTACAAAGACACTGTTAACGTGATTGCGTAGCGAAGCGACATATGCGTAGATAGTTGGGGCTTGTTGGCTACAGGTCGACGATGGCCCCTTCACATCGACCCTCTTTGGTTTTCCGACGAGGAAGTCGGGCCTCCGTTGCTCTCCTTGCAACGACTCCTAATGTGTCCTACCTTACCACACTTCCAACATCTCAGTTGTCTTTTCTCGGTAAGCACTTTCTCTATTATCTTTCTCACAGAGGCTTCATCGTTTCCGCCATCTTCGGATTCTCCATCAACGATTCGGACGCTGGTTTGACCTCTGCAGGTATTTTTCGCAGCCTAGAATTCTAAAGCTCGCGCCAGTGCATCTACTAATTGAGTCGGTCGAGCTAGGGTCAATGCTTGTCTGGCTTCGTGGTCCCGAAGTCCATCCAAAAATGCTTGCACTGCTAACCTTTCTATTATATTATCTGGTGTGGCTGGATAGGCAAGGCGAACCAGACGTGCAATATCTGCTTCAAACTCTTGTAGGGATGCATTTGATCTCTGGTGGCGATTTTTCAATTGGGAGTGGTAGACGTGCTCCAAATGTGTCTGACCATACCTCAGTTCTAAATGTTTGACTATTTGTTCGTAGTCTTCTTGCTCAGAGGCATTCAAGGTTTGCAAAATATCTGTAGCATCCCCTCTTAAGGCGAGTATTAGTGCTATTGCGAGTGTTAGTGCTATCTGCCGACCATCCGTTTAACTTTGCTGCAGCCTCGAATTGGCGCCTATAGTTAGTCCAGGATGATTTCCCATCAAATTATGGAGGTTTCATTTTGTGTCTTGCTCCTTCGAGGCAAATTTTCGACTCCACTACTTCTGAATTGTTTCGGCTTTCGCTCTTTGGTGGAGTTTCTCCCCTTTGCATTGTGACTACCTGTTCTTTTATTTTGTTGATCTCACCCTCCATTATATGCTTTAACTCCTCTATCCGCGTTTCATTTTTGTCTGTCGTCTGTATTAGCTCTTCGACCATTGTCTGCTTTAGCTCTTTTATCCGCCTTTCATTTTTGACTGACTCTTCGACCATTGTTTGTTTTAGCTCTTCCATCCGAGCCTCATTCTCGAATATTTTTTCTTCCAGCATTTCTGAGTTTTTCTGTACCACGCTTTTCAAATTTTCTTCTAGGGATTTAGAATTTTCTGCTAATTTATCTTCTAACGCCTCTTTCAAGTTTTTAGAATTTTCTAGCAATTTATCTTCTAGTGTTTTAGAATTTTCTCGCAATTTGTCTCTATGGTTTTAGAGTTTTCTTCTAACATTAGTAGCTTATCTTCTAAGGATTTAGAATTTTCTACCAATTTGTCCTCTAGTGTTTTAGAATTGTCTTGTAAGGTTTCTTTTAAATTTTCCATTTGCTTTAATAGCATACTCATATCACCATTGCCAGAAACTTCAAACAAATAAGTATCGGGATCGTTACCTTCATTTATTAGAGCATCTCGTAACCGTTGTATTAATTCACTTTTCTTCCCACTAATTTCTAAATCCCTTTCCTCAAGTTCTTTTTTTAAGTCCGCCACTTTCAATTGGTCCAAACTCACTGTTTTATACATTGTTAGTTTATTTATTTTCCACTTCTAAAAGTTCCACAAATTCACCCCACACCTGACACCACTGTAATGTTTTTATTTTCACACTCGGGTTCAGTTCAGTTCTTGGATTTATTTAAAAACACAGTCTAACTCACTCTAATTTATTTCCACTACGTTTACACAAATTTATATTCACAGAAACTACTATTTACATTTTATCTTAAATGTACAAACGACCGTCGAAAACTGAATTCACTCCTATCGCCAGCTGGTCCTTTTATACATTTATCTTGGAATTGTCTGGTACGTCCACGAACCATCGGGAAATTCCATCATGTTCTGGAAGTTTTAAGGGAATTCCCAGTAACGGCAGCGGTCCGCCGGTTGAGAGACAAACATTTCGGGTTCCACGAATTTATCGGAATAATGTCCCTTCCATGAATTGGTTGATGGCCGATTGCACCAGCTGTCCGATGAATTCTCGTAACATTATATATATATATATATATATATATATATATATATATATATATATAAACTGGGTATAATTATACCCAAAATGCATAGTTTTCAAGTTTTAGCTAAAAACAAAAAAACTGACAAACTTTCCCCTTCTCGAAAATACACCCTAAGATCAATTATATGTTATGTCTGCTTACAGATCAACTGAACATATGAAACAATAAAATTCCAGTAAGGTCTTAGTGAAATATTAACTGATCTAGCCTAATAAACAAGCTACTTCATAAACTTCTTTATTTTCTATATGTGTATGTGTGCTATTGAATTCCAGAAATCTGAGACGATACAACATATTGTAATGTTTTTATTTTTCTCAGTTCTTGGATTTATTTAAAAACACAATCCAACTCACTCTAATTTATTTTCACTACTTTAACACAATTTATTTTCATAGAACTATTTATCTAAACTATACGGCGGTCTAAAACTGAATGAATTCTCTAGTAAGTCAAAGAGCCGCCCCGACCAGGCTACATTCTTCCAGAAATACATCAAAACTAAGCCGCCGAACTCGATGCTCCAGTCGAACCATATCTCCATATTTCGGGTAATTCGAGATTTCCCCGAAATATCCGAGAAATGTCGCTTACACGAACCGTCGGATGAATTCTCGTAACAATATTAATTAATTTTCATAATAATAATTTTTAAAATAAATGTACTTATCCAATAATTTTCTCACATTTTGATTACTCGACTGATATTATTTGATTTTATTTTGATGTGATAATTATTGAGTACATATTAAAATAAAACATTTTAAAATATATATATAACCGACTTCTACCTATAACTAAAAATCTAAAAATAATTATAACAAAATACAACTCTAGCAAATAAATAACACATTCAATGTTGTAAGGTACCTACCCAGGAAATAAAAAATGTAAACATTAAAAGGTGCTCATTCTGTACAAATTAATTACCTTCTTCTCTTTTAGCACGTCTTCTCGCCGACTGTCGAATGTTGAGCGTCCCCAGATTTTATATTTCACCAGCAGGTGACAAGCAAATCTAAAATTTCATTGCGTACTTATCTACTAATTCATCAAACTTGATTGTTGCTTGGCACCGACTTCAAAAATATACTAGATTGGTAGGTAATTAATTTGTACAGAATGAGCACCTTTTAATGTTTACATTTTTACTTCCTGGGTAGGTACCTTACAACATTGAATGTGTTATTTATTTGCTAGAGTTGTATTTTGTTATAATTATTTTTAGCTTTTAGTTATAGGTAATTATTTTTTTTAAATTGTTTTATTTTCAACTTTTAAGTTTTTTTAACTCAGTTTTCATTCTTTATTTTTTATTTTGTATGTATAACCTTAATAGACAGAACCAGGTAACATCGAAAGCCTCAACATTACACAATGATACTTTATCATTTAAATTGACAGGTAAATCTTTACGAACAAAATCTACTAGTACGCGTTGACTTAATAAGCCCTAAATATATTTATGCCTTATGGACTACGCCATGTAACCTTTTTTTGACAACCCTGTATAACTAGATAATTCTACTCCAACCTATGTACCAACTAGCCTGTACATACGACTGCCCACGAACAAGCATAAATTTGTTAGCTGCCTTCTATAGGACGGAGTAGAATCCATCCCATATTTACGGAGTCAAATCCGTCCTATATTTCAACCGTAGTATATAACTCCTTGTGGGCTACCCCATAAATTATTTCCTTTTTAACATTTTATGTTATCGCCCTGTGTAACATTAATTCCTCTCCACACTTTATGCAACTTTTTATGGGCTATAAAAGAAATAATTTTTTAATCACACTGTATAAATATAATTCAACTCCAGCATATATTTCAACCATCCTGTATATGATTTGCTTATGTCCACATCATATAACAGTTTTTTAATCACCCTATATAATTTTAATTTCACATTTTTTTCAACATTTTTATACCACCAAACGTTCAGTCCACCCTATATTCCAACCATCCTGTATATACGGCTGCCTACGGACCACTATCATTCTAGTCCGTCCTATATTTCAATCTTCATATAAATGCAACTCCTTCTACCACTATACTTTGTGATTTTGTTTGCTATAACTAAACACCCTGTCTATAAGCCGCCAAGTACCATTTTAAAGTTTGACATGTGTTGTCACTGAATTTTCTATTAGGCCGGGAGAATGTGACAACCAAAAGTACCGTCTTCGCAAAATGGAAAAATTTGCATTTAAATAGGTATTTGCCTGGTATGCAAACAAAGCGAGCTTCGTACTCATTGATTTAAGGAGCCGAAAATACTATGCTTTACTACCTATATGCTTCCAATGTACATAGAAAATTTTCAAATTCGCAATTAAAATTACCGCACTATTACGTTGGGATTAAAATATTTATGAGGAAATGTCCGTTATGTCATTTCGATGAAACTTTTGATAAGAATTTTGGAATTTTCGGCGATTTTCTGCAAAACTGCAAGCGTCGCAGAAAAGTATATGAGATCACCTAAGGATCTTCCTTAATAGATTAACCGTTAAAAAACTATACACATCCATAAGGAGTTATCGAAAAATCGACTAAAATATTAGGGATATTGGTCGATTTCCATGCACGCATGTGTTCGTTCACAAATTTTATCACTTTATCAATAGAATTTCTTTTCCAAAATTTAAAGTTTCACCAATCCGGATATATACTCTATTAAACAAGACCATATTCGTTCAAAACAGTGCACCACAGGAGAAGAAATCAGGTAACATACATACAAAAAAAGCGAAAAATACGCGACGAATTGATAACCTCCTCCTTTTTGGAAGTCGGTTAAAAATGGGTCTTAAGTTTATAAATACGGTATCGACTCTTGCTTTGGAGCCATTATCAAGAGACAAAATACAAATATAATGAAAATAACGAATATTAGGTTCTACATCGAACTTGAGGTCTCAATCTGTCTACTCTCCAAGATTTACTAGATAACTGAACTGAGTGTAAATCTGCTCTACATCTTTTATTTATAATTGTCGGTTGATTGGGAGGGGATGTCACCTGATGAGACTGTGGTGATTGGTTAGGTGTTGGTAGGAGTGTCTGATTTGTTTAGTGTGGCTATTATGGAGCTCCATGTTGTAGGAAGACGGATGCTATCATCGCGTCTGTTAAGACAGACTCTATTTTTATGGCTTCGCAATTAGTAGATGTCTTAAGGGATTTGAGTAATATCCTTCCTTCCGTCCTTCTGTTCTCGAAATTAATAGAATGATTTGTTTGGATATAGTGAGATGTAAGAGTTTTTTTAAGAGTTAATATACAGTACTCGATGGTTGACGCGCCTTTATACGACCGATTCTTTGTAGGCATCGCGACATGAATTTGTAAGCTCCTTGTCCTCAAGTATTCGAAAAGATTGTGAGGAGGTCTTGAATTATTTTGTCAAGTTTTCTCTCCTCCAAATTTTTTCCTGTAACAGATAAGTATTTAAAAAATTGTAATGTAAACAATTAAGAGTTGAAGTCTGATTCTTCCTCTTTTTGAGAGAAAGAGATGCTATAAAATGAACTGACAGAGTACTCGATGGTTCGAGGTTTTTTTCTAAAAAATTTTCGCTTTGATTTTGAATTTATTGTTTGCAAAAAATAACTGACAACGACTCCAGACTCGGAGTTGAAACGTCTCCATACAGATAAGTATTACACAATATACAATACATTACTTATATACGAATACTGGTTGATCATTTTATAGACATCTCTTTCTTCAGAAAAACTGTAGGAAGAATCTCTGTCGCGATCCGGGCATTTTAGAATTTCGTTCTACATATACAATTTTTTAAATACTTATCTGTTACAGGAAAAATTTGGAGGAGAGAAAACCATGAATAGACAAAATAATCAGTCCTCGTTAGGTACCTACTTTCTCTTTTAGGTTCCCTGTTAGGTTGGCTATAGTTTGATTGGTGTTGAAGGCTGTCTTTATTTGATGTCGGTTTAGAATCCGTGCTTTTTGTCAGTGACTCCTCGAAAGTATGTAAGGAAGGCTTCCGGTGTTATTTTGACGGAGTTGGTGCACTCGGAGGTTGTTGAGTTTGACGAATTGTGCGCGCAATGTGGTCCGGATGATTATTAAGCTCATTTTGTCGATTGTCAATATCTGTTAATCGGATATATCTGTGTTCCAAAGATTTTATTATAAAACTCATTGGGCAGGGTGATGGTGTGATTGGGCATTTAAGTTCCGATTGGTGTAGGTTTGTTTTTTATAGAAGAACATTAAGAAAAGGAGAAGAGAAATCGGACTCGATTTCCATTCAAAACTGAATGATAGTATGTATATAATTGAGTTGTTGTAGGACGCCAACAGGAAGGTTTTAAAGAAGACGAGTTTAGGTTTAGTTTAGAGATTTTTTCCATGAAAATGTTAGCAAGTACTGGAGAAAGAGATGACCCCATCGGGGCTCCACAAACTTGTTTGATCAGAGTGTTTTGAAATGAAAAATACGTCTTGGAAAAGCGTTATGGTACAATTTTGATGATGTCAGAAGAGATATTGCTTTTTGTTTTTAGATTGTTTTTCGTGTCTGGATTGGGACATTGATGAAAAGACATACAAAGTCGCAGCTAACCAAGATATAATTTTCTCAAATGTTTATTCTATATCTATATATTTGAAGTAGAATCCTATGAATTGAGATTACAGTTCTGCAAAATTTACTTAATCAGTTGAGTATCTGCCATTCCATAACAACGTATACAATTTATCTGTTATAGATTATGAGATGTTATTTAACTTATTTTTTATAAAAAGATTTATTGCCCTTGCGATAATGGCAGTGCAAATATGGATTGAAAACACCAAGGTTATCAAATATGAAGGTGTTGTGTACGGACTTTACTATAGTACATTTTTTAAGAAAGCCAGTAAATAGGTAACTGGTTCATGAACATACCGTAGGCACGCCGTAAAAATCAAGAACTCTAGACATATAACATTCTAAATAAAAACTTTGTGCAAGTGAATAAAAGGGTTATCCATTCTATTTAATTTTTATTAAGTATCTAATAATTTTATGGTTTATGGTGTTTAGTATTTTAGGTATAAACAATACTTTATCTATTTGACTTATTATACTTGTTTCATATATGGATGTTAACAGTACACCAGCATCCAGAATAATACTGCGAAACACTATACAGACGGACTAACCTTCAAAGTGTCTTATAGTCCAGAAATTATAGTGAATTTCGTTATAATTTTCTAATTTGCCTCAAAATTAAGTTTGAGATTGTTGCTCAGGTCTTCCTAAAATTTGTGCTCAGCACTTTCGTAGACTAATTTTGTTTAATAATACATGAAAGTATGCATTTTTAAATTATCAAACAAATATGCCTTCCCCATTTCAGAATATTTTTCGCTCATTCGTTTTGAAATAAGTGGGGAGAAATACTCGATTTTCCTATATTTTCTTTCATCTTTTTAAATTATATAAGATTGTAATAAGAAAGTATACTTTTTTTCTGAAAATTGTTAGTAATCCTAAAGTCTTGAAAGAAGTAGTCCGTGAATTATGTGAACTTCGCAATGAGGGTAGGCTTGATTTTCAACCGATTCAAAAGAGAGGGGGATATTAGTTCGGCTGATTTTTTTGTTTTGCAATTCAAGCCAGATCATTGCCAATATGAAGTCTATGCCTGTGATTTCCCAATTTAAAACAAGGCCGCCCAAGTATCAGATTTCATTTGGAAAGTTCCCTGCCGGCTGGTATTAACTATTAATGTTCAAGTATTTAGTTACATGAAGCAGAGTATATTGTGACGGGCGTTCCTTTAATATTTCGTGGAATCCGAAACGTTATCTGTCGGGCGCCTCGAGGCCTGCGGCTAGCTCTGTAGAGTCCTCGAATGTTCGAGAATCCATGAAGGAAATCTCTCGGCGGCTCTTTGACCTCCTAGGTCCTTTCGAGAAGAAATATATAAATACTGGAAGCCGACGAAGGTGTTCAAGATAAATTGTATTTAGTTGTGTGACTATAAAATTAGTGGAAATAAATTATAGTAAGTTCCATCATGTATCAGAATATTTGTTAATCGCACAGGGTGTTTGTAACTGGTTTAATTGTTATTTGTTTGAAGTCGGTTGATTTCTAAAAATTAATTATAATTCATCGGATGTACAAACTCTGAATATGAAAAAAAATATTAACATGGGCCCAAAGTAGGAAATAAAAAAACTTATAATTCGTCTAAAAATAAAGAAATCTTCAGCATACACACCGTATCGGGACTGAAATGTTAAAATCAACGACTGATAGTAGTTTTGACGTATCTCATAGAATATACATAGTCTTTACGATTTGATCTAGAATATTGTTGTATGTTATCTAAATGTTTAACACAGATAGCATCAACTGAAATTTAGTTACAATCATGGTAACGACTATAAATTGGGAATGTATGTTTTTAGGCCATTTTGAGATTTAAAATTGGTTATTAAAATATTGTTTGTAAAAAATTAGTGAAAAATAAGCTTTTGTTTTGTTAAACTACAGTGACTGTGTTTTAGATCTTTTTTATTAACTTTAACCAACGTACAAAAACGACATGGATATTCAAAAGTTGGGTTATATTAACGAAAAATCTCCATAATCCAACAACGTGGTTAATATTTACACATATCCCACTAAATATTCCAGCCTAAAAAACTAAACTCATTTCGAAAATCTGTCCACCAATCCTGAGCTCTGTTCTAGAAGAAAAAATATGTGACAATCACTAGTATCTTGTTTTCATTTCTATTCCAAAAGCTGAATAGGCAAATAGAAAAACTTGTATGTCAAAAGCTGAACGCAAGTACACAGTCAGTTTCCTTCATAAATATGCATGAAACAACTACAAATTGAAACTATTTCCGATTCCGTATATCTGCTAACAAGTAAATGACCATTAAACTTCCACTTAAATTCACTTAGTCATAATCTGCTAGAAAATGGAGATTAAGGAAGTAGGCTCATCAACTTTCCTACCCATATAGAACCACTGTAATATATGCAACAAATGGCTCATTTTTATGACACTACACACCAGCAACATCAGGTCTTTTACAACAGACATAGAGATTCAAGAAAATGCAGAAACTCCAACTTTTGTTGTAAAAAATAAACCTCCTACATAAAAAAATACCAAGGAAAACAGTAACAATTTTCTCAGGAGATCTTCTAATTGGTCTAAGAGAAAACTGAAAATGGATATGAACGGTTAGTCTTCAACTTTGTCGAATTATAGGATTTGATAGAAAACACAATTAATTTACTTCAAGTTTCCTAAAGAAATAATGCCACGTATTCTAGTAAAGAATCGTAATTAAAACAAAACCTAAATTTCTTATAAAAATGACTCAAAAATAATACAACCAGACTCGCTCCGGTTGCTCTACAGCTGAAGAATTAGACTGAAAATTAATAAAATTAGCAACAATACGACAATTAAAGGTATTTGGGGAATCAACTTTTCAATCAAATTTAATTGTAAATATTATTTAAACGATAATATCTGTTAGAAGTGCATATCATATGTCACAAAGTTGTTAATTTATCACATACTAGATGAAACTTCGTTTACAAATTTTAACATGTAATAAAAATTATCTTTTCACATTACTTCATATTATTATTCCAAACAAGACCTCCCAAATGGTACATACTATCAACAGATGATGTTACATGCTATTTTTAGTTTTTTTCATCTATAAACACAACAGTACTTTGACAATCATGATTGAAACTCAAACAATCCATTGTGAGGATATAAATTAACACCATCAGTTGTTACATTTGCAAGTTATTAATATGTTCTGTAAATTGTCGTCCTCAGTAAATATTTTTGACATATATTATTGAATTATGTTTGGAAAACCCCAATAAAAAAGCAAACGCCGAAGCTTAATGTGTTGACTCTGGCTGACAGATAATAAATATCTTGCTATTTATACGTTGGTTTTGCAATAGGAGGCATCTCTACAAAGTTGTTTATATGAAAACCAAGTTCTAGAAAAATATATTTAAGTCCAGGATTTTTTTTATTTTTACAGAATTCTGATGAGTGTAATATATAAAGTGAAAGTCTGTGCGTCTGCCCGTTTGTCTGTTACATTTTCCGGTTTAAATCTCTAAAGGGCTTTGGATGAAATTTGTTACGAAGATAACTTGAATTTCAGGAACGGACATTGGCTTCTTTTTTTTCGAAATACATCATTCAAATGTTGATAGTTTGTGGGGAGTGAGGAAGAACTCAGATTGGTGAAACGTAGCTTGAGTAATTTGAATAAATATTGTTTAAGCATTTTTTTCAAATTGGACCCCAAAAGGATGAACGGGGATGAGAGGGAACGTGAAGAGATCTTAATAAAATTTGGCTAAGAAATAGCTTGATTATTTGCAATAAATGTAGTTTAAATATTTTTTTATAAATTCCGCCTTTGAAGGGTCATCCATGGAAAGAGATGTCAGAGTGGGTACGGAAGAACTCAACCGCTGAAGTGACTTGGATTTTTCTTGGAGGTAGTTTGAGTATTTAAAAAATATATAGTTTAAGCAATTTAAAAAATATTGAACATAAACGCGCATAAACCGAGACGAACTAACTACTTCAGTTTATAATTATTATAAAATAGACTTGTGTAAGATTTTTGAAGTAGCTGTATGTTTGTATAAATCAGTCTTTCGGTTAGACCTATTGGTTAGACATTTTCTTGTAAAAACCGTTTTAACATAATTCTTGTGCGAAATTTCGGAACAACCGCCTTCATTTTAAGTTTTGGACATATGTTGATGATGATCCATCCCCATTTTCCTCATATTTAATTATTTATTCATTTAATTATTTTTAATTATATTTTAATTGCGCAAAATTTCGAATCACGTATTACTTCACTTAAAGAAAGGAATCAACCTTCTAATTTTCATGGTCATATTACTTTAGGTTCCCCAAAAATAGTAAATTTTCCAGACAACATTTCTCCACCTGTCCCCATGAGATATTTGATTTTTTGTAAAATAATTAAATTTATTGTTATTTGTTTGGGAGGAAGTGTATATACACCAATTTTCTGGCCTGTATCACTTTTTATTTCCAAGATATTCAATTTAAGTAAAAACAATAAACAACACACTGCCTCCCTCCCCCATGGCGTAATCAAACTTATTATCAAAATAAAATGTAGTATATGTTACTCGCAGATAATGTAACTTTCTATTAGTGAATTTTTAAAATTGGTTCACTACTTCCGTAGATTGCCTCCTATAAACAAACAAACAATCAAATTTTACCTCTATATATTAGTTTAGATTAAGGTCTCTCTTTCACTTGATTTTTTAAGGATAGTTTTAGTATTTTCTGGTTTAGATTTGATATAATTTTTATTAGTTAAGGAGTCGTACAGACGCCATGTTTGAAATTTTAAAATTAAACATGTTCGAATAATAGATGGACAGCCCGCTAGGAGAAGATGGTAGATTACCCAAATGTTAGTGAAGTAGACAAAAAGCATTGCCAAATATGTGGAGACAATTTGGTGTAAAGTGTTGATAATATAATTGATCGCACATTCTAGAACATTATATTTAGTTCTATCTGTAACCAAGAGCAAAGTTACTAGAGACATTATTATAGACAGTATTTCTATAATAGTATCCTAACATATATGTCTATAATAATATCTCTACTAACTTTATTCATAGTTAGAGTTCATTTATTCATAGGCATAGTAGGTTTCTGCCGTCGACCCGAAGAATGTTCTGAATGCCGATTTTTGTAATAATTCGGATCTATTTCACCCCAATCCGCTTTTCTGACGTTTAATTTTTTACCTCTTAAACTAAAATTTTGAATAATAAGTTCAGGAGTTATAAATTTAAAAGCAACATTATTAGCTGAGTTCAAAAAAGGAGGAGTTTATCAATTCCTGGGAATCTGTTTTTTAAATTGACTTTGAAAAGGAGAAGGTTATTTATCAGTTCCCCGAAATCTTTTTTAAGCATGCTGATCGATAACTCTAAAACGGCTAAATCAATTTTGATAATTTAATTACATTGTGTAAAGCAGTATCAAGTAGGAGTATGGTATAATTTTCTATGACGTATGATTAAGAGACTGCCATTCAATGAATTTCAATCCCACTGATTTACCTCAAACGGCTTAGTCAATTTTAATATTTAAATTGTATTGTATTAAGGTAGATTCAGAAGTGATTCTGTACATTTTTCTATAACGTAAAGCACGTCCTTTTTCAGAAAATCGAAAAAATAAATGTGAAAAACCCGAAACGCCAAAGAAATATTTTGTTATATATACACAAATATCTGAATTTAAATGTCAAGATATACACGAGTGTTTATAACAGGTTTTCATATTGATTTATTTGATATTGGTTCTTTTCAAAATTTAAATTATATCTGACATGATTGTCCAGTACAAGGTAGGTAAATCAAGGCTCATTGTTATTATTAGTTTTCTTTAGTGTCCGACTGAAGGTCAGATTTTGGCCGAAGCCGGAGCCGATTGTTCGGCCTTAGCCTTAACCTTCGTCTTCGGCCAAAGGTATCACTGAAATATTTAGTATGATACATAATAGAAGAAACAAAAGAAATATTCATAAAATTTTGTGTATTTCTTTGTTGAAATGAAATTAACTAACAGTACTTAACACTGCGCAACAAACTATAACTCGTAAACACATAAAGTGTTGTTAACAAACTTTTATTTCATAAGAAATTACAGGGTGTGTTTAAAATTGCAGAAATCGTAATTTTCCAAAGTTTTAGTAATTTGTCAGCAACATAATAGATAATGTAAGTATCAGATGTAAGTTTACTGGTTAATTAGTCGTTATTTTTGCGAAAAAAATCCATCGTCATAGCTGCCTTGTGTTAGAACATAAATAAGTTATCAAAATCTCATCTTCAAGGCTTTGGGAATTTCTTGAAAAATCTAGATTTTTTCCATAAGCATTTCATTTTGTGTGATAATAATGCTCCCATTTTGCTACAAATTAATGTTTTAAACAGTACACATCTAAAAAATTACATTTGCGAGAAAAGCAGAATTATTTGAAGTAATTTAAAAATGAAACATCTTGCTAAGTTTCAAAGCTCTAACATTTTTTTCGCAACGGCTATAGACGTTTAAAAAATTTTAAACCAAACTTACTATAGATACTATTTTTTTTTATTTTATAGATGACAAATCACAAAAACTGTAACATTTAAAAGTTCGCAACTTTAGACAATTCTGAATTAGTAAATAAAATTTTGTTAACAACACTTTTTCTGTATTATAGGATACTTTTTGAAAAATCAGTTAAAAACTGTGAAATTAAATAATAACAGTAAACTTGGGCTTGGCCCAAAGGTTCGGCTGATTTTTCGAACCCGAAGTTAAGGCCGAAGGTGTTTGTTTTGGCCGAGCGATGTTCGGTCGGACCTTAGCTTCTTCTTTGTAAGTAACTCCAGTTACTACATAATACAGTCAACTTTCAGATTAGACCTGAAAAAATATTTGGTGTGTTTTTCAACAACGATTTAAATAGATAAGCAAAAAGTTCATGTGTGGTCCATATCTTATCATTCTTAAACTACACAATTTTTGAAATTATATATTTACATTGCAATCTTATTTAATCTCCAGAATGAGATTACATTTTTCTATTTGCTATTACTTAGGCTTATTAACGTCAGAGGTGTTATTCATATTCTGGAATTCCCATAAAATTTTACTCTTAATAGTGTAGAATTTATATTTAAATATTATTAGTAAGAGAAATTTCATATTCTGGAATTCCCATAAAATTTTACTCTTAACATAGACTGGGTTACCCAGCTGAGAGAATATAGAATTTAGGGGTTAGCCGGAAATAGTAATGGGTAGGAATTAATCTGCTGCAATGGATAAGTATAGTGCTAAGTTAAGACATATCAGTACCAGTACTTCAAGATTGTGGTACCGTATGAGTATATATTTATGCACCTATGATTCGATCCATCGTCAGACATTATTTAAAGCTATGCTGTGCACAGCATGAGAAAGGCATACGGTTGCATTTCCCACAGACCGTGCAGTTCAATTTTGCACTTAGGAATCTCCAATGACATCTGTCCTCCGCTGGAAATAGTTCATGTGCCAATACTTTGAGACTCTTTTGGTTCCAAATTATTCCCTATTGAGGTTCAACATGGCTCATAGGTCTGAACGTTGTATGTAGTGTCCACTCCACTGAGCATAGTATGTGATGATCTCAAGTAATCCTATCGTTAACGAGGCATTTATGGGACATAGGATGCCAACATCACTGAAGCCATGGAGTATCCCCTACTCTACTCGCCTTTGTATGGAGATAAATTGATATCGGTGAAAAAACGATGTTACGTACAGGTTGACGTCAACATCAACTCAACTTGGATTGCTTCCTGGAATCCACAAGAGCGAATTACTTATTTGGCTTTGATGTATTAACTTAACATCTCATCAACTGTATTTAACATACAGTTCTGGACGACATTAATCAATCTCTCCTGGTATCAGGGAAACATTCATCCTATGCCATCACCATTCTTATAATTCATACCTTTATAGTATGAAATAATTCAGTCAAAAGGTTTAGTATCGATGTGATCGTTAGTGGACTATTATTTCCAGCACTAGAAACATTCTAGTGCAGTCACTTGATCACGTTATGGCTCGAACGCCGTCTCCTAAATCCTTGTACCACTATAGAATCTGTGGGGGCTCATCAGCCTTCTTCTAGGCTCGTCGGCCAAGGTCTTCAGTAAAGATCTACTCCCTCGTTTTAAGTCTATTAAAAATCATGAAATGATACTAATTTCCTTTTGGGGCTCTACGGAATTTGCAACGTAATTGAGGGGGTTTAATAAATATGGACGGGAGGAACTGTCAGTTTTTAAACTACATTCGCTACCCCACGATCAGATTTTAAGGATATCTTATTTTAATATATGAATATGCTTCTTATATAGTTTTCCCACCTGAGATCTATTTCTAAGAAATATAATTATAAAATTGAATTAGATCTGAAGCTTTATATTTTTCCATATTGGCTTACATTGCATATTATTGTTTATGATTATAAATCATGTGAAATAGTTTATACACATGTTGATAAATATATGAACAATTAAATAATAAATACTCTAATTGTGGCATGTGTACAAATTAAATAAACAATTATTTCAAGAGATTAAAATAGAGATGTCGATTTAATCTGGTTTTTCGATTGTTTTGATTGATTACATTTAAAACTACAATTCCTTCATTTGTCTCAAGTTGCCGATATTAAAGTATTTTCCCAGTCTATTTTATGACTGTTTGCAGTAAGTAAGAATATATGATATTAAAGAACTAGATTGGCAAAAAACCCTTAAAGGTTTGGATACGTTATGTTAGCCTTGGTAATACATCAGTCGATATAGCAGAATAGAGGGTATTTGGGGACATCAAATTCAACGGCAAACCGCTTATACCATCACTTCAGTAATAGTTCAGATACCATATATAACATGATTTTAACAGCAAATTCGCAAAATTATGGATTTTTTTTGCTTATCTCATGAAAATTTTGTGAAGCCATCATAATCTTGTCAATGGAAAACTATAAGGAATTAAATAACCTTCAAAATGCGTGTTTATAATGTCTAAGTACTTCTTGGGAAATAACACCACAGTTAAGAAAATTGCTGTATATTCCAAACGTTTCGAGGTCTAGGTCAGACCCCGTTGTCAATGGTTAAGAAACTTGGATAAAAAAGGCACAATTCTAAGATGTAAATTAAAATATTTGACAATATGTAGTATTTGGTTTCTGACGTAACTAGGAGAATTTTAATTGTAATATAGAGGGTAGCACAGAAACTTCTAAACATCATATAATCACAAAGTTCCTGTCAAATTGGAAGAAGTTTATGTGGCGGTCCTAGGTGCGACCAAAGAATTTTGTTGATTCAGTGATCCCATTAAAACTATAAGGGAAAACCTAGAAAAAACCTTATGAACTATCCCGATATTGAGTTGTTCACAAGGACATGACCATTAGCAATTTCTTCCTTAATCATCGGCAACCAGGAATTGTGAACATGCTTGGGACCTTGGTCATAAAATACAGTTTCAAAATTCAGTTATATTACACAAAGAAGAACACAACAAAACTAAAAGAGTCTGCTTTAATTTTGTTAAATGAAAACGATTGTATCGCTACTACCTCCGTAAAATTCAGTCGTTCCTGGATGCCGATTATTAAGGAATAAAATGCTAATGGTCATGTCCTTGTGAACAACCCAATATCGGGATAGTTCATAAGGATTTTCCTAGTTTTTCCCTTATGGTTTTAATGGGATCACTGAATCAACAAAATTCTTTGGTCGCATTTTTGGCGAATGCACTATCTTATAACAAAGTCGCACCTAGGAGCGCCACAAAAAATTCTGAAGATCTCCGTTTCAAATTCTTCCAATTTGAAAGGAACTTTATGATTATATGATCTTTAGAAGTTTCTGTGCTATCCTGTATATTACAAATAAAATTCTCTTAGTTACGTCAGAAATCAAATAATACATACTGTCAAATATTTTAATTTACATCTTAGAATTGTGCTTTTTTATCCAAGTTTCTTAACCATTAACAACGGGGTCTGAGCTAGACCCCGAAACGTTTGGAATATGCAGCAATTTATTATTTATTTCCCAAGAAGTACTTAGACATTGAAAAAAAATGCCACAAATATCATTCAGGAAACAGCTTGTTTATAAGTCCTGATAGGAGATGTTCCGCCGAGAAAAGCAGGAAAAACGGTAAAAACTGACTTTGTGGTACTGAAGACTAGAACATTAATCTTCCGCAAAGTAGTAGTTTAAGATGTTACGATTAATTTTTTGTCTCTTAAATCACTCTATTGACTGGTGTTAAATAATAATGTTCAATTTGTTTTAGAAATTTCTTTCTAGAAGAAGACCGTTACGGAAACAAATATTACTCATGAATGACAAAAAATATTTTTGTGGAATATATTTTTTTTGGAAATAATACAAAACTTTTATTTCTCAAACATAATATGCATTAATTAATTATCAGTAAAATAAGTAGTTTAAGAACAGAATAAATTTTAATGTGTCGAAGACCCTGTGATTCTATATAATCCTACAAACGCTCTTTCATTATTTTGATCAGGTAGTTTTCCTTAGGGTATGTCATTTCACATAAACTCAACTGGGAGTTTTGGATTGTCTTAAGATATGGTTCCCATAATGGTCAACAGCACATTCATAATGCCTACGTAAAACAAATTAAAATCGTAATTCGTGGACGAACATCGTTCTGTTCCTGGTTTCAATAAAGTGTAGATCCAAAGACGTCAAGACAAAAGTCCAAAAAATTTTATTAAGTAGTATACCATGTAGGGAACTTCAGCAATGATAAATGAACGTGAAAGTATGATCTTAGAATTTGAAACAGCACTGTTTATTGGGAATAAACTAGAGGTTATTTTTCAATATACTCTGGTCAGGACTTCTTGTATTTTCCGATGAGGTGGTGACATAATGGCTGAACGCAGGGAGCCATCAAGTTGGTGGAGTTCTTATGTATCCAAAGAATGTTATGCTTAAGTTTAGTTGGATATTGACTTTATCAGGTATTTAGCCATACCTACAGTTACGCAGCAGAGTGAGGAGTAATGATAAACTTTCCTGCTCAAAGAACCTCTCTTAGAAGACAATAACAATGATTTCTCTGCATGATCTGTGCTACTGATGATGCAGACCTTCAATGAAAATGAAGGGAAGGCAGTGTTACAGAACAGTTTGAAGAATGAAGAATGATTCACTGAGAATATAATGGGCATATATAATCAGGTGAATATTGTACATAGTGAATTTTTGGTAGTAAAGAAGCTGGTTATTTTGATGTATTTTATTCAGGGTTGTGTCGAAAGAAAAGTAAAATTGTGTTAATCGTTTCGAAGTATGTAACAATATTAAAATAAGTTATTGAAATGTTCACTATAATAAAAGATTTACTCTTCTCCTTTAAAAATACCAGTATTAAAAATATCTTTTAAATACGCGTCCATTAATAAGATGATTGGTTCTTTTATGCCGATCAATAGTAGATATCTTCGTCCAATTGGGTCTTTTATTAAACTTGACCTTGAGTAAATTATTCGTAATCCCTCACCAGATAACTAAATTAGCCATTCAACGGATGGATTTCCTTTTATCTATTGGGATATCACGAACAGTTTATGTGGCATAAGTTGTAGCAATTTATCTTGAATTAACAATTGACCGGTGGGTCCTGTATATTTAAAGGTCACACCATGAATATGTGAAATACTAAATACGAACCATTTTTGTAGAAAAATCAATAATAAGAAAGAATGGAAGCTATCTGTTGCACAATAATTTTAACTGCCGTTATTTCTCCAGCTGACCCCGAAGCAGGGGTGAAGTTAGTTGTCAATTATTGTAAAAACTTTTATACATTTTATTACTTTATTAGAATGGAAGAACTGGAGACATTTTTTAATATTACACATTGTTATTCAATTTTATAAAATTAGTTTGAAATGATTTGTGATTTACTTCAAGATGAAATTAATTATCGCAATTTATCAAAAGATCATTAATTAGATTCAAATAGTTCAAATGTTTTAAATGTAATTTACACCTTCAGTTAGCATTAAGATGACAACTGATATCTAATAAAGGTAAAAAATATATTTTTTAATTCAAGATTATAATTGGTCAAAAAAATATGTTAATTATAACATAAACTTAAATAAATAATTAAATTCCCCAATAAAATTATCTTGTCTTTACCAGACTCATAGCAATTAATTTATATATAATACAAATTTGAATATTATTTCAAGTTTCCAAATAAATCAATAGTAGGAAGTTTTAAGATTAATAATATATAATAAATCACCCAGTGTGGAAAATGATGTTAACAGTGGACTGAAAGAAAATAAATTTTTGCTCCTCAATGCAGGGGTGTACCCAGCTTTTGGTTTAGGGAGGGGCAAATCATACAAAATTGTTGTAGAGAGGGGCAAATCGGAAAAAAATTTCCTTCCTGCAAATTCATTTGAAGCTTTTAACGCTCATGGCAGGTTTTTCAGGTCCAAGGGGAGGGACTGATCAACAAAAGACATGAATGAACTAGATATACATAAGGGGGGGGGGTTCTGAATTCGAAAGTATATGTTTTTTAAATTATTTTTATGCATTTTCAGTGTTTACTCAATAACGCATTATTATATTTCGTCTTGGTTCTCCACAACCAAAAGGTTAAAGCATACACTTGTACATTACCATAGACTGAGCACCCTAGTAATTTGTAATGACGCCAAGATGATCGGCGTTGTTCGTGCTATCTCTTTCTAGCCTTATCAAATATTACAATCCTGAAACGAAATCGTCTAAAACACTTCAAAATGATAATTTTTATGCAACTTTGCCATCACATTAAATTAAGGTTGTTTTTCTGGCGTCCCGAGGTCGGCGGCTAGCGCTATTGAAATTCGTGGAGTGTTCGAGAATCTCTCTAGAGCCTCCTGAGAAGAAATATACCGGGTGGACCATTAGTATTTTTTTTTCGACAATTCGTTCAGATTTCTACAGATAATTTTTATACATTTAGCAATTTTCAGTTAATTTGTTACATGATTTATTTTTGTAATTTTTTCAACATTGGGAACTTAATCCTTAAAAACGCTTGTTTATTACTGTATTCTGATCTGAGAGTCTGACAAATTATTTATTTTTTTTCAAAACAAACTATCGCTAGTGAATATTCTGTAAAACAAAAGAAAACGAATTTTCTGTTCGATATGATAAATTTTCTTCTTATATTTTAACCTTATAGCCTGTTGTATTTAGGTATCCAATCATATCAAACATACGTTTGGAGTACATAAAAGTACTTCAAGATTTCTGCCTTTGGAGTGTAGCATAAATAATTATGGTTCCGCCTAGAGACTAACTAGGAACTGGATTTTAAATTTTAAATTAAAAGTTAAAATAATTTCTTCTTACATTTATCTAGACTTCATATCAAGTTGAATAAGCCCTTGACAATATTTAACTTCGCTTTAACTTTAACATGCTTTTGTAGCCCGAAAGCAAATACTGAAAGTACTTTTATATTTTAATCGTCAACATCGCTAAAATCTTGATTATTTTCCATACTTTATTGACATTCCAAACTCACAAACAGTACAACGAAATATGTATTTTCTAGGAATAGATATTTGTTTGACCTTGAATATTTTTTACAATTTACAGTTAGATATATACCTAAAAATAACCACAGAATTTACAACAGGTTGTTTTCTTATCTTACATTATTTGTTTTAAGTGTTTCAAAACTGTTATATTGTACAAAAATTTAGTCATGCATATTAACTGGATAGAAAATAAGATAAAATAAAATCAATATAATTATAATCTTACATAGTTTCTGGATGGACAGAATTAAACTTTAATTGAAATTTTTCGTGAATGTCTATTTTAATTCATATGAAAATGAATAAACAATTTAAGAATTTCAACATTTAATTATTTAAATAAGGCAAAGGAATAATGAAAAAATTACCTTGATTGAGAATGGTACTTACCATTGGAAAAAAGTATAAAAACAAGACCTTTTACTTCAGTTTTAATGGTTGCAGTATTTTTATTTTAAGAACAGAAAATTAAAAAAAAACATGTCGCTTTAATTCCTCATTATCATTTAACATTTTGATACAAAATTTGGGGCTGGCTAAAAATACATGTAGTATTCAAAATTCAAATTTTAAATAATAATAATGAAATACTGTTTTAAATTTTTGATTAGAAAAATGCAATCAAGTAGGCTTTTCCTATCACAATTAAATATTTATTGAAAGTTTTATAATTAAATAATTGATTGGATCAGAATTGATCAGTTAATCCCTCTAAAATATAGTTATAATAATAATAATAATGTATAGACATCAATGATAGGTCGCTAGTCGTCGATATTGCTCATTTGAAGAATTTACGCCTAAAATATTTATATGTTTTAATAATTAATAGAAATGAACTGAACCCTTCCGCAAATAACGATTTTTATAATATGCAACTTATCTATAAAATATTCTTCTTCTGTTCTTAAATTATAATTCACCATGCCTGATCTCCTGATTTAAAATCCTAACAAAAACTGCTGAATTAAATTATTATTAATTTTGTGAATAAAAATCAAAGAGCTCAATTTTTGCTAAATTTTAATTTTATTTATTACAATATATTATATAAGATGCGAATGCGCTATCTTATAACAAAGTCGTACCTAGGAACGCCACTTATAAATTCTAAAGACAACTCTTTCAAATTGTTTAATTTGAAAGCTGGTTAACTATAATTCATGATCTTTAGAATTTTTTATGCTACCTGTATATCTAAAAACAACAAATTTTCTAATGTCAATTTTAAATGTCATAAATCAAATTTTCATTTTGCAATCTACATCAATAAATATAAAGCCATTGACAACGAAGACAGAATAGACTTTGAAACGTTTGGTATTCCAGCACTATACGTCGTTTTATTTTTATTGTGGTGTTATTGCCCAAAAAAACATAAAAATAATGCAATAAATGAATTAGGATATATTACTGGGATGTATTATTCTCATTACAAATTATAGGCGGTCACCATTTGGACAATACTATGCTATCGTCCCAAAATATTAAATTGTTTTTCTTAGTTACACAAATAATCTACATGAACATGTTAGTTTAAAGTTTAAATGTGGGTCTAGCATAACTCCCAGATATTTTATTTTTTTAACTCGATCTATTATTGCCTCACTATCGATCTTTATTTCCAAATTCTGCTTAGCTAATGATTTATAGTTACGGCTTGTTTTCGTAAATCATACATTTTGTTGTATTATGATAAAAAGTATGTTAACCATTCCATTAAAATGTCTGGGTCTTTATTAATTGAGCTATTTGTACAAAGTTTTTTCCTCTTAGTGACACAACACTACCAACCGCATATAAAAACTATTACAAATATATTTATTTAAATCGTTACTCTAACCAACTGAGCCCAATCCATATAGTCTACAAACTTTTTGCGTTCTAATGGTCAATTTATTTCAGTAGACACTTGCAACAATGTTAGCTTAATTTATTTGTTTTTCTTTACTTTGACAGCACGAACTGACACACACTCTAACAGCAAAGTTTCTTTTGTACTCGCGATTGCCCAAATTTTTTTTTTGTAAATACATTGTTCGTTCTCTAAATCTTCTAGAAATTTTTCAGCAACGGGAAATAGATTTAATAAATTGTCATCCGTTTGGTTTCTTAAAGTGAATAACTTTTGGCACCGGTCTAAAATGCTCATTTGTAACATTGTAGACACTATACCAGTTTATAATGATGTATTTAATATATTTAATAACGGATACCCATTAACATTATTTCACTATTTTTTAAGCCTGTCAACATGGTGTTTACTAGAATGTCTTCTTCCTTAAATTCACGTTCAGGTGAGGCAGTATTTGCAACAATATTTTGCACACTATTTACCAAAAATATATTTAATTTTCTTCATTATCATTTTCAATATTTATCGTGAGTAATCAATAATTTATTTTTATTTACAATCTTACGAATAAATTATACAACTTTACTTGTATTTTGAGGCTATTTAAAAATTTGATAGTTTTATATAATTTATACCTCTTCATCTCATTGCTTATTTGTCTTGAACAATAACTTTGGTCACATTATTTTTAAAATTTTCTTATAAAGAATTTACGTCAGTTGTATAATCCCACTTCAGTTCTATTAGTTCCACATTAATTTCTCAGACTTTAGAATTCTGTAAGTCTTGAAAATAGTAACTACCTTTTATTGTACACATAATTATATGTAGGTATGCAAAGAATAAATAAAAAAAATTAAGTACAGTAAATTGTTTTATATGGATTTATTGGGTCAAACTTAGGGAAAGCACTACGAAACGTAATTTAACTCGTAGGTTTTCGCGGCCAGAGTCATAGCTGATTCAGCTTTTTCTGAATTTGGTCCGAGTCATTTTTTCGAATTAATTTATTTATATATCTGAAACCAGCACATAAACAAAGTTTTCGTCTTTTTCTCACAAACACACTTTGAAACTTCACTTTTTTAAACTTGTCACAATGACGCACAAATTTTAAATGAACCAAACTAGCCAACAAATAAATAATAATTGGGCCCCTAAAATTCCGGGTAAAAGAAGGGTAGGAGGCACTTAATAGGATCATTTTGGATTGTTTTATGGTATTTTTGAATAGCTTCCTCGAATTTTTATTAGTAGGCAATGTAAGTGATTTATTCACTTAAAAAACAAACCAAAATAATCCTATTACATGTATTCTACCCTTCTTTTACCCCAAATTTCAGCGGGCCAATTATTATTTCTTGGTTGGCTAGATTCAAAGTATTAGTTCATTTACAATTTGTGTATCAGTTTAAAAAAGTGAAGTTTCAAAGTGTGTTTGTGAGACGAAACGAATGGAGTCGCCGCAAGGTAAGTAACTTTTGTTTTGTTTTCTCGTCCTTGAAAGCTCTTTAAAGTGTGGGCGAAGCGTCGGAAAACTTTGTTTATATGCTGGTTTCAGTTATTTAAATAAATTAATTCCAAAACATGACGCGGTCCAAATCCGGAAAAAGCAGAATCAGTAATTAAACTCACTGACAAAGAAATTACAACACCCAGAAGGACATGTTTCATTTTAATATTATTTTGGTAAAACATAGATGTTATCGTAAGGAGTAAATGATTAAAATTTGAATAAAAAATACTAAGGAGATTATTTTTTTATATTAAATTTGTTAATAATGTTTCTGTTCACAGCGGTTATCTATACTCTCCCCAACACGTCGTGGCATTGATTCAATAAGGTGGTCTATTTCTTCTTGAGGAATACTGTTCCAAGCCACCTGTATTTCATGTCTTAGAACCTCCAAAGTCCATGGGAGTTGAGCTAATTTTCCGAGCCTTCTACCCATCATATCTCAAACCTGTTCTATGGGCGAAAGATCGCGGATCTGGGCGGCTATGGCAACATATTCACATGGGTCTTGTCAAAAAAGTTTAAACTACTCGAGTATGATGTGGTCAAGCATTATCTTGTTGAAATATGGGATCCATGAGCCGATAAAGGTAAGGGAGTACATACTGCTCCACTAGTTCCTGAAGGTAATGTTGGGCTGTCATGTTGCCTCGAACAAAGACTAAATGTGACCTACTGCCATATGCAATAGCATCCCATACCATAACGCCTATTGTTCGGTGTACATGTCGCTCAACATCAAATTTAGGTTGACGTCTTCCTCCTCGACGTCGACTAACTCATATACTTAATACAAGTATGTGGTCTAACCCTTCTTCGGCGATCATGTCCACCTATTCAGAATCGAGATTCATCAGAGAAGACGACCTGGTCCATTGTACATTCCAGTGTCGTCGTCTCTGCACCACTGAAGTTGTTTCCGTCGATGCTCATTTGTCAGACGTAGGACAAAGTGGGTTCTATAATGCTGCAGTCAAAAAGACCTTATACGGCGGTAAGCCGTTCGGACACTTAGAAAATGGCCTTGTTTTCCTAACTACTCATCAGCCAAATTTCGAGTTGTCAAAAATGGGTCTCTAAAGGCCATAAGTGTTAGTCGTCGATCTTGAACTTCATTTATGCCCCTTCGACATCCGATGCCTTTTCTTCTCCGATTTTAGGTATTATTAAACTACGCTTGACAACATCTCATAAGAGTAGTTGGATTTCTGTTGGTGCGGTTAGCGATTTCTCGAAATTAAAAACCCGCCTCCCGTAATCCAATACTTCCACCTCTTTCAAATTCACTTAGCTGGCGATATATTTGGCGTACATGTACTCTAGGCATTTTAATATTACTAAACATCGATTTTGGATCTCATTAAACAGTTTTTTTTGGTAAATTAAAAAAAATGCAAAAACGACTCCAATATTAATTTAAAAAAAATGTTTACAAGAAAAAACATTCACCAAACTTTAACAAATTTTCATTATTTACTCCTTACTATAGCATCTATGTTTTACCAAAACAATATTAAATTTGAACATCTCCTTCTGAGTGTTGCGATTTCGTTGTCAGCGAGTATATTCTGTTTTAATTCGCTAGAACTTTGTCATATAAATTTTGTAAAGTTACTTTCCTAATTTATAAATCACTTACTGTGGAACTGGTGGGCCGTTAAATAACTTTACTACCAATGGAGATACAAAAGTGGGTGGTAGGTATAAAAAGCCTCTGCTATGGCTCATTTTTACGGTAGCATTTGTATTGTGGAGAATATATAATTGACAACAATTTACAGAAAAATCATTAATTTTTGTTACACCACTAACTGATATAAGAATAAAACAATGAGTTTTAATGAGGTTGTATAATGCTGAACTTTGCGAACAATAATCTGTAAAATAACATACAAGTACAACAACCGGAACGGCATTTCAGTTTTGAATAGTAACTCTGTAAGTTGTAATATAAAATTAATTGACTTTCAGATAGAAGATAAATATGCTTAAAATATTTTGAATTTTGAAATGTAACAGTGCATACATCTCAAAACGTGAACTGCATTTTCAAACTTCACTTAATTTATGATTTCTTAACATGATTGCCAACCATCTCTCTTCATAGATACTAAAATAATGAAGTATGTTTACTGTTTGCTACATAAAATGATAAACGTTTTATCATTTGTTACGACTTGCGGCAAATAATTTAATTAACTACGTTGTCAGACATATATAGATTTAAGGCTCGATTCGTTTGAGGCAGTAGTTCGTAAAATTTCCTCGAGTGCATATCTTTATGTTGTAATTTAATGTCTGATTACGAACATGGATTTGAGACCATATATTTATTGTGCAGGTGCTCAGGCCCCCAGGAAGTCGCCTCTGAAGCAGTTCGCTCCCCTCTTGGTGGCCATGGTCGGACTGCCGGGTAGAGGAAAGAGTCTGCTGGCCAGAAGATTGGCAAGGTATCTGAATTATACCGGGGACAGAACTAAAGGTATGTTAATTTGATGGTATTTTTGTTTAACCATTGATCAAGTCGATTGTCAAACAAAAACGATGGTTTAATTTATTTATCGTTTCCACACTTATATCATTATTTATGAACTCTAATTCAACTAATAGCATTATCTATGTTTAATTTATTAAACTGCTATTTTAATTTTCATAAGTTTAAAACTAGTAAAACAAGAAATATATTTTCAATGATTTTCGATAAGGTGCAGGGTTTTCTCAGAGACGTAAGGGGCGTATTAAGCTAATGCCCGGACGTATTCTCCAAAAGGGGCGTTTGCTGACAATCGCGACTGTCTTGTACGACTACCTCTCTATATTGTATAAAATATACATTATTTAATAAAATGTCGAAAGTTTATTGAGTGCTGGTTAGAAACTCCGTTCTAATAAGTTACATTTAATTCTGTAATTTTTTAGTTATATAAGCTAATATTAATTTTTTTATGTCTCATAGCTCATAGTGCAAATACAGTTTTTGTGAAAGAACTGGTTTTATTTTTATAAAATTTTTATTAGATTGTGTAAATATATTAAGTCCTGATCGCTTTTATTACGATTGTCGGAATTAATTCTTACAATAAGGAAGATCTAGTTGGAATATCTAAAAACAGGATATTTCTGCATTATTTTGAAATCTCAACTCAACGACAAAAAGTGGGCGTCACGATCAGTGGCGGCTGGTAGGTTATGAAACTGTGGTGTTGCACTTTACTGGTCAAATATTGGGATTCAAAGATGCAACAAAATAAACCATAGATTTGCTAATACTGCATTTATTTTTTATTAATTAAAATATTTGTCGACTTTTTTCGAAAGCGAAATGTTCAATGACCTTTTTATTAAAGTCTGGCATTGATTGAATATATTTTTTCAATACTAAGCACAGAAAGAGCATTTAGCCAGTCCTGAGACATCGTACTTCTAAGAAACGTTTTAATCCTTCACTCCAGTTTCCGTCCAAATGGATTCCCCGCCATAAATAATGCAAGGAAAACAAAATATTGTATTGATGCGATCACATCCACACAACAATTTCTTTTTATTATAAATTTCCCTTTTAAAACTTGGTGTAAATACTTTATTTTTCATTTTGCACTCTTGTTTTCAATTAAAATATGGCTTAGGTGGACCAGCCAATCTAATTTGTTTTGAAACGATTTATTATTGTTTTTAATATAGTCAATGTTAAAGTTGATACTCATTTTCACAGTTTTGTAAACACACACTCACTCTGTATAATAAATATTATTTCATAGATAAAAACAAAGCAACCACTAATTAAATCACGTAAACAAAAATTTTAATTATTGAAATGTTCGAATACGTCCGGTCAATATCAGCACAGCTCGGTGTCTCCGTGCGGCGTACGAGAATCAGCCCATTACTCCATATAGTTTGCATTAACTATTTTCTATCTCATGCGCTAAGCGTGTTATATCGTATCTCATAGAAGCTTTATAAATATATTTCACCGTGCACTTCGGCTAGCGCACGGTGAAATATTCTTTCAAGCGAATGTAAGTCTTAATACAAATTTGGATTAAAGCTTAAATTGTTTTTTGATAAATTCGTTGCTATTGACATGATATTTATTAAACATTTTGTGTTGATTTTTAACCTTATTAAAAGCTTATTAAATTTGGTGGTTCAGCGCACGAGTGCACTTAAGGGACAGCCGCCCCTGGTCACGACTGTTGTGAAACTACCGTGGTAACTCTAATAAAAAAGTTTATCTGCAGTTGCAGTGTTATAGAAAGAACTCTGAAACTTAATTTTTGTACATTTGGAAATACTGCCACATCTTTTATGTCCTGTCATGTCAAGTACGAGTAATAAATATAGTGAAAATCTGTATGTAGATGTTGATTGTGAAGATTTTGTCGCGCTTAATGCATATAATTGATTAAAATATTCTGGTAAGATACTTGCATACTATCTAGATTCTTACCTTTCGTCTACATCGATGAAACTTTTGATGTCAAACACGAACGTAATTTATTACACGATGATATTACAAATTTAATTACTATGGTTATCGTCTGAGCATTGTTCATTGTTCTCTCTCTACGCTTTTTCTGTAAGAAATAAATATTTGTTTGTATTTGAATTAAATTGTAGGATTTTTTAGAAAAATTTCCCGAAATATGAATTGCATTTTACAAAAATTGTTACAAATGAAATATCTGCTATATGATCAGCCAGTCGTCCTATTTACAGATATGTGTATGTTATATATTATGTCACTATATGTTACTTTTTTACAATTTTTCTTATTTGTCAGATAAATTTTACATCACAATGACCTGCTTATGCTGAGTTAGCAGCTTTTGTAATTGTGTAGCAAAATTAATTATCAGATATTAATTGCCTATCATACAGCCAGATTCCTTAAATTCGTTCTTTAGTAAGTTTTCTTATGTCATCAAGATCTTAGGATTGTCTCATTTTACCCTTGATTACTATTAGATGTCTCGAAATCTCACCGGTAGATATACGAGCACAAGAACAAAGTACATTGTAGGCTCAATTCTTTTAATTTTGAATTGCATTAATTGGTGCATGTGCATAATATATAATAGATTTTAAACATCGATTTAACTTCATAGTTGTTTCCTAAGCGCTTTTTAAATTTTTTAAAACGTAGAATAAATCGTTAGATTTAACGGTAAGTTTTTGTTGTGAAAATTATAATTGAAGGAAAATCATTTCTGAAACTGTAATATATTGAATATTATCACTAAAAGATGATGTTTTCTGAAAATAATTATCACATTCCTCTAGTTAATCGTCTCATTTTATTTGCTTATTTATCCTCAACAAATTGTTAGATATCATCAATGGTTTTACATGTTGTTAAATCTTATATTTATTGAAAGGCTAAAATTGTACCTGGAAAAAGTATTTTCATTAGGTATATGGATACACACATAATACACTTATTTCTCCTTTTCGAAGAAAGTTGTTTAATTTTTAAAATACGTTTCATTCATTTCAGTAGTAAATAGTACTCGTAGTAAAAAGGCAACAATCAAATTTGAGTTGGTAATCACTACAATTGAAACTTTATTTTATCACAAACAGCAATTTTTATTTTTTAAAATATAAGTTCGAATATTGTTTCTCACTATATCTACTAGCTAATTCAGTAATGATTTAGAGATTCTATTTATATAAATCATTAGGTTCAGTTTTGATCTTATCGAACCATCCAATCCAGTCCAGCCTTCGTTCGAACCTTCTGATCGATGGTGTCAAACTTTCTCAACTTCTGTTGCTTAGCGTCTTGCGTTCAACGGATTGAGAAATCTCGTAAAGATAGTAAAATAATTTCTTTGATAGGTTATAGTTAACCTACGAAATCTTTCCTGTGATTCTATCCTAGGAATCACAAGAAAACGCCGTTACACAGAGTGCGACTCCCGATTTGGAGTCTGTTTGAGCTAGTTTTTCCTGAAACTCCTAGATGTCGAAATTCATATCACGATCAAATATTAAATTCAGTTATATGTACTCAATACATAAATAATTATTCGGGCTTAGAAACAATCTATTGTCTTGCGTCCAATGGATTGAAAAATCTTGAAAAGATATCTTGGTTTACCATTTACTCTATTTAGACCGCGCTATCAAATCAAATGATTACTCAGCACATGCTATAAGTAGGTCATATAATTCAAGGAGGATATACAATCTTATGAAAGACCAACAGTTATTTCCTAACTACATATCGAGGCCGACGCTGGATCATTATTCACAGAAAAAATTACTGAAGATACTTTGTTCATTCTCATATATACGAAACGGAGTCCTAATCCAACACAAAGAGCAGTTGTAAGACCATGAAGAATATAGCACTAAAGATCAGATGTTTTCTATAAACAAGTGTCTCTTTTAACCGTTAGTTGGATAAACCTTAACAAATCTAGTTAAATAAATTATTGCTCCAATTTTAGGAAAGTCGAAAAATTAAAATATCTTTATAATAACGTTGACATAGATAGAGGCATGTAATGTTAAACTTATGTTACATCGTCTTGCACAAGCGTATGTAGGACTGATATGGCACCCTAATTGTTAACAAGTGAAAGTGGATATGTATGTAAGATTTTTTATTTATTTTCAAGACGAGAAGAAACACAAGTAATATAAACTCACACCTTAAAAGGCCGTCGCAAATTAAAGAAAACTTTGATGTGTTTTTTTGAGTTACAAAATTTATTCCGATCCTGGTATTTCTAGTTATTGATTCTCTATTCACCAAAAAGAACGGAAAAATGAACCTGACCTTTTGCCTTCTTCGGCACCCCACTATCATAAACTACCATTTACCCTTAAAATCGGTTGATATAGAAAATGTCCCTGCTTTTATTTCTTTTCACCCTTTGCAGTACAAAAGATTTTTCAAATTATTTCAGGGCTTTCCAGAGGGCTTTGTACAGTTGATAAAATATACTTTCTATAAGCCTATTTCACATTAAAATTATACGTACTTGATTTTTCATGTTAACTTCAAACTGCATATAGAATATAATAAGCCCCTTTTCATTAATTAATACAATTTAACTCATATAATGTCCGAGAATCTTAAGTTGATGATTATCTATAAGCCTATTTCACATTAAAATTATACGTACTTGATTTTTCATGTTAACTTCAAACTGCATATAGAATATAATAAGCCCCTTTTCATTAATTAATACAATTTAACTCATATAATGTCCGAGAATCTTAAGTTGATGATTATTGTATGTTCAAATATTTATTGTTATCATGTTATCGCTTTAAATTGATGTTGGTAATAACAAAGGAAAAAAATACCTAGAATGTTTTAAACTTGGTTGTACACAGATTATCATATCAATCAAAATATTTATAGCTACTAAAACAACAAGCTCGAGAATATATTTTCTAATACTAGCATGTTCAAAGACGTACATTTGTTATTTTTCTATACCATGTAAGCAGTGATCAAAAATAATTAAACATTAAATATGATCATTTATATTGTTGCTTAGCCTTGTATTTATAAATATGTTGGCATAAATTACAGTACTTGTGCAAAAGATGGAATTAGGATGCATCAAACCGGTTTCCGTCTTGAAAAAAATATTTTTTGGTATTTAATTTTGAATAATACCGAATAATTTCTTTTATGACAATCTCTTCTATACATTATGTACATATTCCTTATGCAATCTGATCCATAAATGCTATTGTATAGAGCTCTCATCGCAAAGAGTTCATTCATGTGTTCAAAAAACAGTTTATGTCTTAAATCGCATTAAATTCTTCATAAGTAAGGATTTGGTCACCGATCACCCAAAAGATTTTTTTAAACATGTTTAATTCCAGCTTCTTGTAGGCTACCAAAATTGCAGCTTTAAGGAGAAATGACATAGTCACTTTACTCTTTTGCTTAGTGGTAAGCTTTCGCAACAATTTTTTTAGGTGTGCACCCTACGGATTGATATATTTCATAAGCGCACCTGCCGAAATTCTTCCGTTCCGATCCGATATCGGGCGAGATCGGTAGAAAAACAAACATATTGGTCTTATTGCAGGTGCCTACACTGGATGCGACTCCCGGTCCGATAATCCCACTCTCAGTGAGCACATCAATTGGGGGACAATCCAAGGTTCGTTCTTCGTTCCTTCAACCGATTGTCGACCGATCGGCAATTGGTTAATGCATCAGTACATGAACTGTTTATTGCGCAACTCGATCCATGTACTAGTCGATGGCTGCACCACCGATTCTACCCTGAAACCGGTGACCGAAATTACCGTACATTAACTGATTGCGAAAAGATCACCGTCTCACTTGGAACGCGAAACTGAACCCACAGATCATACAAAGAGAAACTGAACCGTTCACTAAACGGTTATTCTTTTGAAAGAACGCTATTTTTCTTGTGCGCAGGTACGCGACCGTTGTGTATTGGTTATCTAGAGGATCGTTCCTCCAGCCTAGATAACCGATACACAACGGTCGCGTACCTGCGCATAAGAAAAATAGCGTTCCTTCAAAACAATAACCGTTTAGTGAACGGTTCAGTTTCGTGTTCCAAGTGACACGGTGATTGATACGCAACCAGTTAATGTACGGTAATTTCGATCACCGGCTTCAGGGTAGAATCGGTGGTGCAGCCATCGACTAGTACATGGATCGAGTTGCGCAATAAACGGTTCATGTATCGATGCATTAACCAATTGCCGATCGGTCGACAATCGGTTGAAGGAACGAACCTCGAAAATCGAAACTGGGGAAATACAGATCCAATGTAGGTGCGCCTTTAAACTATATGGGAAGTAGTCTGTCTGCTTATCTTCCTGTGAGAGCATTACTTTTGGAATTTTATAAACACCTCAAAATCTGTTTACTATTTTATTGATATACCGGCTAGAAATGTGCGTTCTGAAACTAAAAGGAAGTGTACTTTCACCATTCACCATCAAAACGTAGTTTCTAAGAAGACAAGGCCACCCAACTTGTGTATTTTAAGTAAGATTACAGAAAACTTTCTAGTTATTTTAACCATAAAAAGGTAAAAGGTAAAATATATAAAAAGAGGCTGGCTGATAGTCGTTGATAGTCGGCCAACAAAGGGTCTACAGCTTAGACTTTATGGCACTAAAATGTTGAGCATACCAGAGATTTATTTTAGCAGGCGACAAATATTAGTACCTTACCTTCTGAATGAATGAAACATAAGGATAGGAGTCATTTATCTTCGCGTATATACCCCCTGGTTCCTCTGTCGATCGGTGGTTGAGGATGGAGATGTGCATTGCAGTTGATAGAGTAATCGTTTCCGTCTTTTGATTTCGTTAACTCAAAAATAAACGGTGGCACAGGATTATTCCGGGTGTTCAAAACCACCCGTACACTACTAATACAATGCCACCAAGCATTAAAAAAAGAGGTATCTATAGACAAAAGGGGTATGCTGTATCAACACAAATAAATTCACAAATGATATCAAAACTCTTATTAGTTTATTACGTGATTTAATGTGATTAACCTTATTAACATAACTTAACACAATTTTCATAACTGTTAACATTAACTAAAATATTAACTAAGATTGACTAAATCAACATAACTTTTTTAAAACTCATGAAATTATTACAAATATCACTTTTGCCACAGAACTAATTTTTGGAGTTTCAAAATTATACTTCAGAAAGTTCATAGATTGTCAAAACTATGTTAATTAGTTTAATCATATTAAAGTATGCAATAATCTAATAATATTAATATCCTTTGTGCAATTATTTACCTTTATATATTTTTCTTGTCTAAGGTAGTTCGGAGAACTAAAATTGGATTTTTTTTATAATTAAAAAAAAGATGTTTATTTTGAACGAACAATCCCAATCGGCTATAAAAATATGCATGTTCCATTTGAAAACATTGGCTTCCGCCTTGTTTAAGCCACTTCCGGTTTGAATCGAAAGTTTTTTTGCGTCCAGTCGATAGATACTCATTTATCTATAGATACGTCCTCAGTTAAAATAATATGTTGGTGGCATCCTACTGCGTGTGTAGGGGTGGTTTTGAACAAACGGGTTATATTACCATTTCTACCCTGTCAAAATGGATTTGCATTGACTATTTTGAATACATACTACTTTTCGTCGGATAACTAATATCTTCAAAATAAAAGATCTGTTCCCTTAAAGGGTAAATTCTGTGCTGTAAAAGTCTAACAAAAGAATGTTAAACAAATACTTTTATAATAATTAAAATCGTTAACTTCACGTGAGATGCCGTTTTTCTATTTACGTAAATGCATCCAGTTAAAATGGCCATGCATCTAATAATAACGACGATTTATAAATATTTGAATTATGATTTTTGTTGTTGTGTAATTAATCATTATTTGCACATAATTTGTATTTATTCTCAAACACTAAATTGATGTTTGTTAATAAACTCTTAAAATACTAGAACATTCGCTATAATTAGATGAATGAGTATCATGTGCTCGTCAAAATTGTACAACGCATTTTTATTAAATTTGCTGCCAAGGAAGTAATTGAAACTTTGTAACAACTTGACAAAATTTGTCGTAATAGAATAATTGGATTAAGTAAAAGAAGTGGAAATACATTCTTACATATGTGAAAACATATAAGAAACAAAATGGAGAGCGAATTTGCTAATAAAGATTTAGGTGCACTAAGAGATGCACGAAACTCCTAACCATGAGGAATAACTATAGCTTGCAAAATCACAAAGATGTTGAATAATTTGTAATTGGAATTGTATTTGGAAAAAACTCTCAATTTTATTAGATTGATATATTTTCTATCTTATTTTAAACTTTTTGGCATATTGAATTACAATACTATTACTAATGCATATATATATATATATATGTTTAGTCACCAAAACCTGAACTGCTGAACCTTTGTTTCAACAATCGCCATTCTTCTTTAATCCATTTTTGGACATAGGGCACCCACATTCTTTGCTATTTGGGCCTCTCAGACCTACATATTTTTTATCGTCCATCTATCACAAGGGAATTGGGATGAGTATGGCGTCCTGCTTAATTTCCCAAAGGGGGTCAATTTTTTATTAGCTCTCCTAAGCTTTATCATATATCCAAAATAAAAGTAATTGTCCACTTTTCCAGTTCTTTGTTTTTAATTTTTATTTTCTCTTCTAGAAATTTACTACACTTAGATCTTAAATTCAAAGCTTCTTTAATGTGTTGGGATGGTTTTACTGTCTTGGTAGTGTATTTTTTAAAAACATCCTCTAAAGCCTTCGCAATTTTGGCGAGATAGTCTCTCCTTGGTATTTTCAAGACGGTTTCTATGTCGGTGGTATATTCATTTGTAAGGTCTAGGTACATAGTCGCCCAGTGTCCTATTTACTGTGTCGAAAGCTTTTTTCTGGAAATTGTGCCCCATTGACTTTTTGATTAGCATTCTCGTTGTCTTCCGTTTTATTTCGTTATGTGATTTGTATTATTCCAAGTGTTTGGGTTTTATCCCTTTGATAGACTTCTACTGAAAAGTGTTTAGTGCAAAATTTTGCTTTATCATTTTTTTAATACCAGACCATTATTACCTGGCGGCTCTGGTTGATCATTTGTCTCAATGCACATTTAGTTTTTCGCTTGTATTTCTTCTGAACCTAGATTGATAATGACATTCCTTAGTTGAGTTTTCGTTTTATTGTGGAGCTGTTGCGTCGTCCAAATACTTATAGATAGTTTTACATTTCTCATATGATTTCCTCCAAGTCTCTTTAAATCTCTTCAATTTTTTTTGCAGATGTTGTAGTGTGCGCTTTCTATTCCGTCTAAACATTTTATTCCCTTATTTTCCTCTATTAAGCTTTTCGTTTCAATTTCTTATTTATTTTCTATATGTTAGTATTTTTTATTTTTGATGGGACAACGATTTTTAAGTTGATTATTTACTTATTTGACATAAAACTATTAGAATCCCAAGGTTCGTCTTCATCATTTATCATAGTTTAATGATTTTGGAACTCATTTAGTGTTTGAACCAAAGTAGGACATAAAAGATAAAAGCATGAATTAAAAAATCTTATCGGCTATTAGTATGTCATTTTAGATACAGTAGTGAGGAAACACATAATCTGAAGCAGTACAGTACATTTTTCCAAAGAACTGGATAAAATTATGTGCAATACAAAAAATAAAGTTGGTGCATTCTTATATACCAATTGATACAAATTATTACACATTATATATTATTCTTATGTGTAGGTTTCTTATATTCTTTACTAGTTAATAAATAATATATTTTTTATGAAATAGAATGCAATAGTAAAAACGGCATATGATTTTATATTAATTTCTGGAATATTTGTATTCGGGGTATATTATTCTTAATGATGTTTGACAAGTTAGTGTTTCATTTGTCTTTTCCAGATTATT
This sequence comes from Octodonta nipae, assembly GCA_034190945.1. Classification (NCBI taxonomy): domain Eukaryota; kingdom Metazoa; phylum Arthropoda; class Insecta; order Coleoptera; family Chrysomelidae; genus Octodonta; species Octodonta nipae. Next base: position 94,069,772 of record CM067220.1, read on the forward strand.
TAGATTGAAAATGTGTCGAAATCTATTTTTGAGCCCGTACAGAATTCATGTTAAAAAAGTATTGCTGTATGTTTTGGCAATTTTTAAAGGACGTATTTCAAACTACGTAGATTTGATAATTCGTATTTATATTTTGGGCCATCGCGAACTTCTCCTATGTTTGTCTGGGCTTGGAATCTCGGTTTTATGTTATGATTTCTTAATCATTTTCCGATTGGTTCTGTAGTGTCTCTGACACCCTTGCTCTCCTGTTCATTATCATTGTTGCTTTTGTGATTTTTGGATTGATTTTTCTTTAACTCTCTAGGATCTGTTAGTTTGAACGTCTTGGATATGAGGTTGTAGGTACTTGAATTTGTGATGGGTAGTGGTTTGATTTAGCGTTCAGTTATCTACTAGTATGCGTGTTTCTGTTTTAGTTTACAATATATAACTATATATAGATTATAAAGATGAAATCTCATTTTGAACTTAATCAATTTAGTACTACAGAGTTTTGAACAATTCTACTAGTCTTGGATTATATGTAGAGCCGATTGTAATGTAAGTATATTTGTTTACAGTATATGATATCAGTGAATACCGCCGGAAACACGTGAAACAATATGATTCCCACGAGATGTTCCGAGCCGACAACCTCCCTGCTTGGAGAATCCGTCAACAGAGTTTCCGAGAAGCTTTGGAGGAAGCAGCCGACTGGCTTCAGCAGCCCAACAACAGAGTTGCTATTTTGGATGGTCCTAATGTATCAAGAGGACAAAGGCAAGAAATCTACGACTACATTTACACCCAGCTTGGTTTCAGAATTATGTTCATCGAATGCGTTTGTGAAGATCCTGTGCTTTTAGAAAGGAATTTCAAGGTACAGTCAGGTTTATTCTCAAACTTTTTCCATCCTTTATTAGATTATGTACCGGTTGAATCATTACATTTTGTATGTGGCGAGAAGTACAAATTGCGAGTTGTTTCATTAGACGATTAGACATTAGATGCTTAAGTTTTCCATTTACCCAAAGATATTGTTTACATTCATTTGTATACAAGGTGAGGAGGTTGCAGGTGCGGATCCAGAAACCAACTTTTGGGGAGGGGGTCTGACGAGGCGATTTCGTACGGAATTAACTTAAGTAGGTAGGGCTTTTAAATCCACAGAAATTACTTTATTTTAAGCTTTTGAATGTAAGATTTTTCTGAATTTAGTGTCGAACTCAATAACCTTGGGGTTGAGTACGAATCTTTCTAGTTCTACCAGCCCCAGTTGTATGGAGAATACCCCAAAGATCACGTTAATAGCTTAATTTGCCTGTCGTTCAAATAGGATTTCTTTTGTAATAATAGTAATCTTTTTAATATAGTTTTACCAATAATCATCTTAAGAGGGGTTTTGAAACCATCTGGTGCGAACTTCGAGATAGTACACACTTGTAAAAAAATGCGGGAACGGTTCACTTTTGATAACGTTTATCTCAATTTCTCAGAATTTGGTCCATATTTTGAACAGTTACGAACTTTTTAATTACCACATTTTCCACCGCAATACTTTTTTGATATGTTTCTCATGTCTCATATTCTCTTTTGTTTGATTATACAAGTATATTGTCGTTAATTTTAGAGGTAAATAGCCCGAAGTTGGTATATAATCCAGTCTTACAAAAACTAATAGTAATGCGTTAAAGTTAGTCGAGTGACTTTTGTTAATGCCTTCTTTAAAATTATCTACAAAATAGGAGATATCAATTTGGCAATTGTTTGTTGTGTAGTTTTGACGCTGTTTCTTCGCAAATTATGAATTTATATTATTTATTCTTTTTTTCCTTGTTGATTAAGTTTACCTGGAGGGTAGTTCATTTATATTTAAAAAATCCTCCCCTAAGGGAGGACCTTACTGGGAAACCAACCTCTTTCGTTTTCCATAAATTTCTACAAGAAAGGAAACTATTGATTTATATCACCACCATTCGGGTTATCATTCACTTTATTAACATATTTATTTATTTATACTTACATGTTATTAAAATATCTATCCTTATTTGATTTTTCAGGAGATTCTCCAATACAGCGCCGATTATAGAAAAATGGCTACCGAAGATGCGTTGAAAGACCTTACTCATAAAATGGCTCATTATAAAGCTCAGTATGAGTCACCAACTCTTGGAAGCTTATGGGAATTACCATGTCCCATGGTGAAAATTCTGGATGGTGGAGAAGGTGGCATCATAGCGCACGGTGTTAATGGAACTAAGGAGAGCAAGATCTTGGCTTATATCTCTATGCCTAAGCCCTATCAGCAAACATTGTACTTTAGCAGGGTAAGTTGAGCGTGATTTTATATTTTAATCTATAGGAATTAAATTAATTCTTAATGATCAGAGTTATTAATATTGAGTAGAATTATACTTAGCTAAATTTCAAGGTACTATACCTAAACTATAATTGTAAAAGTTCTTTAAAAAAGACTGCGAAAATGAAAATGTATGTTTCCAGGTGTTTTAAACAAATTAACTATGAGCCTGCTTTCAGTAGTATCACTCGTATCTGTTGTCGGTACGAAAAATGGCCTGCTAAACTAACCTAACCGAAACATTGAAAATCAAATGTCACAGTGCCTCAATAAGTGTGATAATGGTTGTAAGAGAGCTTATATGAATATTAGCAAAATTTCGTTTGTTGTGATACAGATGGAAGTTCTAATATAGAAACATTTAAATAAAAATGTTATTCACTTAATACGTATTTATTAGTAGCTACATAACTATATTGATTCTAATTCATATAATTTAAAATGAATTAGATTATTTATTATCACCTAAACATATATTATTAAATAACCTATTTTCCACTTAACATTATGTAACTTAGTGTTAATTGAAAACTATTCAATTCTTGTTATATGTCTATTATGTTATAATGTTCATATAAACTTAACCTAACAACCTTTAGGGCAAGCTCTGCTGAGATAATAGGTCCAACAACTAATAATAATAAGGTAGATACAATTTATTACTGAGAATATTTTTATGCCGAAAAAGTTGTCCTTATCGTATGACACATTCGAAAGCATAAAATATCCGTCCTTTTTTCTCTAATTGGATATTGGTAGTTGACATTAAAGTAACACCGATTTGTACTGAACGCCAACATCAAATGCTATACTGTGTCCGGGCAACTATTAATATACGAATAATATTAGATAAGTTATTTTTGTCGTTTGTAATAAAAGCAACAATGTCAATATTTATCTTATACTCGTAATCTAATACGTGGGCGGTTGTGACTTGGTTCCCTTCAACTTAATAAAATGAACATCAAAAATGTTCAGAGTGAGATAGAATTCAAAATTAATTTGAATTACCCCAGAATATGTAGTGCATTATCTTTTTTTCAAAAATAGGATATAGACTAGGAATATTATCTACCCATTGAGTCTAAAACGAATTTTTTATAATTTTACAAAGTACCTACTCCTGTGTATAGTAATTTTTTGCAGGTACCTACATTTTTGCACACTCTTGAACTTATTTTAAAACATTTTTTAAACTTTCCTGGAGTTTTACTTTTACTTCTGTCTTAAATGTATTCCTGAATATAATTAAATCATTAGTACTGAACGGCCCATTAGTTTGGTATTGTTATAGTTAAAAAATGTAGTTAAGAGGTTCTGGTTTCTTGAATTAAACACATTATACCACCAAATAGCACATTATTGCTTCTTTTAGGATTATAATAGTATTTTAAGTTTTCGTCATGTATTTTTTTAACATTGATTTGGAACACTACCGCAGCAGTCGGCCCCTTATTGTGTAGGTCCCTTTCTCAATATTTTTCAAAACCCTACTCTAACATGGTCTATAATCGTCTGCAGAATCATGTTTAAAGTTCCTACACTAACAGCTCCAAACATCGCGTTAAAATAGTCTCCCTGGATTAAATTTAATAACCCAAAAGCTCCCTAAAAAATCCCTTTTTATTCAATTTAATGATTTTTGCAGTATTCAAACTTTTTGACAATTTCAGAATAATATATTTCATTTTCATTTTGTGATGTGTTTTTTTGTGCAATATAATGGAATTATGAAATTGTATTTTATAGTCAAGTCCAGCATGTTAACAAATTTTGAACTTTTCAAATTATTCATTATGTTTTTTTAGTTCGACTATATTTTTGGTGTGGTTGTTAACATAATTGAGTTTGGCATTAGATCTGTTGTCTACTATTTTGATCGTTTTGAAAGCCCTAGATGTCTGATATGCTTCTTATTTGTATGGTTATTATTTGGAGTGGGTTTGGTATTGTTTCTTAACGATTGCCTGCCATTCAATTTTGTGTAACTATTTCTTAATAATTGCTTTATATTAATTGTTCGAAAATAAATGTGTGTAAATACATTTTCTTTATTGAATTTATTGAAATCTGAATAGTTGGTTTTTGCACAATCATCTAAAGATTTAATGTTAATGTGATTCTGTTTCTGTTTTTAACATATCTATTGGGTAATGCAGTTTCTAAAGTAAATTGTAGGGTTAGTTCTATATTGTTATTTATGTCGTTTATAATTCATTGCGTTCTTAAGGTTTATTCTCGTTAGCAAAAAGTATTATTTCATCAAATATTTTCATGAAAATGTTACATAATACTGGGGATAGACAAGATTTTGTTGATGGAAGTCATTGTTGATGTAGGGTTGTTTTCTTACACCACGGTATCATTTAAAAAATCTTTTATAATGCTAAAATAATGTACAATACAACTGTTAATCTGTAATAAAACTATTTTGTTGCCATAGAAACATATCAGGTGGATTATAAAAAATAAGATACTATACTACATAATTTCAAAAAACTCGAGATACATACATATGTTATGTTTTGAAATGCAACTAATTTTATTACAACTTTTTTCTAGCATGGTGAAAGTGAGTTCAATGTGATTGGAAAGATTGGAGGTGATGCTAGCTTGTCTCCCAGAGGACGCATGTATGCTCAATCTTTGGCTAAACATGTGCATGCCCTCAACTTGCCCAGCTTACAGATTTGGACATCCACTTTGCAACGTACCAAGGCTACTAGCGCGAATATCCAGGCACCTAAACAACATTTGCCTGAACTTGATGAGATCTGGTCGGTGAGTACATCTATTTTTTTTAATTTAACTGGTTCTTGAAATTCAATACCATGACATATGAAACAGTTAGTTTTATTAAAATGGCTCAAGCATAAATTTAAAAGTATTAAGTGATAAATATTAGCGTCACACAATTTGGCAGGGGAGAAAGAAAATCAAAGTTCACAAAACGTCTGTGAATGCATCAGAAAGGTGTTTCATTAATTTATTTTTATATCTCAGCACGTCCTCTACAAAAACATGTTACCAACCCACGGTTCTATAAGTAATGAAATGTTGGTAAACAGTGTAAAGGACATTACTGCAGTTCTCATATTCAAAAATAATTTATGATTTACTTGAAAAACTATAAATGTGCTCAAACATCTGATTTGTTTACTTATATTCTTCATAATGTTGCACGTTAACCTCATAACTATATATGTTGCTGCAGTGTATTTATACCTCAATCAGTTTTTTATTTTCTGAATGAAGATTTTTCAATCACGGTAGTCTCAGTAATATAATAAACATAAGGGTGAAACAAACGAGGTGAAAATATATTTAGTTAAAACAGTATTATGACATACAGTAAGGTCTTAAAGTAAGGGATAATTTCATTTTCTATGTAATGATGAATGTAAATGACAAATTAATTAATCAGTTCAATTTTTATATATTGGATAAAATTATTCACCTGCCCTAATAACTACCCCTAATAAAATAAAAGAAAAGGGGTAGCGTGTAATATCACGTTAAAATAATTTTTGATATTTGGACGTTAGTAGTAAGAAAAGTCAGTTATCAAAGTTTGAAGTAATAAATAATATGTACAATAATTTGATTTAGAGTATTTAGACTATATACAGTCTGTCATATGCTAAAACTGAGCACCGTTCATTTCTTGGCGAAAAGTAAATGGTGTTAAAATTCTTCGACAACGTTTTGCAACATCTCTGTGCAGATTTGATTAATTTTCTGTTTTATTCGATGTTTTAAATTATTATTATGTGTCAGATCGCAAGAATTCACCATTCAATTTCGCCTCGTCTACCAATCTATCGATCTGGATAAACCTGATTGCGATAAGCGCGTACTGCTGCTGCATAATGTGGTGTAGCTCCATCTTGTTGGAACCATGTTTCTATTAATGTCTGCTGGGTTAACAGTATCAGAAAAAAGTTGTTTTAAGTCAGATATTAAAACATTTTGTAAAAATCCAAGTAACTCGACCCAGTTAATGTCAAGAAAATATGGTTCAATTATTCTGTTATTTATTGTGCCAGTCCTTACCTTCACTTTAAGAGGACAGGAAGTGTGACCTTTTCTCATCCAGTTAGCATTTTGCGTATTCCAATACCGACAATGTTGCTTGTTTGCCGGTCTATGTAGGGTAAACGTTGCCTCATCGAAGAAAGGAATATTTTTGAGAAACATCGGAGCCAGGATCATCGTCATTTAATTCCTGAACATGTTGAATTCTCAATACAGATGTTTTACATACATCATTATCACTAGCTACTTTTCTTGTTTTCTTGTAGGTTTCTGTGGGTTTTCCTCAACATTTAACAATATATCCAATTTCTTTTTTATCATTCAATCTTGTTTTCACTGTTTTGAAAAGATCTTTGACAACTCCAAATTTTTTGTTCTATTCTACTTACGGTAGACTTGGGAATGTAACGCAGGGGCGGATCTAGAATTGTCCTGAGGGAGGAGCGCAAAATGAAAATTACGATAAGTCGAGTTATCAGTGATTATTTCTTGGACCTATACTCCACCTGTTTAACAAGATATTGCTTTTCTGTCTACTGTTTACGATGTATAACTTAAGACTTTCAGTTTCTTAATCTACAATCTAGTGTGTACTATTATTAATATTTTTTTCCAGCCTCGGAGGGGGGCTCTGGTTGGATCCGCCACTGATGTAACAGTCACGATCCTTCTGATTAAATATTCTGCATACCTCAGAATGTGTTCATGATTTATCACCCACTCCAATTAATACTAATGACCCAATTCTTTGGGTCTCAGAAAGGCACATAAAAAATGAAATTAATGTTTAGAAATTCCTCAAAAAACGATTAATAAATAAAAATTATTGACGACGTCTAGGCGAACAAAAATTTTAAATACGTCTTAAATGTCCTTTTTTACAGAAAAATACAACTAATAGACTAGTAAATCGTGACATGTATTTGACTCGAGGGCGACTTGTTTATATAAAATAAAAATACTTTTTTATTGAGTATCCGCGTCCAAAAATCAAAAAGTCCTATATTGCTGAATAGAGATTTGAAATTTAAAATTTGTAGGAGCAGTTATTACCCCTAAAGGGTTGAAGGAGCAAGTGAATAATTTGTTACATTCATAATTACGTAGAAAATGAATTTATCCGTTATTTTAGGACATTACTATATAAAACTCAATAACTCTCCGTATAAAAATCCCTTATTTTAGGTTTTTGTTTCAGGGTGAGTGCGAAAGCCTCTCATATGAAGAACTGCAGGAACGGTTCCCTCGCGAATTAGCACTGCGTGACCGCGAGAAACTCAAGTACAGATATCCTCAGGGGGAATCTTATATCGATGTAATGACCAGGCTTGTACCTGTCCTCACTCAACTCGAATGCGAAACCAACGTCCTTACTATATCCCACCAAGCTGTGCTGCGCTGCATCTTGGGCTATTTCCTGGAAACTGAACCTGAAGAAATACCTTACATTCATGTACCTTTACACACTATCATCAAATTAACTCTGCAAGGCTACAACTACAACATGGAAACAATTAAAATGCCCATAGAATGCGTTGATACCAACAGAGCTAAACCTTTAAATTGCTCTGAGCTTCGTTCCGCAGAAGAAGCTTTGATCACTCTGCCAGCTCACTATGATTCTGTTTCGAATTTGCCAACCCTTACTCAGTGTACTTAGCTTGAAATATGCTGCTGCACTTTCATATAGCATAGGATCTTGAAAACATTGATTTAGAGAAGGTAATAGATTTAGTGTTTAATGTAGTTGATTTGATTGTTAAGGCTGGCACATTTAAAAATAATATTACAAAATTCTTCTGTAGACAAACAGTTGGAGATTGAATAAGATTTTATGGTTCTGGTAGATTGTTTAGGCATAATTAGTTTTAAGATTTATCTTATTTTTAGTTACGTTTAGGTAAACGTTTAAAAAATAATATTGAAATATGCTGTAGTTAACAGTAGTAAGCCTAGATTTTGGCAATATGCTCAAATTTTGTTTTTGCAAAGTAATTCATAATTACAAAGATTAGAAAAAAATTAGTTGACACAAAAGTCAAAATCATCGAAGAGATGTAGACATTAATAAAGCAATTCATCCATCTAGCACCCATCATCTACCAGTTGCTCAAACATTACACATTACATCATTAGTATAAATCATTTTATTCACATCATGACAATATTCCATATTCTTCCTAAATATAGTAGAAATTCTCCATGTATTTGAAAAAAACTATACAATAATGAAGGTATTATTTTAAAGTAACTGTACCTGAAAATGGAGCTGTGATATCAAAATTATTCACTATTAATTTATCTTTAACGTGATTACTGGTTATTTCATTTAATTGGACCATTTGATATCTAAAGCATTTCATATTTAATAATAGGTAGAGTAGATCTCAAACTTTGAAGTAAAAGTTAATTGTTACAAGAACCTGACCTTCATCCAACACATAAAATAATTGGATAGATGGAAATGTATCTTCTAACTGATAAAAAAATCTATATAGTCTTACAAATGTTCAGCTGTCTGGTGATGGCATGCGCATTAGTAGACTGTAAAAGCTACTGTATCAGTTCAGCAAGTCCTCTGTGCCAATGCGAGTTCCTCCAAACTTTCCGCCTAAACTCATCCTAACCTTTCGTAACTGCCATTATCTGCACATTGTGTTTGTAAAGGTAGGAAGAGAATTCATATAATATGATATTTTCATGTTTATACATAATTCACAATTTACATGTTTTGTTTGGTGTGTAGGTTATATATAGAAACCATTGCCTACAACTGATTACTTTGTTATAGAATGACTTTCTTTACTTTTATATCTGAGAGGGAGATGTTTCCCAATTCTACTGCAACCTCATTTGTAGTCTGGGCCTCTATTAGTGATGAATTTGTCCTACTATTCCATCAGTTTATTATGTTAATTTCAATCCCTTACTTCCTCTTATGGATTTCAACAAGCTCGGTGCGATTTTTTTCTTAATTTAACTTGTTTTTCTAATTTGATCTAGTTTATTCGAAATGGTTTTGAGGTTTTGTTGTTATAAAATGTTTACCATAAACACATCATGCATTGTAACTATTAAGTTTTGGTTTAGGTTGTGATCTACTCTCCTCCAGAAGTTTGAAATTATTATTATTTTGAGTTTTAAATACCGAACAACTAATTTGGGTAACATTCTGTAGTTACAGACACATAAGTGATAATGAAAATTGGGATTTTCCTTCAATATCTGTTTGTGTTCTGTTAAACTTCATTAAATGATCACCACATGCTCTGTTTATTATTTTAAAATGATATAACTTTTTTATCATAATAGCAATACGAAAATGAAAAGAAAGAACATGAGATGAGAAAATAAGGAATATTGTTGGAAGCAAAGGTTATGTAAAGATAAGCTCTCTGCATAGAAATTAAATGGAACAGCCTTAGTATAATTGAATTTTTAGGAGAAATCATGTAATCCTTAAAGTTTGCAAATTTTTTGCTTTGCATTGTTTTTTACAATTAATTCTAAGTACTACATTAGTATTTACTTATTCATTCAAAAAAACGCGTAGTGAAAACATTTTTCTGAATGAAATCATAAGTATATGTCACAGTAAAATGTATTTTACTGTTTCTTAGAGGGTATGTTTTAATGCAGATTTTTTAACTTTTAGACAATTCTATTTTAATCTTAGTTTTAGTATTGCAATGTTTTCCCAATAGAAACATATTTCAGTTTTAGTTTTATTGACCAAAGGCCGAATTTTGTGTGCTGTTGGGTTTGCAATATTCGTTTGTTTGAATTTTAGTTAAACTTTTCTGGTCATATTAAAATGTGTTCTGTATACATCTCAATAATATTAGTATTAAATAGTGAAAAAGATTTGTTTAACTATAATTGCAATGTACAGCTGTGATTGTATTTTTTATATTTTATTGACTTGAAAATGTATTAGAAACATGTTAGTATTTAGAACTGTTAAATACAAAAAAATATAAAAAGCTAGTCGTTTTAATTGTAACATCAAATACAACTATCATAATAACCCAATCAAATTGTATTTTAAAATTCTTTAATAATTGCTGGTGTCCGATTGAACGGAAATATCCAATGACTACTAATATAAATGTACCTGTCTGTCTACATTAAAAAGGGTTGAAAAATGTTTGCCGGAAAATAGTAGACAAATGGTTACCGATGTCAAATTTCTTTACATTGTAACCACTAAGACGTAAATCTAGGCATTGTACTCAATGACTGAACGCCGATGATTTATAGGACTTTTGTGATCATCACGTAACAGAGCGCCGCCACCCATTTCTGATTGTTTATATTTTGATTTAGAAGTTAATCTCGATTTTCATATTATTTAAAGTAGTTTGGGTGTTTAAACTTGTTTGAAATCAGTGATCAGTGTAAAAAAACAATAATGAAAGTATTTTGTATGCGCAGTAAAACGACATATTCGTTTCCCGAATTATCTTGCAACAGATGCGTGTAAGATAATAAACGTAGGAATTGAGTTTTACAAAAGTTCATTTAAGCTGTAAATAAAACTACATTTTGCGTGAATATATGAACGTTTTGATAATGAATGTTATGTGTTAGTAATTAAGCCAAAAAATAGTTTTTGTTATTGAGTGTCTTTTAATGAATTTAAATATTTATATAATATAAATGAAAATATCAGGCCGGCCAGGTTTATATATATATATATATATATATATATATATATATATATATATATATATTAGTAGTCATTGGCTTATAAGTTTGGTAACAAAGCAATAATGTAGCAGATGGTGAACAAGATCTGAAGATGTGAACGTACAGCCTCAGTTGATGGATTCCGTAACTCGTTATGGGCCCGTATCAGAAATTCAATATCCTTTCCAATTTCCTAGTTCCTCGATGGATTATTGCTCTACAGAACGTTTCAATAACCAGAGCACTTCTTAAAGAAGCGGACCGCCTAATCCGTCGCTGTACCAAAACTATCCTGCACCTCCCATCCTCCACTTGCAATTTCCTAATTCATGCTCCCAAACGGGGCGCAGGCCTTGGAATCTATTCCTTTATGACAAAAATATCTACTATTCTTGTAAAAAGGCTCAACAACATTCATCAATTCCTTCCAATGATACCCCAACAATATATCGAAAGTACCATCGCTAAAATTGTCGCTTTAACAACTTCAGAACATCTAATGAGGCCGACAACTTTCTAATATCGGGACTTGACACTTCATGGTTCGAAAACGGACTACGACAATGTGATGCCTCCTCCGCCTCAAATAATTGGCTGTTTAACCCTCCAACTTCATGGACTTCGAATACCTTTATCAGGGCTGTCCAACTTCGTGGAAACCTACTTGCCCTTTAATGATGTTCAATGTTGCAGAGGAGGATGTGACAAGAGGGAATCCAATTGTCACATCCTTCAAAACTGCTATATAACTTATGCGCCGCAGATTGCCAGGCATAATAACCTGGTTAACATCATTAAATGTGGGGCTGGACATTTATTCGACAAATAATAATCACACTAAATTGACCGAAGGCACCATAATGATCTACCACTGGAGTTTCAAACTATACGAACAATAGATAATGTTGATGATTACTTTATCTTGGGTGCCACCTAACATAAGTTCGATCGGCGTAGCGATATGATATTATTAATCTAAATTGGTACACAAGGTATTCTACTCGGAACCGCGGCGAGATCCCGATTACGCGATAGCCTTCTAAGATCTTACCTCGCTCGAGGTTCGAACAGAACTGCCCTCCGTTCTTTTCGATATGATTCTCCTGAAAAACATCGTGCATAACACCTGACTCATAGACTATCACGTAATCAACAGCTCACTGGGTGATTATGAATCACCCACGATCCCTAGCTGGCAAATTTGTAATAGAACATAATAAACGTAACAATCCTAAACAAAAGTACGAAAGCATAAATGTCCTGTTTCTGATAATATACACTATATAATCTTTAGACCTTCACCACTATTTCGTTATCTCCGACATATATATATATATATATATATATATATATATATATATATATATATATATATATATACAATGTAAGAAAGGTTTCGGGAAGCAGCCTTTTATGAGCGATTTTATAAAGAAGTGAAATACACTTTTACTTTGCGAAAGCTTTCGAAATACTTTAATTTCTTCGTCAGTCTTTTGACTACAAACAAAATTTATAACTATATGTGAGATAAATTTTTGAATACTTACAGTAAAGACTGACGAAGAAATTAACGTTGTTCGAAAGCTTTCGCAAAGTAAAGGTGTATTTCACTTCTTTATAAAATCGCTCATAAAAGGCTGCTTCCCGAAACCTTTCTTACATTGTGTTAGCCGATTCAGCCGTTACTCAAACAATTTATATATATATATATATATATATATTTGAGATTGAACCATGGAAGTGAAAGCTTCTTACGAAATATACTTCCCATATCTCGTTAACTCCGTGTCAGTTTATCTCTTTGTGTCATTCTTAATAATGAATATAAGGTGAATTAAAATAATTGTCACTATTTTGTTACGACTCAAGAATTAATCCTAATGTGTAATTTAATTCTTAATTTAAATATAACTGCAACGGAACATGTAAGTTATTTTCAAATTCAAATATATTTGTTGAATTATAATACTTCAAACATACTTAATATAAAACTAGGTCATTTTAATTACAACAGATTAAATTACGGGAACATTATTTAAGCAGATATTTTTAAATATATTTCCAGAATATTCTTCAAAACAGCTGCTGTAATATAGTTTAATGTTTAATCCAATACATATTAAAAAAAGTGTTCGTGAAAATGCATTAAATTGCGTGGCGTTGGTGTAGCAAGAGGGTGGATTTTAAACACGCCAAAAAATTTAGAATATCTCATAGATATTTAGGGAAAATATATATAATTTAAATACCCTGGTTGAAAAAAAGTCTAAACCGGATGCTTAATATTAATGTATTTTATATTTAACAATTCACATCATACCCTATTTCTAGACCAGCGTCATTCTGGCCACTTCTTGAACTTGCTTGTTATTTAATGCTTCCCGTTGGACACTTTTTCAGTTTGTCATCCTCGTCTCTACCATCACCATCTATGAACTTGACCTTTTTTGCGGAGTTCTAGTTTGCCATTCTTGTTTTTACCGTCCATAAACTTAAGCTTTTTGTACTGTTCTCTAATTCAAACGAAAAGCAAATTTTCTTCTGGTATTATGTATTAATTGGGTGTTATATTTACTTACTATCATTTATTGAATTTTAATATATCAACTGGACTCTGTCTCATCCTCAGAAAACTAAGTTGTATGGGTATTTCAAGATCAAGCAAGTGTGGTTACAGTCGGAATGAGGACTCGAAACAAATGCAATTTCAACTTTTGTGTTTCAGTACCATACTCGTCCATTTTCATATGTTTAATAAATTCAGTGATGGAGCTTCAACTAGAAGCTTTTTAAAGAATTTCACTAAATTTGTATATAGTTTCTACCACTCACTAGCTAGACACAATTCAGAGGGATTGTAAATATTACAACATAATTGAATATTTTATTGTCAAAGGTACAAAAACTTAATATAAAACTAACACTCTCATTCTCGCAAGTCCTTACAATGGCACTTTCTTAGGTACGAGTTACATTTTAATTGGTAACATAACGTAAATTCTCTCACATAATTAATTAATACTATATACCCCTTATCAATATAACATCTTAGGAAATTGAACAAAAAATATGTAGACTAGAATGAAACAGAACACTTATTCTATATAATATGCTAATTCGTGCTTTAACTATGATTGTTATCAAGAATCAAGCCCATTTTCTCCTGCATCTGGTCGAATCTTTCTATGAACTGTACCAGCAGTTGTGGAGCTTGTAGTGGACTGAGCTCTTCCTTTGGGATTACATTTGAGCTACAATTCAGTGAGCATTTATTATAGAACATAATAAATAAAATTAAGAAAATTACTGATATATTTATTTCATTTACTCGATTTACTATTTAAATAAGAAATTAATTAAATATCTGGTGTACTGATTTATTTATTACTGAAGCTCAAGACGTTGCTTTATAACTTATTTATAAGAAGTATTTGTTGCTGTTTGCACGTTGTGTACTGACAGTGTCAAAATACTTATACAGCTCTAGCAGGTGGGGCATTTATCTTGAGATAAGGTACTATCTGGATTGGATTTCATTATGTACTTTCTTTACCTGTCTTACATGTATAGAATACGATGCCTAGTAATATTACTAGTTGAACTGTAGCAAGCAGTAACTGTTATGGGAGTTTTGAGTTTTTGTATCGTCGGCTGAATCGCAAAAATTTTAAGAACAAAAATGTGTTTGTTTTTCTTTTTTTTTTCGAAACCCACGCCAAAAATTGGGTGCGTTCATTTAAAGAAACAAAAATCATTTCGTGTCCAAAACAAAAGGCTCAAGATGGGTCATTTGATGACCCACCTGAAGATAACAGGGATACAGTTATTAAAAAGGTATTCTGTTAGATTATACATTATCAGTTTTGTTATTAATGACAAGAATAAAGGATTATTTTTATGTTTTCTTGGGAATAACACCACAATTGAAATGAAAAGCTGTATATTGAAAGAAAATACCAATGGCTTTAAAATATGTATTGAAAATGTAATTTGCAAATTGAAAGTTTGATTTATGACATTTAAGTTGACATAAGAAATTTTGTTGTTGTTGTTAAATATACAGGTAGCACAAAAAATTCTAAAGGTTATGTATTAAGTTAAACAGTTTTCAAGTTGGAAGAATTTGAAAGAGTTGTCTTTAGAACTTATAAGTGGCGTTCCTGGGTACGACTTTTTTATAAGACAGCGCATTCGCCAAAAATGCGATCAAAGAATTCTGCTGTTTCAGTGATCCCATTAACGTCATAAGGGAAAACCTAGGAAAAACCTTATGAACTATCTCGATACTGGGTTGTTCAAAAAGATATGACCATTAATAATTTCTTCCTTAATTGTCGGTAACCAGATACGATTGAATTCTACAGAAGTAGAAGCAATACAATCGTCTTCATCAAAATAATTAAGGTAGACTCTTTTATTTTTCGTTTTGTGTTATGTCGTTCTTTGTGAAGTATAGTTGAATTGTCAAATTGTATTTTATGGCATAGGTCTCATGCATGTTCACAAATTTTAGAATTTTCAAATTGTAGTTTCTTTATGTAATTCTTGTGTTCATTTATTCGTACGTTTAATGGTCTCTATGTTTCTCCAATATAAAATTTATTGCATTCGCAAGGAATTTTGTATATGCAGTTTTTGAGTTCTGAGTTTTGTTCGTTAGTTTTGTTTTGGATATTAGTGATTTCAGTGTATTTCTTGTTTGGAATGTTGTTTTAACATTAAATCTGTTGCTCACTCTTTTCAACCTTTCTGACAGACCCTGTATGTATGGTATAGTTGTAACTGTAATGTGGTTGTCATGAGTAACAGTGTTAATAAGAGCAGTTCTGGGTTGATTCAGAAGGTTTGTTCTCTGTTCAAGTCTGTTTAACTCCTTGTTGATAAATTTTGTGGGGTAATTGTTTCCTAGTGAGAACATTTTTTATAATTGTTTTTTCAACAAAGAAAAAACAATTATAAAAATGTTCTCACTAGGAAACAATTACCCCACAAAATTTATCAACAAAGAGATCTTATAACAAAGTCGTACCTAGGGACGCCACTTATAAATTCTAAAGACAAGTCTTTCAAATTCTTCCAACTTGAAAGCCGTTTAACTTAATAAATGATCTTTAGAATTTTTTGTGCTCACTGTATATTTAAAAACAACAAAAATTTTTTTTATGTCAACTTAAATGTAATAAATCAAACTTTCAATTTGCAATTTACATGTTCAATACGTATTTTAAAGCCATTGGCAACGAAATCAGAATCAACTTTGAACCGTTTGGTATTTTCTTCCAATATACAGCTTTTTATTTCAATTCTGGTGTTATTCCCAAGAAAACATAAAAATAATCAAGAACATGTTATAAATAACATTTAGAAGACAAGAATAAAGGGAGACGCAAAATGCAATCGCTGTGAAACACCAGAAGTTTATGTGATGGAAATATTTTTCTGAAGAAACTCAAAAAGTCTTGATAATTCTGCATAAGACTTTTTGTAACAAACTCCAAAAAGTATCAATAACTCTGGAAATCTCTGAAAAAGTTAAATATTGTCTGAAATTTCAGGCCTTGTGGAAGTCTTATTAACTCTGAATAACCGTTTCAAAAAGCCAAATATTCTCTATTTTACCTTTTCATAGTTTTCCAGAGTTATGAAATGAAAACTTACTTATTAACACTTTTAGACTTGGTGTTATAAAGACTTTTTTAAAAAATTCAGACAAATATTTTCATTAGAGTGGTCACCCTAGGATCAGATTCATTCTTACAGCTTATACTTATGGAGGTCTTAAGAACTTATCCTTCTTAAGGTAGCCTGCAATGCACAAATATTGTGGCAAGCGAAAGAGGGCAATAAAGAGAACATCCTGTTATCTCACTTGGTGGGTAGAAGCAGCCAATGAATTATATGACATATTGACATGCTGAACATATTTCATTTGAAGATGTTCCCAATAGTCTCTTGATCTCTCTATTGCCCTCTCTTTTTAGTCTTGTTACGATATTTGTGCATTACTGGCTACCTCCAGATGTATAAGCTCTTAGCTGGAGGTAGCTTGCAATGCACAAATATCGCGACAAGGCTATTTTTCACTTGGTGTGTGGAACCAGGTCCCAATCTAGTAGCCTATTGCCCTCTCTTTCTAGTCTTATAACGATATTTGTGCTGCAGGCTACCTCCAGAAGTATATTTATGCTCTAAGAATTCATTACTTCTAATTTTCACAATGTGTGTCCTATGGTTTAAATATGACTTAAAGCCACATCAAAAGTTTTCCAAAGATCCCAAGCTTAGCCAATTTATCCAGTAAAATAGTATGATCTTCCTTGGCGAAATCTAGTTAACTTGAATTTGTTATTCTTTAGAAAACTATCTATATTTTAATACTTCTTTGATAAAACTGTTTTTTCAATAACTGCCAATTGATTCTGTATTTTACCTATTTTGTTGAATAATACGGTTTAGTGAGCTTACCCTATTCTTATTCTTTGAGCTTTGTCCTCTTTTGAAGGTGGAGTACTGCCTGACCAAGGCACCATTTCTTCTTTACTAGTAGACGGTCTCAATTCATTAAGTCTTGTATCTGGGACTACGAAAGGATTTGTGCTTCGAGCACTTTGCGAACTGTTAGGAACATTTGAGAACAACTGACTCGAAACTGGTTGACCAACTTGAAAGTTAGCTGGTAAATTCGTCTGAGCTTTGGTATCCAAGCGTTTATAATGACGGGAGGTTACTTTCTCGGCTATTCTAACGCCACTGTGCCATCTTTTAACGAGGTATTTCATTCTGTGAATGGATATTATTGCATACACAGCTGCCCTAAAATTATTATATGAACATTATTAATTGTGAGTACTTCAAGTATCAGCATAATCAGTTTGTTTAAATGATTATTCATTACAGTTGTTATATTTCATCAATTTAAAATTTTGGCATTTGACTTTTATTACTAAAAAGGCATATTGAAGACATTTGTCTCATAGCATAACTAAAACTTGAGCAAAGCTATGTTTAAATGTAAACAGTATTGCGGGCAAGAAGAGGCATTAACATTTTTCAGAAGGCTTAGTGACAGAATCATTAAATTTTCAACACATCCAAACATTATATACAACTTTGAGGTTAAGTTGTATTCAATAAAATTTCTAAAAGTATGTTTAATTTATATCAAAGGTACAGCTAATTTGTATATTTAATCGATTTACAAACATATAATTTTGGTTAATACACGTCACTATTTGAAATATCGACAACCGGTAATAACCCAAAGCAGTAGTTGATTTTTAATTGTCTGCATTGTATGTACTAGTTTATTAGTATTAAGTATATGTATTTTATATGTTTACACAATCAGTTAACAACAAATGTTGATTCATTTTTTAAATGCCACTTAAGGACCACTAAAGAGCAAGCAATTTGATTATATAAATAACAAAAATAAAATAATTGAACATATGATATTGACGTTTCAGTTCTACTTTCAGTGTTGAAAAGAGAAACGTCAAAGTACAACCACTATCAACTAAGGCTAAACCAAAGTTATAACCGGTAGAACACTGTAAATCGGCTCATTATAGATATTTAATTTTAAGCTAATGTTGTATGATGGCAATGGTTTTTATATGAAAATGATAGCAAGAAATTGTATCCCATTTAAATGACAATTTTTCGAAAATTGAAGGATCTAAAATTAAGTTTATAAACACTCACATAAAATATTCGCCTAATAATTTACCAAAACTTGACGCTACTAAATACGCCTCGATTTTTTTTTTCAAAGAAGTTTGTTGTATTGGGAGCTGACAAATTGGGGCACGCAGTCTGGTGGTAAAAAAACAAACTATTAATAGCTTACATTTTTTAGTAAATATACATGCTGTTTATATTAGCAGTAATTTATTTATAATAAATTAGTGATAAATAAAGTAAAAATGGAAGTTGGAGTTTTTTCAGAACGTGAGAAATCAAAAAATAGAGTATGTTGTGCAGTAAGAGATTGTAAAAGTAAAGCTCAGAAAAATCTGAATTTTATTTTTCATAAGTTTCCAAAGGCTGGCGAGCGTACAGTGTTATTAGAAATTTTTTTTGGTAATTTAGAGAAAGTTGATAAATTGAAAGCGTGGAAAAAGTTATTAAAAATAAATAAAGTTACTCCTCGAATAAAAATTTGCTCTCTACATTTAAAAAATCCGATTATATATTACCAGGTAAGATTTTAAAGTTTAACCTAAAAATTAAAAATTGAGTAAATCAATTTCTCTAAATTGTCACCTTTACTGAAATAAATAAACAAATATTAAATTATAAAGTTAACAATTATTAAAAATTAATTACACCTTTGATGGATATTACAAATCTTAGAGGTTAGAAACTTTTAACTCACCGGTAACAATGAAATAATGTTGCTACTGCATGTTTGCACTTTTCTCCTTCACCAGCCCGACAAGAACAAGTCACTGAAATAATTTTTCCACTTTTCGCTATATTTGCTTTTATTTCATGTGGCTTTTCTTTCATATGTGACGTTTGTATACAAAGCGGGGTAACGACAGTCACATTTCCATTGCTTTGTTCACTATTAATCCCACATCTAATTAAATGACCCACAGATAAAATACGTTGCGCATCGCGAATATTTTTTTGTTTCGGGTTATTACCCGTTCAAGTTAAGATATCTAAGATATTTAATAACATTTTATTAACTTATCCTATTATCACATGGATTAAACATTTAAAAGTGTAAGCTATTTTCCGCCATGTTTTTTAAGCCACGCCTCCATGTCCGTTCCCAATTGACCATGTAAAAGTTTACACATTTATTAAATTTTTGTTTATACACTCTTTTCCACAATTTTTTAATATGGATGTTCGAAAGCAAAACGTAAATATTAAGAAAACTTGAAAAACTATTTCAACTGAATGTATAGTATAATACCTATCTTCTGTTAAAACTTGGGGTTGATTGACCGTGTAGTTTTTGAGAAAATGATTTTCAAAATCGCCACTTTATACATGGGATAACGATGTGTATGTTCGATAAACAAGTGATATTACATTTATTAAATGTTAAGAAAGTTACAAAACTCCTCAATCGATAGCTAAACCCTTAAATGCATGATTTTTTTTATTTAAAAATAAAATTGTTTTTTGTGTATATAAGGGGCCAAATATCAATGAAAAAATACTTTAAAAAATTTAGCTTATTTTTTTATTTAAAAAAAGCAAAAATGACGTGTTTCATATATGATACAGTGTGCTTTATAGCATAAAAACATATTTATTTATTTTTCATGAAAAAGGCGAAAACAATTGGAGCTCAGATTAAAACATAAGTGTAATTCGCATTTTGAACAAAAGACATAAGTCAAACTTTTGCAGGTAGGGTTTTTGCACCTTCCCCTATTTTTCTTCCACTCAGGCCAATGTTCGATTTAATCTTTTCTGACGTCAACTGGTGGAACAACGGTCTTAGGATTTCTTTTCTTCTTTTTTTCCAACGCACTCTGTATTCCACTGCTTGATGACCGGCCTCTTTTAGCAGTGGATTTTCCAAATTTACATAGGGTCTGGGACACCTCAATTCTAAAACTTTTTTGATTCATGGGCTTTATTCTTTTCACTAAACACACCCTTCAATAAAGAAGCCACGAATTCACTAGAACGACATCAATTAAATGGTAGAATAATCTGAAGTACCATTTCTTCGATCGTAGCTTTATTTTGTGGCGCCCAATATGGCTGTCAAATAAATCTACACCACCCATATGCTTGTTATAAATTGTAATAATTTCTGGACATTGTTTATTTTTTCGATCAAATCTTCGAGCAGTGGTTTCGGGTTGTTGTCCAGAAAATGTAGACAATAAATTTAACGATTTTATTGTCTTTCCAAGATAAGCAAGCGACGTCGATTCCATCAACATTTCCAATGTATTCATCAGACTTGCCCCTAAACTCTTTTTTAAATTCTTGCTCCGTTGGAAGCTTACAGTTTGGAATCCTGTTTCTTCTTACTGTCTTCTTATGCAGATAAACCATAAGCGGCAAAGAAGTGAAGTAATTATCAAAATATATTTTATGTCGTTTATGTTTTGTAATTGCCTTGCTAGACGAACTCCCACATTTGAGCTTGCCCCAAGGTCTGGTTCATTATCCGGTCTTGCATTAGGGTTGTTTTCTTGTCCTGTATAAACTTCAAATGCATAAGCATACCCAGACACCCCACATAAAAAGAACAACTTGAATCCCCATTTGTGAGGTTTGTTTGCCATATACTGCTTTAGATGATGCCTAGCTTTGGTCGTCCACTGACAGGCTTTCTTCTAGAGGGACAGATAAGAACTTTTCTTGTAGGTTGCTTATTATAGGTCGAATTTTATGGAGCTTGTCAAACCCCAGTTGATCAGCAGGAACTTGCGTCTCATTGTCATTGAACTGTAGATTCGCACGCAGTTTTTCAAAACTGTTTAGTGACATTGTCTCTTTTACAAAGTCGCTTCCAGTAAAATCAGCCCAGTAGTCTCTAATATTTGCACAGTAGAAAACTGATGTAAAAATGCATATACCCAGGAATTTTTGGAGGTCTTCTTTTATTACATGTTCTGGTTTACTAGGATCACGCTGCGTACTATATAGGGTGGACTCTTCACAATTTTTTTCCAGTAAAGCATCATCGAAAAAATATTTAAAAAATTGGTAAGGGGAATCAAGCTCTAAAATTTCTTTTTGGAGTTCTGTGTCACCAATAAACTCTTTGTCTGCTTCAGGAAATTTCAAGTTACCCCTTTTCCAAATAATTTTCCGTATATTGTCCAAGTCTTTTTCTGTAGATGAAGCGAATCATCATCTGGACCGCATTCAGCAAGATCATTTACTAACACTGATGGGTCTAACAAATTCTCTTCATCTTCGGAATCTCCAACTTCCAGTTCATCCTCACTTTCCAATGGAATATTCATTAATTTCAATAATTCTGCATCTGTCAGAGGCTTTTGCCGCAGAAAATCCTTCACCCAACGATTCATTCTGATTCATGCGTAAGTGCATAAAGTATCATATATGATACGCCCTAAAAACTTACACATAACCTAAACACTCGCTAGTAAAGTATCATATAAAGTTGTAAAATACAATCTACTTACATGGCTCGAAACTAAAAATCACTATTCGCCAATAATTAAAGTGGAAATATCAAACATATGGAAAAATAAAACTCGTGTTTGACAGCCGTTAGTAACGTGTGCACAGTCGCAAATTTTCGGCAACACCAAAGCAAATACCAGAAATTAAATATCGGTAAAACATTTTTCAGATTGAATGCACATTGTTACATATATGAAACACGTTTTAGTTCCTTAATCTGCCAACAGATTCCGATACTTGTGTCAAATAAGAGGTGTATCATATATGAAACATTATGCAGTTAAGGGTTAAGTTTTACACTTTCGTATGAAATAGAAAAACTTACCGTCTAGTTTATTAGTTAATTAAAATAAGAAACAGAATTTTTTCAATCTCAATGCGTATTCAAATACGAGACTGTGAAGTATGAAAACAATGTATACCTTCAGGGCTTATTATTGCTTGCAATATAATCTGGCCAACCGCGCGGAATTTCAATGTAACTTGTGTCCACAACGGTAACAAAATGGTGTGCGTTTATTGAAGTGAATTCTTTCATTATTGATATGAAAGTAGTAAAATAAAAAATAGTCATGTTTATGCATTTAATATAAATGTTTTATGCATTTATATCTTCATTAGAGGATATTTAAAATTACAGTAACTAGTATTAAATCATTGTTGATAATTTTTGTTTAATAACACATTTAACGATTTTAATCAATCATAGTTATATACATATAACTAGGAGTATTTATTAAATTTAAAAAAAAATCATGCCGAAAATGACAGTTTTAATCATATGTTCTTTTTCCTCTATTTCTTCTTTAAAAATTCTATTAGCATACATTATTTTCTGATATTGGTGCTCTAACAACTTAAGAGATATTCTCCTCAAATTCAACAATACGCCGGGTCTAGACTTTATTATATTTGTTTCAAAGGAATTGTAATCCCGTGGCTTTTGTCCGTTTTTTACCATTTTTCAGTAATACATATTTGATAATAGTATTTCAATTTATTTATGTCTGCGTAATTTTTACAATCTTGCTTGTTTGGCTGCAATTAGAAAGAGAACGAAGATTCGCCACATTGCCAGATTGCACTCTCAGGTTTTAGTACATGTATTCGTATAGGTAGCGTTTAATTTTTATGAATGGGGGTTGGCATTTTCTAAGTTTTCCAGGTTGGTGCTAATTTTAAATTCCCATGTTAAAGTTTAGCGTGACCTTGTTTGTTGTCTTCTTCTCGAGAGCGCTTTCGAACATCCTGAATTCATGCCTGTTTGTATTTCATATATTATCTGTATAGTCATGTTTCGCCTAATTAATTCAGCGATGGGAAACAATGAAATAGGTTTGATTTTATTCCTATCATCATGTAAAACCTTCATGTTATTTGATCAGTATCTTGAAAAACATACTGATCATTGTAATTGTTGGCTAGTATTATAGTAATTTGTTTTAAACAAAGTTTCTAGATTTCAATCTTGTGTAATGTTATTAAGAAATATACTTACCTAAAGTGTTGCTTTGGTTTAAGATTAATACTGAAGTTTTTCTTGTATTTCTTATTATTAGGAAATAATTGCACTAAACAATGCTTATCATGACTTTGAACATAATCGACCATGTACCGTTTCTGCCATATAAGAGCTTTCCTGATACTTTCCAGTTTCAATGTTTTTGCAAACAGATATTGTGACTGAAAATTTTTAAAGAATTAATGATATTGTTATATACATTTTTACTTTAAGTTTGAATATTTAACGACAAGTTTCTTCAAATCACATTGAAAGTTTCTAAAGCAAATTTAAAAATGAATCACAATTGCTTTGTATTTAAATATCTGTGTCGTTTTAAATAGTTTTTCGTTTATTTGCCGTTAGTGGTGTTTACTAGCACATTTGTTAATCATTCTCGGTAATCCCAGTGATTACTATTGTTTCCGATTCTCTCTGACAATGTGAGTAGACTTCACTGCTCTCCCAGATTACTCGATCACATTACATAAAGACGAAAAACAGAGCCACAAGCAAGATGAGTAAAAAGAAGAAGACTACCAGACGATCACCGCAGATCCTATGTATTGAATCTAGCAATACAAGAAACTCTACATCCCCATTAGATAACGAACTATGAAATGAGTACTTCGATCAACTGGACCAGCAGAAATAGATTTGTGGAATCTGCAGAAAATCGTAAGATTAACAGCGACGTTTCGCACCTCTGCGACACAGTGAACAAGGAATTGTCTACTACTTTCTTGAAAGCGCCGAAGGATTTCGAAGCCTATCGAGAGAATTCAGACTGAACCGTCAAGACGAGCACAACTATAACCACGGACTCAGAGTTGATGGACACCCATTGAGGACCAGGAGCGTTTCCTTGAAAATGAACATCGATACAAGAAGTACGCTATCACATTGCAAAAGCTAATACACTGCAAAAGCTAATAAGGAGGGAAAGTTTCTTCAGAACTATTCACAAATTAGCCACTTTAGTAGCTACGAATAAAGTATCTGAAAAGAACCGAATTTAGACCGAACGCCAAGTTCTACGACTTATATAATTATAATTTTAGGATACAACGCTAAATTATTAAATGTTTTATGGCCCTTTGCACTATAATGATATATGGTTTGTTGGGTAAAGACCAATAAACCCAACGGATTGAAAAACTCGATTGGCGGAGAATTTTCCATACAGTTGGAATTATTGGTAACTTTTTTCTATGAACAAACTTATTTCCTTCCGTTCCGTTTCCACCATAAGGAGTAATAGAATCCCTATGATGATGAATTTAGATGTAGCAAAACTCTTCGTCCTTAAGGTAGTCCTGATGGTGGACTTCTTTTGTGAAATACTGGTAGGTCATGACCAGCCACGTTACCGGACTACCGAAGAAGTCCTGTTATCTGGGTTATTTTTGGTCTACACTGCAGACATCCCGTGACCAGTCGCCGATATAATAGCTTAGTTTGCTAACAAGTCGCGACGGCCTAGGGAATGGTACTTCTAATGGAAGATGGCCATCAACAAGGACAATACTCAAGCTGTGCTTGTGCAACTAAGAAAGTGAAAAAATATTTATTATCAGTCACAAAGAAGACAAAAGCAGGAGGTCACCCATACGAAAAAAAGAGAACACAATAGCAGAAGGAAAGACACTATATCATTGCCGTAAAACTCTCCTTAGAATGACGTCAGCGGCCTTGCAGCAGGAATATTTATCACTTCAAGCTCACACAGTAAGTGTGAACTGAACGTGTCAGTCAACATCTTCAAAATTTTGGCAATAATAGCTCAACAAATATAAGCTTTAGGATAAATTTATAAAAAGGTAAGAAAAAAAAAATTTATTGAAAACATATTCTTGAAATTGTGTCCCAATTAGTTACACTTTTATTTTTATGTTGAAAGAAGAGTTCTTACAGCGAACGTAGCGGTGGTACACGACCATATGAGGATTCTCTGTTTAGTTTTCCATACAGAGTAAATTTCAATGTGTCGATTACTACTTCCCAATAAAAATTCCGAGTTTCGCTGACTTTCCCTGAGCATTGTTTTAAATTTCCATGACCAACTAGATTTCATTTTAAAGAAACATAAATTATGTGAGTTAAATAATGGAATTTTTTGAACGGGTGGGTAGAAAATGAAACTTTTTAGACGAAAACACCAGACCCATTTTTATTAGTTGTTAACTAATTATAGTAGCCCATGCGAGGAGTGTGTAAACGGATTAAGAAATATAAGAAAATTAGCCTGGTGGCTTCAGAGAGGCGGGGCATGGCTCTCCCTACCACCGTAGAATGAGTCAACATTTGAAACCCTAAATCTGGTAGATATTGTGATAACAATTCTTTATTACAGTTATAATCTTTCCAAAACTCTCGGGAAAACCAATTTTTCCACAAAAAGTTTGTTAACTAAATTAATTATGTTTTGTTGTACTTATGTATGTAAATATGTCAAATGCCACAAACGAGATAAAAAAAGAACGACGCGTTCAAACGAGATCACAGTTCAAATGTTTACGATTTGATTATACTATTTGTAAAATTCGTTAGTTTTAAAAATAATAGTATAAAAAGGCGAAACATCCATTACCTTAAATTTGCTATTACATGATTTATTACCTATGATGCTTCTGTTTTTCCAAAATGAAACGTGTAAGGCTATTTGTCTATTAGGGAATATTTTTTCAATTGTAGTACAGCTTCTTTTACTCAAAATTTTATTTTGAGTTTAGGATTTAGGCATACTTTATTAAACCTATACTGTTTAGCACTCATTTTAGCACTGTTGTCCCACCGTATTATGAACTATATACAAATTATTCATCAAGAAACATAATAAAGTAAGGGATTCAACAAAAAATAATGAACACGATTAAATCAAAAAAGGAGTATTCTAGTTATAGTTCACTCCAATCCTCAAAACTACATGGAAGTAATCCAATTGTGACTTAAAACGATCTCTAATGTAGGTTACTTCAAATATAGAAAAAAATGTTTCATTAGTTGGAGTAAGGGTCCAACTAGAGAATGAACTAAAGATATCCCTCATTTTACAATCATTGGTAAATTTTGGTACGCAAGTGCACAATCTCAAACTGTCTCCGACTTTCCAGGTGGCTTCTTTTCCCTGACCACTCTGAGCTTTCCTGATTTTACAGAATGTGGACATGCTGGTATTGTTCACGAAAAATTGCATTTCAAAAGGCCCTACATGTTCTGACAAATGAAATTTTTGGATCACTGTCTGTTCTTGACTATATAAGAGGATGGTCTAAAAATTTGACGTTTAGTCTGTCTCAAAATTCAATTGTCTTGTGAACTGTGTGCGAACGTGCACTAATTGGCAAATAAATGGTTTTATAGCAATCCGAAAAAAAAACTTTGATCATGTTAATAAGGGAGCTGTTTCTGAGACAAATAACGTGAACATCTTTCTAAACACATTTTGAGAACGCTTGATTTATATAGGCTTTTTTTAATTTAGAACACCTAAACAGAGGGCTTGCGTTTATTTTCGGGCTCATATGAATAAATTCACCACTACGATGCTCCAAATTCTTTGGCAAGCAGACGAGTTTTCTAAGGGTAAACTAATTTTATTTTATAAAAATTTTCATGTTTGCGTACATCATCGACATTTTGCTGGGTTACTGCCATTTTTATGCAACTGTCCTTGGATTACATGCCCACATTTGCATTTTCCATACAAACGACTGACGTGCTTCATTGCCGAAAAAAGAAACAAACTCCGCTTGCTCGTATAACTTGAGAACTTTAAACAATTTCATCTAGACAAAAAACTCTAAATACTGTCCTGGAAATGTGGATTCAAACTAATTAAATATGGAGGTGTATTTTAATGGTGACATTTGATTAGTGGCTGAATTCTCTCTCCAAATATGCAAAAGCTTTTGTAACTGAGACAATGATTTTAAACAATAACAAATGAAAATATTGATATCCCACTCTAGTTAATTCCCATTATTTCACTGCAAGGAGCACATATGCCAACTATAATCAAGATTATAATAATGCAAGAATTAAAGTTATTCTAATTAATTAGTTATTAATCTATTTTAATTCGCTTATACTTTAATTATACGTTTTTGAAGACAGACCACACGCCTAATCCAGAAAAGAAAATACAGTTAAAATAACAAGGGAATATAATTTTAGTACCCAGAGGAATATTTGCCCTGAATACGCCATGCTACTTTTTTGCGATTACTTACCAGCTGGAAGCACGTAACTGAAAAAAACAAAAGAAATATTGAGCCGTTCTCGATTATAAATCGTTGAAACATGTTGATTTGTAGATTGTAATCTGTTTGTATTTAAACTATAAGATAATTTAATGGGAACTGGAAAAAATGCTTGTTCTTTTAAAATGATGACTACTTCCGCCCACTTCAAGCATGTCATAATGACAAAGTTAAAAGTATTTATTAAAATAATTTGACAATCAATTACTCAGATTATCCTACTAATTTTAATGGTTGTTTTCTAGTCACACATTTTAAAACAAATTTCTTTCATGATTTCAGCTCGCTCGTTTTAAATTGTACAAATTATTTCCGGCAAATACCTTTTAGTTGACTACCATGTCCAGAATTTTTTAAATAGCCAAAGGGGTTAGTTATGTGATTTTGTATTTGAAATTATAAATCTGATTAAAGCTAAAAATAGCATTTAAACTGTAACATTAATATATTAATCACACTGTCTAGTACCATTATAAAAATTGCTATGTGATGGTCGAGCAGTCTGATAATAAACATAGCCCTCATTGTTTTTGTTTATATTACACTGAAAGCGAATGCAAATGGAAGTGAACTGCTTACATTTTCGTAATTCGGTTTTGAATTACAGTGAGGAATAGTTGTTAAGGTGTGTACAGGTAATTCATCATGGATAAATCAAATTTAGCCGACAGGAATTGTCGATTTGATGACAGATTAAATAATGAGTTTCACTAAAAGGACAATATACCCAGTTTTCCACTACCGAAAGTTATCAGAGAAGATTAAAAAAAGTAAAAGCTTAGAAGTCAAAACAGCCGAATAAAAAAATAGATTATCAGCGTGTGGGAAGATTCGACGTTCTTTGTCTTATATTTTTTAACTACTAAGAACTAGTGGATTCTAAATTTAGAACCCCTTCCTAGTAAATACAAATTATCTGATTATTCAAATTATTTAAAATTTAGTTTATTTTAAATTTTATAGTCATTGGTCAGAGCTGAAATAAGTCTGAAATAAAAATACTAACAATTTGTTTTGCTCACTAGGTGATAGACATTATGTATAATGCCCGGGTAATTTAATTATTTTAAAAGGTATTATCATCTTGTCAAATCATATTGGTCATTTTTCAAAATGCCTGAGCATTTTGTATAATGTCGATTAGTCACTTGGTTCATAACATGTACTCATCATACAAATTAGAATTGCAAAAAAAGGTCAGTCGCAAATCGACGACAATGACTTTCCTCCAAGTTATTATAAACAATAGTGTGATTAAGCATTTTCACGTAGGTAGGTGAGGTAATATGCACAGGAGGAAAAAAGATGCATCAAAAAGCTAACGCCTTTAATGTGAGACCTAGAAGAATATTCTTCACCAAATAGACATTTGAAAAACATGTAAAGGGGAAATTAAATTAATATTTAAAAATGCATTTTTGTTATTAATGGTAAAATAAATACAATTTAAAATCTTTTTATAGAAAAACTTGGATATGTATAGAACTTATTGTACTCAGTCATATATTATTTAAAAATATTATACAACCAGATTCAATTATTGTAGGATTCCGATTTCTGTCTATTGAACTTCATTGTCAAACAAAAAAATCCAATATTAGGTTGTTAGTAGTAAAATAAGATTCACCGAACTTCAATGGGTAGTATTGAAAAAACGAATCTTAAAATTTCAGGATCAATTTAACCAATTATTATAAAATTATACATTAAACAATAATCCAAAAATAGGGGCTAACTATTGACACATGTTGTAGAAATGCGAAGCAATGGTCACACCATCATCTTAGTAGAAGAAGCACTTTTTCCATATATATCACCAAATTATTTTACGGTTTAAGTATACATTAAAATGTAAATACTAACTAGATCACAGTGTTTCAAAGAATCAAGCACGTGAAGATTCCAATACCATGAATTTTACACAGGAAAAATTGTGCGTCTCGTCGAAATGCAATTATTCAACCAGTAAGTATACAAAAAAAAAACATATCGTATCGTGGACTATACATTTATAAAAAACACAAAAATGAAAAATTACCCATGACGATAATTCGTGCATTTTAACTTGTTCAGGTTCAGCTTTTCGAAGTTCAGTCATTTCATTTTCTAATTTTTTCTTCTCATTGGTCAATTTCTGAATAATACCCATTAATTTCCTATTATCTAATAAGGCACCGTTGAGTTCTCGAATTTTCTCCATTAATTCGTTAGGCAAAGGTGACGAACGTACATTTTCGGCATGTATTTGAGATTGGATATTCAGTTGCTCTATTAAGCCTTCTTTTTGTTTAGCAAAAGTAGATTTTTCTTGGGCCAATTCCTCCTAGAAATATTAAGATTGCTCAGTAACTAGTAAATAATATTAGAAGAAAAAAAATCAGACAGAACAGGCTAAAAAATATTTAAAAAATCTCAAAATATAATAATTACATATACAAGTAACTCATATACATTTAAATAAAATAAAGTAGTTTCTCTTGTTCAAATATTGTAAGATCTTACTATTTCTTAGAATAAGAGAACTTTTTTAACAAAATGTCACAGACATATAAACACAAGATTTTGTAGCCTAACACCAAACCTTCCTTTTTTCACTCAACACAGATTTCAACATCGAAGCTGTCATCATCAAGTAGTAAACCAAAAATGTTTTGGTTTACTACTTGATTACCTACTCCCACAGCAACAATTCTAGATAAAATGGAAAATACTCTTAGATGTGGTTTGAAGACCACTAAAAAACGGACACTAATTTTATTGATTTAAAAATCAAACACTTTTTAAAAGAAAATGGAAAATCTACTACTATACCCGATTTTGTTGCCAGTAATATTGAATGTTTTATAAAACGCTTTTATTAAACAACAATAATACAAGGAAAAACGGTATCAGCTGATAGTGAAGCTGTAAATACTTTTCAAAATGAGGAGAAAACAATCAGCTGATGCCCCTTTTTCTTTGTATTATTACAGGTACAGGCATTTGGTGGGAAAAATGCTTATAAAGTTGTTTATTAAAAGAAAACGAAATAATGCTTGAGGGTTTACGGTAACAAAGACGTATGTGCAGTAAAGCTCCCGATGAACACGTAGTTAAGGTCAGGTTAGTTTATAAATTCTTCAAACCTCGGAGGACATCTTAATCTTAATTGTTATATTGGACTGTAAATAAATGATAGGGGTTTCAAATGATTTATTTAAAAAATAGTTTATAAACTGTTTTCTTCCAAGCTTAGAAACCTACTTAAAAAATGATTTTAAAAATGTGCCAATATTAGATAAGCACCAAGTCAGAAAAGAATTTCGACATCTAGGAGTTTCAGGAAAAATTCATTTCGGGATAAAATATTAAATTCAGTTTTATGTAATAAATTTATAATTATTTCAGATGTCAATCAATTGAGGGGAGAGCAACTGATGAAGGTTCTCGACTTGCGTTCACTGGATTGAAAAATCTCGGAAAAGTACTATCATAACTTCAGTAGTTCAACCGTTAGATCAAATAATTATAACTACATTTAAAACTTATCACAGGAGGAAATATGGCAATGGATTTTTGATAAAGTTAGCAATATACCTATCGAAGCCTGCATGCATGAAAACATTTTACAATTTTGGACTGTATTAACCACACAATTTCATCCATCAAAGAATTAAAAACGTCAAAGTTAAAAGCTTGTTGAAAAAAGATATGGTTAAAGGGATAATTCAATTGGTCCAGCAAATAATATATTGAAGGCAATACTGCCAAACTTGCTACATATGTGGAGATTTTAAAATGAATGTCTAATATATTCATGTATGAATGGTGGAAGATGGTGCCAACCAGTTTGTTGTTTGGAATAGCATCTGTAACAACTAAACTACCAGTTCTATGTGAGTTATAGGACACAAAAACTCAACAAAATCAGTCAATGTAGTATCTGAACAAATACCAGATCTAACAACAGAAGAACTAAGATGTGAAGAAATCCTGAAGATTTGGGAAAATTTAAATAAGATATGAAAAAAAGAAGTGAATAACATTATGATCAAAAAATCAGTGGAGTACATACAACTTCGAACTAAAAAGCTTTTGATTCATTATTTGAGATCTCAATTAGTTGAGTGGAACGCAACTGAATTATTTATGTTGAATTATTTATTTATTTTATACATATAACTGAATTTAATAATTTTGACATATACGAGTTTCAGCAAAAACTAGCTCACAGAGACTCCGATGCGGAAGTCATGTTGTGTGTAACGCCTTTTCCTGAGCAACTGAAGGTTCTCTACTAGAAACAATATATTGTATTGCGTTCAATGGATTTGAAAATGAAAAAATGAAAATGAAAATGGATCAGACATTCTTTGATAGGTTTTAATTAACCTACGAATTCTTTGTGTGATTTCTATCCTAGGTATGACAGGGAAATGACGAAATTCATTTGGAACACCATAGTCAATAAACATTAAATCTTGTCACACAATTTCCAAACCACTGCTGCTACAATGAAATTGCCAATTTAAGTGCTTATGAAATTTTATTACTTCTTACGTAATCGTATTACAGTATTTACAAAATTTTTAAATATATTCAACACCTTGCATTTGCAACATTTCCTTATCCGACTAATACCGGCATAATAATGTAATTTCATTAATATATTTACAGTACATATGCATTAACAAATTATAACTTTAGGAAAATAATGTTATTAAGGCAAATGCCTTTACTTACCGTCAATTGTTCAACACGTAGTTGGCTTTGTATTAAATTCTCCTTAAGACCCATTTCATTTTTCAGTATCTCTTGAATTTGATCTTCCAGCTCTTTCTCCCGCTGCCTTCCCAATTCGACTTTTTGCTTAGCACATTCTAGTGCCTTTTCAGTGTTAGCTAGTTCTTGTTTTACCAAAATAAAATCATTCAACACCGCATTTCTATTAGTTTTTATGATTTCATAATCCTTACGTAACTGATTCAGTTCTCTTAGTGAGCGACTAGGAAGATCTTTGTATTCTGTAGAATCAGTTTTTGAAGTACTACTAACAGTGGTTTTTCTTTTAACTGAAGATAATTCGTCCTCTAATTGCCTGATTTGCTCATCTTTAACGTCCAAAGTTTTGCGTATACCATCTTCGTTGTCAAGCACCGTATCCAATTGAATTCTTAGATGCTCAATTAATTTTGCATCATCCGTTTGAACTTGCTTTAAAATGTTTCTTTCTTTGTCCAATGCCAAAATAAGTTCAGAATTTTTAGCTTGAAGAGCGTTTATTTGAGACAGAAGGTGCTTTTTAGTTGTCTTTTCTTTAGCCAAAATTTTTTTATACATTTCTAGATCGTGGGTTTCAGAAATGGAACTCAAACTGTGATCACTAACGGCATTTATGATATTCGAGTCAATTTGTGCGGAATAATCGAGTTCTTTCCTCAGTTGATCAGTGATGTCTTCAACTGAAGCTATCATTGAACTACTCTTTATTTTTAATAACTGAGCTTTCAAATCGTGAATTTTCTGCAAAAGTTCAGCATTTCTCTTCTGTTCCTCCCTCAATTTATTGCCCAAATCGAGGATATTGCCGGGTTCTTTAATTTTGTTTTTAATAGTCATCAAATTTACGTGCAACTGGTGACTATCTTCGGCCATTTGATTGATGATTTTTTCTTTTTCTGCGATAAGATCCACCATTTGAGACCTTTCTTTAGCTAGTTCATTGAGTTTCAAGTCTTGTTCTTTTATTCGCTGATTAAGGTTATCGATATCTGTTTTCTTTAAAGATTTAACTTCATACTCTAAAGCTGCAATGTCGTTCTGGTATCTTTTAGCGTCTTCGTTAATTATTTCGATTTCACATTCACGATCAGTAACAACTTCTCTAAGTGTCTTTACCTCATCTTCCAACTTTTTTATCACATGTTTCTGCCTTTCGATTGTATCTTCTTGGTCACGTAAAAGCTTTCTTTTCTTGCTTAGTTTCTCCCTGATGTTGTTGTGCTCAACCATAATCTTTTCTAATTGCTTAATTTTATTTTGTAATTCTTCAGAAAGCTTTTCATTCTCTTTCATACCGTTTGTTAGTCGATCATTTAAAGATTTATGAGCATTCTGAAGGGCATTATATTTTTGTGATAGAGTACTCATTTCTCTTTGCAAGGAAGCAACTTCCTTGCTTTTTGATATTATTTCTTCTTTGACACAGTGATCTTCTTTTGATTTTGTACATAATTTAATTTGTAAATCTTCGATTTCCTCATTTTTTATTTTGATAACATTGTCAACAGCTTGGAAATTTTCTTTTTTAGCGGCAGCTAAAGCGTCCTCCAAATCTCGCTTCTCTTTTGCTAAGCTCAAACACATTTCGTCTTTTCGGTTTGAATCTTGTTCTAATAATTCTATGTGTTTTTCTTGGTCTTCAACTTTCAATTTCTTCTCAGCTAATTGTACACCAAGATTCCGTTCTCGGTCACGTAATTCTTGTTGCTCTTTTTCACAGTTTTCAGTTGCATGTGCCAGCGCCTTTTCAGTTTCTTCTAGAGACAATTGTAAGCGCTCTATTTTGTTTTCAAGGCCATTCAAAAGCTGAAGACGTTCTTCGTAAGTTTTTATGATTTCATTTTTAGCTTTAAGTTCGTCTTCAAAACAAGCAATTTTACTTCTTTGATCCTCTCTGGTAATGTCTTGGAAATGTACTTTTTTATGCGATACAGCTGTAGAATTTCTTGGTTGACTGGTGGAATGTGCAAGCGCAGGACTGATAGCTGATAGTTCGGGTTCTAAAAGCGTTTCTTCCGCTGGTTGTTTGTGTCTTTGGTCAAAAATGTTTGGCGTGCTGAGGCATTCGCTATTTCCACTTTCCATACGACGAACCTGATCAGCATGGCTTAAATCCAGTATGCTAAAAACTTCGGCAAGTGAAGTACCGGTATTCTTTATATTCGACAGTGTTTGTAGTTCTCTAGGACTAAGATTCAATTGGGTGTAAGCTTCTAATAGCTTTTCAGTATCGTCTAATTTTTCTCTCAATTTTTCTATGTCCATATTTTTATCTGAGATTATATTACCTACTAAATTCGGTACAATCTGGGCTTCTTTTTCAATTTTGGATTTCATTTCAGCATTTTCTTTTCTCAACATTTCTAGTTCAGTCTGCATAGATACTATCAGTTCGTCTTCCTTCGGAGAATTCATCTCATTTTCCATCGATTTTAGACGTTGTTGAGTTTCAGTCAGTAGGGTTTGTTGTTGATGAAGCAACTTATCTTTGTTGTGAACTTTGTCTCTCAGTGAAGTTATTTCATTTGTCATGTCATATATTTTCATTTCAAGAGATGTATTTGTTTGCTTTTCGATGTGCTCAGCTCTAATTCGTTGCTCGTCAAGTCTAATTTGAAGGTCAGATATTAAGACTAGCTGTTCTTGTATCTGTTTCTTCAGGAAATCTTTCTCATTGTTTGCTTCCTAGAAATTAAAAAAAAAACTGTTAATCTATTAAAAGTATATATTTTAAATATAAACACGGCCAACAATATTTTATTAGACAAAAATGCTTCGATAATATTTTCATATTTATTCCTTATTTTCTTCTTGTTTTTTTTTCAGTATTGTGTAAGTGAAGTCTCCCATTACTCCATTACTAGAGTGAGTATAGTGTCTTTGTGAATGTATTATTTTTATCTTGTATTTGGTGGAAAAACTGTGGAACCTCTGGTGTGTCACAGATGTATAAACACAAAGTTTTGTACCCTAACACCAAACTTTTATTTTTATCATCCTTGATGATCACAGCTCCGCAGTTAAAACGTGCGTTGAGTGGAAAAATAAAAGTTTGGTGTTAGGGTACAAAACTTTGTGTTCATACATATGTGGTGGTAATTTAATGATTCATTGTTAAAATTTCTGATATATTTATATTTTTTTCTCAATTATAAATCTTACGCTACGTTGGCTTACGTTTTCCGTGCTTTTGAAATGTAATATGTGTTATACTTTCTTCCTAAGTCTGATTTCCGAGAGTCCGTTGATGTCTCATTACATTTATTGACTTTTTCTTCGTATAAACGGTCGTCATCAAAGTTCGCCCGTTTATGGTTCCTATTGTCAATGTCGTTTTCTCATCGTTACCTTGGTCAGGGAATCACCGGAAGCAGACATTCCTCTTCTGTTTTCATGGGGGTATTTAGCAGACGGGTAGGCTAGTTTTGGAGGGGGATATAGGAGATATTTGGAATTGATTAATTGATTTGAGCGGCTAAGTGAATAACTTATAACATTTAATCAGACTTAATTCTATATGTGTATATATATATATATATATGTATTAGATGGTTTCCGGGAATTCATCCGCGTAGTTGACAACTGATCCCTGCCGGGATCGATGGTAAAATGACGACGTTTCGGCAGAGTCACATCTGCCCTCTTCAGGTCGGTTCGCATAATTCGAACTACTCGAGTAACTAGAAGCGAAAGCAGAAGGCTACGAGAATTATGCGAACCGACCTGAAGAGGGCAGATGTGACTCTGCCGAAACGTCGTCATTTTACCATCGATCCCGGCAGGGATCAGTTATCAACTACGCGGAATTCCCGGAAACCATCTAATACATTTAGTGCCCGCGAAAACTTAAAAACATATATTAGATTTTCTTGGGAATAATACCACATCAGAGTTCAAACTTGTGTATATTTTAAAACCAAACGTTTCAAAATCCTGTCGGATTTCGTTTTCAATGGATATAAATTTATAAAGTAAAATTGAAATATATGACAATTATTTTGACAAATATGTTTACGTTACTATGGAATTTCTTTGATTTTAAATATACAGGGTGCACAAGAAATTCCAAAGATCATTAAAATCAAAAAAAAATTTCAAGTTGGAAGAACTTGAAAAATTGTCTTCAGAATTTATTTGTGGCGTTCCTAGGGACGACTTTCTTTTTAAGATAGTGCATTTGCCAAAAAATGCGATCAAAGAATTCTGATAATTCAGTGATCCCATTAAAGTCATAAGGGAAAACCTAGGAAAAAACCTCATGAACTATCCCAAGAAAATCTAAAATAAACTAGAAGATGCCACAAATAACATTCAGAAAACAATTAAAAACAATTAAAAACATATGTTGGGATCGATGGTAAAATGACGACGTTTCGGCAGAGTCACATCTGCCCTTTTCAGGTCGGTTTGCATAATTCTCGTAGCCTTCTGCTTTCGCTTCGAGTTACTCGTATATTAATTAATATTTTTGGATGTTCTGAAAATCAATGATGTACACATTTTATTTTTGAGTTTTTACTAGCGTGAACAACTTTATTGAAATTTATGTTACATTTTAATGACTCAATCAATCATAATTAATGTCCAGGTATTGTAGAATCTGATTAAGGCTCAGAAGTAAATGCAGTTTGGATATCTGTATGCCAAACTAATTGAATCGGCATATAGATTTATTAAAATCATCATTATACGGGTACTCACTTCTAAGTCTGTTTTGACGCCAAAAACTTGCATTTCAAGATCTTTTATACGTTTAACTGCTGCATCTTCGGCTCTAGAATGACGTACTAACTTCTCCTTCAATCTAGCTAACTGCTGTAATGGCACTTCACATTCATCCATTGTTGTTACATTTATTCGAGCCTGCCAAAACAATGATGAACATTAATTTAATATAGTTTTTAACGAAAATAATGCGAATTTATTTACATTATATGGTAAAAGAAAAGATAAATTATACTCACAATATCACGGGCGGATATATCTTCGGAGGGTGAACTACAATTAGTATGCTCTGTAGAATGTAGAACCTCAAGGTCTTTTGTTCTTCTCTCAATTTGTTGTTCTAGTTCAAACAACTGCAAATAATACATTCAATAAAATTAATTAAAGTAAATTAAACTTTTGTATGAATTTATTATAAATTGTATAAAAATAATAACGTACAATGTATAATATTTCAAAAAATCTCTGTATCTTGTATTAGTTATCACACAATCACTAGAAATTCCCTGAAAAAAATATTTTCCAATTTTTGTGTTTTATTTTCTAGGTCTCGGCTTCGGGAAACGTTGTTACATAAACTAATGCATTGGTCATACAACTAGTTTTTAAGGTTCTCTATGTCACCAATTTTCTAAGATACCTGAATCTGAATGAAAAAGGTACCGTTTTCTTTGACAATCGATAAGTCTGCAATACATGACTCAATTTAAGAGTAATTTTAAAAAAACTTAAGACCCTACAAGATATTTCGATTGTATTTTCACCCTTAATGTTCACATGGAAACCGTACAAAATGTACTTTTAGGTTTTTTTAGTAAAATTTGTCATATACATGAAAGATAAAAAATAAAGTAGAAATAAGAGGACAGATCACATCAAAGAGAGAGACTACCTGCTGAACTAAGAAAACTATAACAGTTCCAGAAGAACACCTTGTAGGGACCTAAAACCTAAAATGAAGATGTTTAGTGTAACTGAACAAATGTATGTTCGCGACAGCAGAAGTTTTTAAATTGTTCGAAAATGAGGTAAACATATTGTTCCTCTAAGAGTGAGTTTACTTTGTTAAATGGAAAGGGAACATTCCTTGTTTATGTGTAGATTCCTGTGTCCTCAATAATTTAAAACTTTTCTATTAAAATCAGATCAAATTTGAAATATATACATACATTTCCTCAAGTATGGTGTTATTCCCAAGAAATATATAAATACAAGATAAACTGGCCACAACTATTATTCAGAGAACTACGAGTATTTGGCCACATATATTGTTGTAACAATATAATTTACGTTGCCAAACTAGGAACCCTTCAAAAAGTTAATCATCTTCAATAAAAAATAAAATAAACTTTAAAAAACATTTAGAAAAAAAAAAGTGCCATAAAATAGAGTTTATTCCCGAATGTACGATTGCTGGTACTAAAACAGCATTCGATCCTATTCCAGAATTACAAATTATACACGTTAGCAGGTCAGACTCAGAAGGAAAAGATCGCGAACAACTATGAGGCTTTGAATACGCTGGACTGGTGAACAGGAGTTAGTTAAGGCGATAGCAAAGGTAGCGAACACCTATTCGAATGTGAATCACCATTGAATATTTATGTAGTGGAAAGTACTGTGATTTATTTCGGAGAGAACGAAGAAGATTATTTTTGGTGTAAAAATTTGTTTCAAAGCCACACGGAGTAATATTTTGTTTGTAATTGGTTTACAAAAATTAAGAATTACTTCGTGGTCTTGTATGTAGGGAAAAGAAAACCGTTTTAATAGAATGGTTTAAGAACTAATATTACCGACCTGTTTCTTTATTTGGAGTGTAACGCCATCGCTTCCTGCCAACTCTGAACTAACACGAAGCTGTTGGAGTTCAGATTCTAAATGCTCGATATGTCTGTACAGTTCGGCAAGATCTGAAATTTCCTTAGATGAGTTAGAATGTTTGGCGTTGTTTACTGACCTCTCTTGTTCGTCAATAATACATTCGAGTTTCTGTATTCTGTCAATGAGATGGTTCACTTCTTGAGATTTGGTTTCGTTTTTGACTTCCAAATCTCTTATGATGTCTCTTAGTAATTTAATTTTTTCGACAGCTTCATTGCGTTCAGATTCCAAATCACGGCATCTTTGCAACTCCTCATCAAGCGTTTTGGTCATCTGCTGCAATTGATGTTCTAAATGTTCGACCTGTATGAAATATAGCCATTTATATAATTTATTCTTTTCTTATGTCAGTAATCAGAATAGAAAAAGAAATTATGCGAATGACAAGCTTTCTAAAGTGTGTATGCACAAATACTGTGAAATTACCAGAGAAGATAAACATATATCATATACCATACATAATATTCGCAATGCAATATAAATAATGTATTACTACAAACTCTATAAATACATAGCTTGTGATACTTCTCCAAGTGTTTTGTCTGTTTTTTATACCAATTCTATAAATATATATATATATACTGCAAAGCAACTTGTTTCTCCCCTTCTTAGTTACATATTTCACTCATCATTTAGTAGCAGCTGTGATATTAGAATTGTTTCATTACTAATTACAACACAGACAAAATAACAACTGTGATTCAATATTATAAACGTTGTATTAAAATATTTTTCGTCATTTAGATCAAAATTAACATATATCGCATCCCATCACCAAACGTTTTTCGTGAGAAAAAGTTGCCTACTAATGAATTTTGATTAAAAATTTTTTGCCTAAAATCATAAATTATCTGTTCAGCAACTAGAGTAAATAAATACTAACATTTTGTATGAAAGAAAAAATAAATAATTACTGCAAAAATGAATACTGGTTTAGTTTGGCGGTGTTATGTTGAGGAACTATTTACTATTTGGGAACAGAAAAAAAATATTTAATAAAATTAAAGTTTCTAGTAAGTTACAATAAAAAATTATTTATAACAACAAATGAAACTGAACACAGAAAAAACTCTCCAATACAAATACCCAAGACAATCACATTACAACAACCATACAAACCTTTCAGAAAGATTACAAAGATTAGTCAACTGATTAAATATTAAAACCACACCAAAACAAGAAATATACTAAAATTAGTAGTAACTAAAGAAACATAAAACATAATTCAAAACTCAAAAATTGCATTTATAAAATTTCTTTAGAATACAAAAAATATTTTGGAACAACATTTTGGCCTCGAAATAGATGAATAAATGAATATGCAATTATATAGAATATTTTGAAAAGTCAAGAATTTGTGAAGGGGCTTGGGATCGATATTAAATGTAATTATAAAATTCAACTGTATCCCTCAAAGAATACAACGAAAATTAAATGAGTCCGCTTTAATTATATTAAATAAAAATAACATAATCACCTTCTCACGACAGGATTCGCATTATAACAGGCCCTAGGCAAAAAAATAGTTAAGAGCCCCTATTCAGAATTTTTAGCAATTTTTTTTTGTGAACATTTTTTTTGAAAAAATAAAATTTGTTATACAAATAACCAGTTTTTAAACATAAATTTATTTAAAATAAATAAATGTTATGAAAAATTCATTAAAAATTAATTAATACTTGCATTTAAAAATATTAACTAAAACATTCTCATTGAAAAAAAAAGAATATAATTGGTTGGTGAAGTGGAAAGTCTCAATAATATTTTTAGTAGAAATTTGCGTGTGCCATGTCCAATAAAAAAATACGATCAGTATTTTTCAATGTAGAAAATGATCTTTTTCCACTAGAGTGAGTTAGTGCAATGTAATAATATCCTTAATACATCTATGTTTGGAAATTTTAATTTTTTAGAATCCTGTATTTGACAAACAGGACACTCTCTTTAGTTACATCATTCTAAAATTGTTAGATTTCTACTTTAAATTTAGATTGTGTTATAATTTCTACTAATAATAGACTTGATAACATCGTAATTATGAAATATGTATTTCTCTCAAGCGTGGGGATTATTTCCAAAAATCGGAAAAGATAAATATAGGCTATACTGTTATTACAAAAACTTTTGAAAATATGCTATTTACACGTTAATGCAATTCTGAAAAACATTATTTAGGATGTTGAATTTTTATTTCCCTGGGAATGTTCCATTTTGGTCGTTCAATTTATTTATTAGGAGAAGTGTACAGTGCATCTCATTTTGGTTGAGATTGCCAGGTTACTCGGTTGTTATTGAAGATAGAGTCTTGCGGTTTTCACATACCTGTTCTACTTTTTTGTGAAACTCAGGATGGCCATATCAGATTTTGCATAAGTGTTTCCATTTATAAGATACAGGGCGATTTTGATAATTTATACTTTTTGGACCCCTTCTATATCTACGAAGTTATTAGAAATACTCTTGCGCTAAGAACTACGTCTAATAGAAAATTTTGCATAGAATCCAGTGGAGTACTCAATTTTTTTTTCCGAGTATGGTTTTGAAGATACTACACAACATTATATATTTTTAAATGGAACACCCTCTATTTTATTATTTCATTGAATTCGTTATTTTTTCCCTTTAAAATAATGTATAATACAATACACATGGTATTATTAGAAATGCTAAAAAACACTAAAAAGCTGAGTTTTTTGCTAGTAGGCCATGTATTTTCCATTTAAAAGGAGAATCAAACAAATTATTCCATTTGAAATTTTTTATAGGAGTTTATCAGTAAAGAAAAATAATGTTAACAATAATTCAATAACATGAAACACGAAATTTAGGTACCTAAAAGCAACTAATAAATAGTTATACATCGTTCATTATGTATAACAAACAGAACAAGTATTACAAAACAAATATCTATCTTAAAATTAATTTTGGACATTATTTATTACCTTATTGATTTAACTGTTCAAATTGTTGTCCATTTTCCCTAACACATAATTGGCAAACCTTTCCATCTCGCATGAATCCATTTAAAATTATTATAGAATTCCGCCTTTCGGAACAATATTTTATCTAGTGAGCGCTGGAGAGAAAAACGCAAATCTGATCAACTGTCATTGTTAGTAACTATTGTGTTTTATCGTGTTTGAGTTTACAAGATCATTATATAAATAATTATTCGTGAGTTTGCTTGTTGATAATTGATAATGGCTGGAAGAGAATTCGTTTTTCAAAATAACGAAAAATACGATATGATACAATGTTTAAATCAATGTTATGAGAATGCTGAAGAGGCTTTAGAACTATATTTCCACAGGTATAAAGTACGAGTATTTTACCACAAGATATTTCATGAAATCGCGTTTTTAAAACTTTCAGATATCCAGAGAGGCATCAACCTAGTCGAGCAACTATATTTAGACTAAAGAATAATTTACTAAGTTTTGGTGCATATTCTAAACCTCGATCAAAGGTGTATAACAAAGAAATCGAGAAATTAATGAAATAAATGTGTTAGCTAGCGTTCATGCCTATCCCCAGACTTCTTGTGCGAAATTAGAAAATTACACTGGAGTTTCTCAATCACGGGTCCAAAGAATTTTAAAAAAATATAAATTTAATCCTTACAAAGTCAATATTGCCCAGCACTTATATCCTGGTGATGCAGCAAGACGGTTAAATTTTTGCAATTTAAAATTAAAATTAGGTGGCCTCCAAGATCACCCGATTTATCTATATTGGTCTTTTTTTGTGGGGTTATTTGAAAAATAAAATATATACCAACAGACACAACAGTAGCGAAGAACTTCGTGCCGCAACGGAGGCAGCTTTTCGGGATTTACAAATGCGACCTGTTATAATTTTAAATGCACTCAGGCGTATTGAAAAGGTTTGCCAATTATGTGTTAGGGAAATGGACAACAATTTAAACAGTTAAATCAATAAGGTAATAATGTCCAAAATTAATTTTAAGATAGATATTTGATTTGTAATACTTGTTCTGTTTGTTATACATAATGAACGATGTATAACTATTTATTAGTTGCTTTTCGGTACCTAAATTTCGTGTTTCATGTTATTGAATTATTGTTAACATTATTTTTATTTGCTGATAAACTCCTATAAAAAATCTCAAATGGAATTATTTGTTTGATTCTCCTTTTAAATGGAAAATACATGGCCTATTAGCAAAAAACTCAGCTTTTTAGTGTTTTTTAGCATTTCTAATAATACCATGTGTATTGTATTATACATTATTTTAAAGGGAAAAAAATAACGAATTCACTGAAATAATAAAATACAGGGTGTTCCATTTAAAAATATATAATGTTGTGTAGTATCTTCAAAACCATACTCGGAAAAAAAATTGAATACTCCACTGGATTCTATGCAAAATTTTCTATTGGACGTAGTTCTTAGCGCAAGAGTATTTATAATAACTTCGTAGATATAGAAGTGGTCCAAAAAGTATAAATTATCAAAATCGCCCTGTATCTTATAAATGGAAACACTTATGCAAAATCTGATATGGCCATCCTGAGTTTCACAAAAAAGTAGAATAGGTATGTGAAAACCGCAAGACTCTATCTTCAATAACAACCGAGTAACCTGGCAATCTCAACCAAAATGGGATGCACTGTACTGTGTGTTTTTATGGTTGGATTCTTAGTACTTAGAATTGAGCAGTAATATGTGCTTTCCTTTTCTAGGTAGCTAAACCTGCCTTCTAACTCCAGTTTGCATCCACATTCCTAAGAGGTCAGTATGCAAGAGCGGATCTAGAACAGACTACCTGGGGACGATCTCGTGGGTCAAGGAGGGAGATGACCTAAT
Organism: Octodonta nipae; assembly: GCA_034190945.1. NCBI lineage: Eukaryota > Metazoa > Arthropoda > Insecta > Coleoptera > Chrysomelidae > Octodonta > Octodonta nipae. The sequence continues at coordinate 94,113,933 of CM067220.1, forward strand.
CCAAATTTACCAATTTGACGACATTGGTCTTTTATATTAAAAATACTCGATCTGTGGTTTACCCGTAGACAATACTTTTCTCTCGGCTTTAGGATCTAATATTTTCTCTTTATTGTTGTAAACTTACTAATTTGAAACTTGCTCTCATTGCCCTCCGTTAGATCCGTCTTGTCACTAGGTTTTGTTACCGTAAACGTTTTTTTGTATTTCTCAATCTAGTTATTGAATGTATGAAATTGACAGACTAATGTCGGCTATCAGTACAGCATAGACACGTGTTTATACTACTGTAATTCTCCCATTTTTATATGCTTAACGACGTTTTGCAGACTTCTTATTAATGTGTATGTCTTAAATGGATTACATTTTTTGTGTTATCTATAGTATTTCCTGTGTTATATTTGATCTCTCTTCCATATTACCTTTTAGTATTACACAATGTACCATTTATTAAGATAACAAAATGTTGAGGTTCTGTTATTTTTGTATATTTTTTTCAGTACTGAACTGATTCAGCCGACGCTTTACGAAAATTCACATTTTTATCAAAAATAGTTCAAGATAATTTATTTTAAAGTATTCTTTGGCGAACTATTATTAGTCCAATTATAAAATACTTAGATATTAACAATATGAGACGTAGAACTTAAAGGTATTTGTAAGATTTAGTAATTTTAGGAAATGAGAGTTTTATAATTCGATCAGATGTAAAAAAGGAGAATGATTTTAGTCTATCTGATCGAGAGGTAAATTATCGGAAATTTTATATTTATTACTGATTCTAAAAGATTTAACGTTATATGTTTATTTTCCGTATGTAAAATTTTTAAATGTTCGTCAAAGCTATGATTTTCTCTCACAAATGTAATAGTTGGAGTATTCATAAAAGAACTACAGTTTCTGGAATAAACATAAAATTTGCTATTGTAAAGTAATTTTGTTAGTTTCTTGTTTGTTTTAAATCCAAAGTTAATAATATGTCTTCTTTAAAACGAAGTTAATTTGATGACTCGGTTTAGCAAAACAAGTTAAACTTTTGTATGAATTCATAGTTCTGTGATTTTTCTGGATTTTGAGAGTGTTGTCCATTAACTGTATTTGAAACGTTATTTATGGTTAGCTGATTAACTATAATTAATTATTATTAAAAACTATCACATGTTTGTTTTAAGAAAATTAATATGTAAATTGGCGTTATTCCGTCACATGGTGTCGCTAGTGGGCCAAGGGGTACGATTCCGCGAACTTTAAATGACATGAGTTGAAAAAATATTATTTATTATGATAAATGGGCATGAAAAAACAATAGTCAATAGGAAAAAACCGAGAGAGTAGATATTTTTACAAAGATATAAATAATTCAATGGTATAATTTATATAATTTTGCAGGTAGGTTACAACATTTCGATAAGTTATTTATTAATAACCATGCAAAACAGACGCACATTACGTATTTATCTTTCCTGATTTTATCAATAATAAAAATTTCAATGCATCTTATGACATTCTTCAACAGCATTTTTCCTTAAAAATGCACAAAAAATGGGGAAATGTACAAAGAACAATGTGTTTGTGAAAGGCTTGAATCGATGGCCTGACTTATTTACATAGGCGAGTTGGTTCAAAGTATAGAAAGGCAATTATTTTTCTTCTGTGTACATTTCCCCATTTCTCTCTGTGTATTTTTCCCACAACAGCTTAAACAAATAATGTTTCAAAACCATCCTCTAATAGAATGTCATGAGATTTTTATAATTGATAAGATCAGGTGAGATAAATACGTACGTGGTTATTAATAAATAACTTATAATGTTGTAACCTACCTACAAAATTATATAAATAATGCCATGGAATTATTTATATCTTTATAAATTTATCTTCTATCTCGAATTAAGTTCAGCTTTTTTTCTGTTGACTTTCTTTATTATTTTCAGTTCCGCTATTGGTTCCTTTCATGTCCATTTACCATAATCAATAATATTTTTTCGACTCATTTCATTTAAATTTCGCCGAATCCTACCAATTGGCCCACTAGCGACACCAAGCGACGGAATAACGCCAATTATAACTGAGAGTTTAGGTTTCTGTAAAAGAAAACTATTAGTATCTAACAAGTTTTAAAAAGTATTTTTAATGGTCAGTATTATTAATAATTTGATTTTTTTAATGTTCATTACGATGTTCCAATTTCAACCTTAACATGTAAAACATTGTTTTTGACTATTAAATATTATTTTCACTATTTTTGAAAACGATCCACTCACAATTTTTTCATATACAGGGTTGCCCTATTTTTATCTAAAAAATATAAACGCTTTCGGTGATATGCGTTTATTCAAAAAATTATCAAACAAATAAACTCCACAATATGGATGGCAAATGATTAATTTTAATTTTTAGTTTTAAGTAATGAAAAATTAAGAAGATTACTGTACACAGCTACAAAATCTGTTGAGATTTTTAAAAATAAATTTAAAACTAATAAAAAATATTAATAACTCTTGCATATTGTACCTGTACGGTTTTAAACTTTTGTACATTTTTTAATTGTCATCACGAATCCATTGAGCTAGTATTCATATGTGAATTTGACTTAGTGGCAGTCCGAGGGAGACTACCACCAAATCTTAAACGTCCAATTGTCAAATTATATAATTAATACTGAAAATAAATTTGGAAAAGGGGTAATCTCCCTCCATTTTTTGGCGGCGACCGCTCCCGACTCGACTATTACACTAAAATCATTTAGTTTTTCTAAGTTGTTAATAAAGCTAAATGTGAAGAAACTTGGTGAATGAAATTATATGAAATAACTGCCTTGAACATAAGTAGAAAAAATTGCAAAGAAATGTTAAAATAAGGACAGAAATTCAATGAAGAAGTACTACGTCGAAGGCAAATTAAAATAACTTAGTTTGTAATCAATAAATTTAAGGATTTTAAGATGTGATTTGATATATGAACATAAAACAAATATTTTTCTATCCAACCACAGTCACTCTACAAGTTCCAGTTCACTTCTCCCCTTCTCTCACCATTAACAAAATTATAAATGTACTAATTGTTGTAGGATAAAACAAAAAGTCATAAGTAATCGTTGAAAAATGATTTCTGGATTATGTTACAAAACAAAAAGTAAAATAACTATTAACAAACGTCTGTAATTCTAATTTAAACCATATTTTCAGAGAAAATCATGCAATTGAGTGAAAAAAGCCATTAATTCAAAACAAAATTTATTATTGTTACTACTGCAAAAATCAGTGAAATGTTAAGATGATTATTAAACTAATAATAATAATAATAATGTACTTTCAATACCACTAGTTGATTCTACTTTTAATAATAACTACTCACCCCTTTAAACGTTAATTTAAAAGACCGATATTTTCCATATTTTCAAGACTAGAAACGTTTTAATCAACATAAATGAAACTTGTATACCAACTAGATGAATCATAGTGATCGTATGCTCAAGACGGAAAACCCAATAAAATTAGTACTTATTATTTTGAGACACCAGATTAGACAAAACGTAAAAATAATTAGCATCCGGTAAATTAACGAGCTCATAAAATTCGGCTTTTAAGTAAAGAACCCAGCTAAAATATAAAAACATATAAACAAACACACCGAAGTGCTCTTAAGAACTGTTTAGATCCTCCTTCCAGAAGCTGATATTCCGTAATGATGTTGAACAAGACTTACTAGACAAATACATAAATAACTCCAGGATAAAAATAAACCACCCTAATGTGTTGGCTTCGCAGACAGGTCATGTACCAAAATTGTGCAAAATAACGCGTCGCGCTTCCTCAAAATTTCCAAAAATAGCCACAAAGAGGTACGCATTAATAATATCAGTATAGAGTTTTTTACTCCTCATAAAGAAAAAAAAAATACATTACAACTATGATGTAGCTTTGATGAAAATAGAACCATAAAAATTTGTGTAATACATTGCAAAAATCAATATTTCCATTAATTAGTTTACAGTCGAATATGTAAACTCTCACATAGTCAAAAGAGCATTTGCAAGTTTCTTCATTTTCGCGAACGGATTATTATTATCTGCATGGCTTGCAGAAAGTTTTTCTTGCATTTCAGAATTGACGTTCAAAATTAATTTTTCCACACTGTGTTGCTTTGGAATTCAACTAAATCCATTTTTAAAACATGCCTACCTAGCAACATAAATTCGGTTTTATTTTCCAAATGTTTTAAGTGCTTAAATCTCATCTTAGAAGTTTGTTTAAATTCCTCCATAATCATTACATATTTTTTATTTCAGTTTATTTTTCAATGTAAAAAAATTTTTTGCATCCTGTATTGTAGTTGAGGAAAACATTTCACGGCTTTCATTTCCAAAAGCTTACTAAGTTAAGCTTCGACAAATATTTTTTGATATTTTCAAATGCCAACAGTTAATAATAAGTCGGGAGCTGAGGAATGAACATTAAATCATTTAACTCCCGATATACTTGAAAAGCTAAATTTTCTGATATAATGAAAATTAAGAACTGTTATGTAATTGAGCCATTGAACATAGTTGTAGGTTGTAGGTATATCAAAATCCCTGAATGTTTCCTCTAATAAATATGTAAATTGTCATTTGTTATTTAGATCTTTGCGTTTAAAAAGTTTATTTAATAATAATTTATTTATTTTGTGTGTTAGATATGAGTTCTAAAATGATCATTTCAACGTAAATTTTAACTTTATTTCAGTTTATTACGTTAACTAATTATTAATCATACAGACTTAAACAGGATTACATTGAAAACAACTTAGCACCCCGTTTTCACAAGTAATATTGTGTACTAAATTGAAGACAAATTCTCTTGAAAAAAATACTATGTACTTTGTTAAGTGATTTTTGCCTGTAAAATAAAATATACTGCAATATCATCTCCAAAACCCCAACAGTAAACACCAAGCCCAGATAACCAAAGCAAACAAACTCCAAGCACACAACCCACAAGGCCACAAACCCCAAGCCCACAGAATCCAATCCTGTGACTTAACTTACAGTGAAGTTGTTCATAAATATATCATACACGTGAAAAATGAGAATATTATTTGATTTTTGCAAATTATGAAACATTCCAGCACGTCAGGATTCTTGTTCAGCAGCCCAAATATATATAATACAGTCACTGGCAAATCCAGTGGCTGAAGCCCCCCCCCCCAATCATCTGAGTGGTATGCTTTTTTTAGTGTTTATGACAATCCTGGATCTGCCCCTGAATACAGATGAGTCTGTTCAAGTCAATTTATTTTATCAATTTGGGGACCTGTGTTATCGGCAACCAAATAAGAATGAATTCTATGGAAGTAGAAGCAATACAATCGTACTCATTTAAAATAATTAAGGCAGAATCTTATTTTCGTTTTTATCTGTTCACAACTTTTAGATTTTTCGAATTGTCGTTTTTGTGTAACTTTTGTGTAGAGTTATTCGTTATTATAGATATCTAGATATTTCTCCAATATAAAATTTAGTACATTTGCAAGGAATTTTGTTTGTTGGTTTTGTTTTCGATATAAAATATTTTAGTGTATTTCTGGTTTTGAATGTTGTTTTGGCATTTTAAGTGCTGCTTATTTTCTTCACTCTTTCTAACAGACCCTGTATATATGGGATACATGCTACTGCAATGTGGTCGTCTTCAGTTCCAGTATTACTTAGAGAACTTTAGTGTTGATTTTCAACGTTTGGTCTGTATTCAATTCTGCTTAACTGTTTGCCGATACATTTTTCTAGCAAGCAAATTTTTTATAATTGTTTTTTCTTTATTGAATTGGTCTTTGATCTATCATATATTTTCTATAAACCTCAGTTTCCAATGAATCTAGGCAACTGAGCACTTTAAGAGTTTATGTCCGGATATCAAAAGTAATCAATTAACGAGAACTTTCTGGGGTAGAGCGTTGTTGGTCGAATATAGCAATACTTTATATTATGTTATACACCCAAAATATTTAGATATCGTAGAGAATGAACTTATACAATTGGTGTAAAAATCATAAATATATGATACAAAGGAATTAAAACATCTAAAAAAAGAAACTTCTGTACAAAATAAAACTAGAAAACACTGAATTAACACATAAAACCAGTTTTTTTCCGCTTTGCATGCTATGAAACTGGATAAGAACATTTAAAAGTTCTGTGACTATTGATTTTTGAATGAATTGTCAAAATATCAATGAGAACTTAATATGTCGAATAGATCATCAAATTATTATCAAACGAATAAACATTACCTGAAGTTTCTTGTAGTTGAATTGTCTACAGCAAACGCCGTTTACCTGCAATAAAGTCCAAACACATGCTAGGATAAGGTAAGTGTTAAAAAGAGTGCACATCTTTATAGGAATAAAAGGATTTCATTTCTACTAAATGAGGTCTCTAATCAATAAAGTAAGACATTTTTTTGCATTTTGTAGAATTAAAATTGAGATAGATTTTTAGTGTTGCCAAACCACTTCTGCTCGGAACTGTTTACAAATAACAGTTTCTGTTTCAATATGCTACATGAGATCTTGGCTTAATCTTTCAATAATATTTTTTCAATTTTTTTAGACATTCCCGTGGCAGATATTTGTTCATTTTCAGTTACTTTATCTCTACATTAACTAAGAAAAACTTCTGATTCAAATGTATGTTCAGTTACATTTTAGCATTTTGTTTTTCATTTTTCCCACACCAATGAGAAAAATTCTGGTTCTTGGTTGCTTGATAATCTTGAGAATTCATAGCCCATTCTTTTAAGTTATTTATTTCGAGAATTTTGTGTGGATGGCCGTTCAATGTTGCTAATTAATACATTTTTTTGGACTTTATACAGGGTGTAAATGGTATGAGTGCAAATATTTTGGGAAGTAACAATTCTGGTGAAAAAAAATCTAAAAGCCTTATAACGTTAGTAAAATAGAGCCACATTTCATGAAAGAATATATGAAAATGTTACGAAATATACACCCATATTTACGGTCACCAACAGATAATTTTGTTTTCAAAATGCTTGTGAAGCTGTACATGTAAATTCTATAGAGGTTATTCATATGTAAATTCTAAGACACTAAACACACTAATATTGAGAAACCCTTTTTCACGTTTTCAAAATCAATTATAACTTCACTAAATTTTAACCGTTTACAATGTTTGTCAGTAGGTAACGTGATATGTTTATGTTTAGTGAGATTTTATGTGCAAATATTGAATATTGCAGTTTGGTGCAGTTTTTATGCTGAAAATCATATTGTACCTTTTGAATATCTATCGAGATAACTACTTTGGAATGTATATTAAATACACATTTCCAACATAAATAATAATCTGAATTAATTAATGATTTTTTAGCGAGTTATTTCTAAATAATATGTAAAAATCATTTTATTCTTCTTTAACTTCGTACACACAAAAATTTCGCGATTGTTAAGTCTTACTTCCAAACATTCATTAATTTTTAAGAACGAAATTTTTTTTTTTTATATAATGTGCACTATCTCCACCTAAAATATAAACACTCCCACTGTTTATACCCTGTATAAGGAGGAAGGTATCAGTCGCTCGACAATATCATCCGAATTGTATTAGAACTACTGTGAACACGGATTAGTCACAGATAAATAAACACGTAGTTTGTAACCTAACACCCAACCTTTATTTTTCACCCTCTTTTCGGTGTAACGAAAAACTTTGGACCTCCATTGTGTTAACATTATGTGGATCCAGCGGCGTTGCTGTTCGTCCTTTAATGACTGGAGAAGTGGTTTCCACATGTTTTTAATTTGGACCCTAGGACGGTTTTCAATTTGATTCATTTGAAGTCATTTTCTTTTTGAAAAAAATTACAGTCGAGTGAAAAACAACAAAATATTCCATTAGTGGATCACAAAGAAAAATTGTTATGTCGGCGATCTATTCTATACGGTATACGGTTGTAGGTGTGTGTGCATCGAAATTTAAACAGCAAGCAATGTCCGCAGTTGAAATATAGGGCGAAGTAAAATTACAGTTATACAGGTGGGTTGAACAAACCTTACTAATGAATGCAATATTGGGTGGAATATAGTTACACAGGGTGTATCAACAATTTGTTATATAAGCATAAGCAGGATATTTGAATTATAGGGCGGGTATAATAATGGTTATAGAGATGGGTTCAAGAAATTTTAGAAGCTGTTGCATATACTGGGTGGTTGAAATAAAGGGTAGAGAAAAATTATAGGTATACAGAGTGATTCAAACAATATAAAAATATAAACAGTCAGTAGGGTGAAGAGGGTTTATTCTTATACAGGGTGGTTTAAAAAATATCAGGGTGGTTGTAACGTAGTGTGGAGCTGAATTATAGTTGTACAGGGGGGTTTCGAAAATGATAGACAAATAAGTTATATTGTGTGACAAATACATAGAAGCATATACAGGATGGTTAGAATATAGGGTTAATTAGAATTACACTTATAGACACTGGTCCAAGAGAGACAGATGAATATACTAAAATACTGAATAGATTTTTACCCATTAAATCATATAAAAAAAGAAGGTATGTCAGAAAATAGTGATTGACGTCGGTTTTTTTTTAAATATAAATGACAACAAATCTTATCTGGTGTAAAATTTAATTACAACCTGTTTCTCCTCTTAAACTTTTTTTCTAACAGTTTGAGGCGAAAAAATTAAAAGAACGCGTATTTTATTCCATTGTCCTGGTCTATTCTGTTAAATCTTGTCTGATCTAAGGTTAAATTAAACTCCTATTTAAGGATTATTTTTGTGAGATAACTCATTCTTCGAGGAAATATGAATAATCACATATTCATTTAAGAAACATAATTAATTACATCGTATAATAATTATTGTGTCTGTGAAAAAGCGAGTTGATGTTAGTGAAAATAAATGTGTCAGAATTAGAAGAGTTAATGATTTTAGTTAAGCTTTACCATGCAACAAATTTTAATGAAAAGTTTAACAATCACAATGAAATCCCTTTAAACTAGCTAGTGGAGATGTGAAAATTAATGGTAGGAAAGCTTAGTGCAATATTATTCGATTTGTACTCCAAATTTTACTCACTTCTGACGTAACTCGTTCGCAGTTAGCTTTATCCCTATCCCTTTCTCGTAACTGTCCGTATAACAAGTCGATCTTCTTCTGAGCTTCGTCTCGTTCTTGTTCTCTTTCGTTAGCTTGATCATCTAGGAATTTTTGTGTAGTCTTGTATTTTTTGTCGGCAACCTCGATCTAGATAAAAAGCATAAATACCAACAAAACATATAGAAGCCCAAACTGATAATGGAAAGCAAAGCTTTTTCATGAATTGAACCTTGCTTTGTACATTCATGAGGTTTGCATTTCACATTCAGTGTTAATCATTGATGCGTTTTTTAATACAGACCAGATAAATATATCGGATATATGTAGGGGTTTTGTTACATTACCAATTTAGGAACACAAATGATACTTCAGAGTTTAGTAACGAAAGTAAAAATCCCGTCAGGTTATAAGGTTTTAATTTTACTAACATTGGGACATTAAATACTTTAATTAAGTTTTAAGGGTATGAAACGATTTATCTGGATTACCGGCAAAACTACAAATCCTATGGAAAAAAGATAAATGGTAAAGTTCTAGGCAATAAAAATATCTACAACTTTTATGTTTACATTTTTTTCACATGTATTCAAAATGTATACGACAAATTCAAAAAAACAATATTATGGTTTTTTATTTTTATTTTTTACAAAAAAAATTGTCTTGACATATTTGGTGAAAATTTACCCTTTTTGTCCCAAACACACTGTCATTTTTTTGATTTAAAATATTTATTTAGTTACTCGCACTTTATTTTGACTCAATATCGAAAAATAACCCTAATTTTTAATCGAAAATTCTCACTTCAAAATATCTACTTTTTTAAAAAAGTCGGTGAGCTTTTTGTTCGTTGAAATCTCTACTTTCTGATGGTGTAAAAAATATAAAAATTACTATAGTAAATGTTCTCAGAAAATTAAGTTAATAAAGTTAATATTTAATAAGACATCTACAATATTTTGAGAAAATTATAGATTCTTCATTATTATTATATGGGTAGATGCCTATTTATGGCTATTTTAAGATTATACTTATATACCTGAGTGACCCACAGATATTTTTTTTTGATTGGTAATGGTCTGATTAGGACTGCAAAATGTATATTTTTGTTCATGTATTTCAAGAATACATAAAATTTATTCTATTAAAAACATGATTAATTGGTTAAAATTGAATCTTGAAACCAAACCTTTCAAAATTTCGGGGGGGGGGTTTGAACCCCCAGACCCCCCCCCGCTGGCTACGGGCTTGCAACTGAGGAAGGGGATAGAAGGGTATGGGCCTTACTACTTAATTTTCGGATTCGAGTTCTTTCGTTTATTTGCATTTTCTGAGAACCTATAAATGTATATATTTTTCACACGATCAAAAAGTAGAGATTTCAACGAACAAAAAACCCGCTGACTGTTTAAAAAAAGCAGATATTTTGAAGTGAGAATTTTCTATTGAAAATTAGGGTGCTTTTTCGATATTAAGTCAAAATAAGGTGAAAAAATAAATATTATAAATAAAAAAAGTACAGTGTGTTTGGGACATAAAAAGATAAGTTTTCACTAAATTTGGTAAAACATTTTTTTGTAAAAGATAAAAATAAAAACCGTAAAATCTGTTTTTTTTAATTTGCCACATAAATTTTTAAGTAAGTTGTAGATATTTTTATTACCTACAACTTTGCCATTTAACTTTTTTCAATAGTAGGTACTTGTAGTTTTGCCAGAAATCGAGATAAACCGTTTTTTACCCTCATAATAATTAGTAAAAAATATGTTTACTGGCTACAGAAGGTACCCTTGCCTGATCATTGATCAACGGTGTAGGCAGTACATAATTATAGAAAGTGGCCTCACAATGAACATCATTAAAAACAAGATTATGACGAATGTGCAAACAAACATTAACCTACAACTCCAGGGACAATTTATTGGAGGTAGTTGAAAACTATGTGTACCTAGGTCAGAAAAGACAACAGGAATGAGGAAATATTTAGAAGACTCTCCCTCAGCTGGATGGCTTTCGGAAAATTTAGACAAACATTTGTATTAAACCTACCCAACACTCTAAGAAGGATCAGATCAGTGCGTGCACCCGGGCGTGCTGTAATATGGAACCTGACAAAAAGTCTTGCTCACAAATTAACCATATCACAAAGGGCTTACGAACAAATTATCTTAGTCATTACACTCATTTATATAAGAGGAATATTTGGATTAGAAAACAGACAAAACTAACAAATGTAATCCGAAAAGCAGTTGAACTAAAATGGGCGGAAGGCGAAGAATTGATAATCGTTGAAGAACGTGATTCATAGAATTGAGACGAAGAGAAGGAAGATGAAATATCGGTAGGGCCAGTACCAGATGGAGGGACGATTTTAAAAAATCAGTGGGTTTTCTTTGGATAAGAGCAGCAAACAACCGGCAAAAAATGGACAGAGAAAGACAAAGCCTACATCCAACAGTGGATCGATACAGGCAGATTGTGATCGTGACATAATTATAAAATATAAATGTTTTCTTAAATGCTCGAGGCCTTAAGCAATTAATTACACTTGCATAAACATTAGTGTTTATATTTTTGTTTAAAATCACATTCTATCTAAGATACGTCCAAGAGTAGTTACAAATTCTTACACCAAAAAGTAAAAAAATACTATTTAGTATATGAAGTTCAGACTAGTATAGCTGCAGCAGTACATTCTTAACAAAATTGACATAAAATAAGAAAAATAACTTTTTATGTTCACAGAAACTATTTACATTTTATCTTAACTATACAATACGACTATCGAAAACTGAATGCCTCCTCTCGCCAACTGTCCATATTTATATATTTCTCTCCGAAGTGTCTGGTAAGTCCACGAACCATCCAGTAATTCCCAGTAACGGCAGCGGTCGGCCTGTTGAGAGGCAAAACATTTCGGATTCGCAGAAGTATCCGAATAATGTCCCATCCACGAATTGGTTGATGGCCGATTGCACCAGTGTCGGATGAATTCTCGTAACAATATCTTTTTAAAGTTTTACATTTTAATGAATGTGCACGTAATCCCTGTGTTTTTGAATAATGATCATGGATGAGGTTCTTCTGTGGCTTTACTATTTAACCCCATATAATAAATATTATTTTTTCTTTTTGTTCAATAGTTTATAACAAAAAAGAGAAATTTTACTTTTCATTTATAGTATTATATGATGTGAAATGCAAGCTTGTGTATGAAGGTTTCTCTGTTGAGTTTATGTGATCACTTTTCAGTTCCATCAGCAGATCCTGGATTTTACCTATTAGCAGATCCTACGATAAGAGATCTTGTCATTGTTTTATTAGTGAGTTATTATGACCAGTTTTAATGCCACCAAAATATTGCATGGTTATCCAACTTACATACGTATGCAAAATTTCAGCTCATCGGGAAGTGGATCACATTTAATTTTAGAGATTTGACACCGGACAAGTAACGCTAAATAAATTATATTTGTAAATGTCTAGAGGTAGCAACCCCACAAAGTAGAAGTAGGACAACATTAAATTACTTTACACAGTCATGATTGAATTAGTAGTTATAGATGTTTTACAAAAAAACATAGGTTCCTACTTGAAGTTGATAATGGCACTAAAGAAACGAAATATGTACTTGATTTTAAGAAGTCCTGTTTAAATTTAAGTCAAAACACTTTTTCGTTTTTGGAGTTTACTCTCTAAGGATCGATTTCCAGTTAAAACTCCCGGTATCACAATTTTAGTATAATCACGCGTTAAAAAATCCTGAGGTTTTTATAGCGCCATATATTGGTATATTTAAAGAAGTCGAATATATCTACCTGACAGTAGATGACAGCACATATACTATTCTTGCAAAAACAAAATTATAATATAAGTTCACGTATGTATTTTAGTTACTACAAATCTATTGTCACAGTATTTTCTAAAATTAATTGAAATCTATTTATGTAATATATTTTTATGAAACTTGATTTATGTGAATAAAAGTATATACATGTTTTCAGTATTAATGGGTGTTTTTTTAGAGGTATAGAACTTGTAAGTTGGCAACTCTTTTAATCGGCGGCCATCTTGTCAGCTGTCAAGTGATTTATGTTTAGTTGGGTATTTCATCATTCATCATGAATAGACTGACACCTGAACAACGCTACCAAATTGTGCAAATTTATTTTGAAAATCATGGTTCTGTTCGAAATACGTATCTTGCACTACGTCCATGTTACGGTCAACATAATCGTCCATCAGGGCAATTCGATTAACTATGCAACGTTTTCGCACCACGTTTACTCTAAATGATAATACGCATTCACAGAGATGTCGTACAGAAGAATCCATTGCTGCTGTAGAGCGTAGCGTAGAGGAAATACCTGAATCCGTCCAGCCGCCATCGTGCACAGGAATTGGATATGTGTCCATCCACTTTATGGCAGATTTTGCGGAGAGATCTTGGTTTGCGTGCTAACAAAATTCAACTCGTGCAAGAATAATTGAAGCCACACGATCACCTAGCAAGGCGAACATTCGGTGAATGGGCCCAAAACAACATTGCCGTTGATCCCGGTTTTCATAAGCGAATTTCGTTTAGCGATGAAGCTCACTTTTGGTTGAATGGATACGTCAATAAACAAAACTGCCGTATTTGGAGTGATGATAATCCCAAGTTCATGTTGAGACACCGATACATCCACTGACTGTTTGGTGTGCTTTATAGGCTGGTGGATTTATTTTAGCGTATGGCAATAGCATACATGAACTGGTCTTATAATATAAAAATACGAAATTACATTTAAACACTAACAATACACAAGAACAAGAATAGTACAGAGTAAAAACAGAAACAGAGCATTTGTAAATAACAAGTCCACACATAGTAATCACAAACTAACGGATAGGTTCTTTATCCATTCAGTCGCTGCAGGAAGGAGAGTATATATATATATATATATATATATATATATATATATATATATATATATATATATATATATATATGTTATATAGAAATTTAATAGACTCTTTAAAATAATAAATTCTATATTATATTTTATAACATTGTAATTCATAACACATAACAGCTTTTTCTCATAATGTAATATTATACTTTTCTTTCAAATTGTCACGTAGCAGATCTCATTTCATATTTTAATCTTTCATATTAAATTACTTTCGTCTCGTATAGCTAAAATATGCTCATCTGCTGTTTTAACTTCACAGAATTTCATTGTTTAAGTTTATATAGAGTCAGCACATTATTTATTATAAATTGTTATTCACGACCTTCAGTCCAGCAGATGATTTTCCTTACTCATAGTCTTAATATTATTGTACTCAAGTTATCAAGTATTAAAGTTTGTTAAATAATAAATAATTTTTTTTAAAAAGTCATTTTGAAAAGAAGTGATATAAAAAGTGGGGCAGTCAGTAGGATTCCAGAACGTTACTAGAACCGGCGAACGAGCTTAACTGGTAGCGGCGGATCCTAATCCCTTGAAGGAAGAAAGAACCTCTCGAGACGTCCCAACTGTAACCGTAGAACAAGGCAACTAACTACAACTGCAGAACACGGCAGCATCGATGTTCCATTTAATGTGAGTACAAACAGGAATCATCTCGCAATTTTAATTTTACCAATAATTTTGATTTTATTATTTTTATTTTTCTGTTCGGACGACCAAAAACCCGAACCATATTTTTAACCATACCAATTTTATTTTTGTACCTTATATTTTTGAATTTCTCGATTTATTTTATTTTATTTTTACCATTTACCATATTTTGTTTGCAAACAGTGCACACTAACTATTTTCCTCCATTCTGTTTTATTGTTTTTGTAACGATTTGAAAAATTTATTGCATATTAACCGATTTATACAAATTTTTTTGCTTTTGAAAAAATGGCACAACAATCTCCCAGAGACGGCTCTGAACCCGAGCCCTATCGGCTATCCGAAATATTCTCTATCGTCCCAGAGTTCGAAGGAGATCAGATCTCCTTGGGAACATTTATTAATGCGTGCGACTGTGCTTACAACATGTCGACGGGCGATCAAAGATACCTTTTACTTATCCACATCAAAAATAAATTAAAAGGCAGAGCGGCCCAACTAATAAATTCGCGTAGCCCCGCGTCTTATTTAGAATTAAAACAACTCTTGAATCTTCATTTCGGAGATTCCAGGGATTTGACGTCCCTGATACAAGATCTACAACGACTTCAGCAACTATCTAACGAGTCACCACTTACTTTCTACAACCGACTACAAGTCCTAACAGCAAAAATGCACGCCAATATTCAAAAGGCATCCAATTTAAACGCAGACCAAAAGGTCGCACAAACAAGTCTAATAGACACTATGGCGCTTAACACCCTTCTAACCGGGTTAGAACCGCGTCTCGGACAAATCATCCGTGCCGGCAATCCAAAAGACCTTTTAGAAGCCAATGTAAGAATCAGACGCGAACTCCAGTTATCGTACTTTGAGAATCAGAAAACTACAAAACAAATTCCCCCGAGGCCCAACCAATCGTTCCGAAGGCCTAATCCTCCAAATAATAAGTGCTTATCTTGCGGTAGATTCGGACACATCGCCTTCGAATGTCGTTCCCAAAATTACCAAGCACCCGTTTTCAATAACAATAATGGTAACAACAATTATATGAGACCAAACCCTTTCGCTAATAATGGTTCCCAAAATCAGCCTCCACAATTTCGGCAAAATCAACCTCCACAATTTCGGCAAAATCAGACCCCACAATTTCGGCAGAATCAGCCAACTTTTAGGCAAAATCAGTCACCTTTTAGACCAAATCAATATCCTCCTAATCAGTCAAGACAATTCCAACAAAATATGCAACAACCTCGTCAGTCAGTGATTCAAAAGAACCCTAATTTCCACCAGAATCCAAACAGGGCACATCATTTAAGTTGCACAAATTCTTTCGATGATTACAACGATTATTATACAGCTAATAATCACCCATATGAGGATTATCATACAGCTGATAATCAAAGAAATTATGACTATTATACAGATAATAGTTATTCATACGACACAGGAAATAACAGTTATCATACTGCTGATAACTTCGGCGAACAAACTGATGATTTAGACCCACTAGAAAATCAAAACTACCAGGATTTTCTTTCTCTCCCAAATCCAGTTCATCCACCGGACATAACAACCAACATCACATCACAAATACAAACAATGAATTTAGACGACATGAATCCGAACGTAAACTTCCCGGAACAAACGTTCCTGTAACTACTCTTCACACTGTCAACCCCAAAAACTTATACTACATAAACGACGCTACTGGTCAATACAAATTGCTTATAGATACAGGCGCGGGAATTTCAATTTTCAAAGAGCAAACTGTCAAAAACTTTCCTCAAAGATTCCAAGAACATGTAATTATTCAGGGCATCACTGATCAAAAAATTTCAATTTCCCAGTCAACCCTTGTACCATTTGCTCCTGGTAACCCCCACAAGGTTTTTATTTGTAATCTTGACATCGACTTTGATGACATTTTAGGTTTAGATTTTTTGGAACATTACGAATGCGTAATAGACTTAAAATCTAAGCAACTTAGAACAAATTTTAAAGATATCGCTCTTCACAAGGTCCCTACCTTGCCTTCTTCAGATATCGCATCTCCAACAATTCCCAACACACAAAAACCCAATAATTTTCCGAACTATATTTCTATAGAACCCCGCACCGAAAAAGTATGTAAACTGCGATGTCACCTTGCTAATACCGACGCTGTTCTACATACTATAGAAAAAGAAAAAGTCAGATTACCCAATTCCTTGGTATATGTAAACCAAAATGGCGAATTCCTCACTTCAGTTATAAACGCCAACGCCATCCCAAAAACAATTAATTTCGACAACTTCACTATAGAACCCCTTACTCAAACACAACCCTGCTTCAATTTTAACAACTCTTATGACTCTGAACCAATTGACAGAAACTTATTAATTCGACAACAACTCAGGACAGATCACTTAAACGTTGAAGAAGAAGATATGATTACGAGCCTTTGTCTAGACTTTCAAGACATATTTTTCTTAGAAGGCGACGCATTATCTTTTACGAACGAAATCAAACATTCGATCGAGACAAATAACTCCAGACCCATCTATACCAAATCTTATCGGTACCCGCAGGTCCATAAAGAAGAGGTTAAAGAACAAGTCAGTAAAATGCTTGATCAAGGCATCATTCGTCATTCTATCTCCCCTTGGTCTTCCCCAGTTTGGGTTGTTCCCAAAAAATTAGATGCCTCAGGCAAACAAAAATGGCGTGTCGTCATTGACTACAGGAAACTGAATGAAGTCACAGTCGACGACAAATACCCCTTGCCAAACATCTCCGATCTTTTAGATCAACTTGGCAAATGCCAATATTTCTCGACTTTAGATCTCGCCTCCGGTTTTCATCAGATAGAGATCGATTCTAAAGACATTCCCAAGACAGCATTTTCAGTCGAAAACGGCCATTACGAGTTTGTTCGTATGCCGTTCGGTTTAAAGAACGCCCCGTCCACATTCCAACGTGTCATGGACAACATCCTCCTCGGAATACAAAATGAACGTTGTCTAGTATACATGGACGACATCATAGTATACTCCCCAACGATTCACGAACACATTTCCCGGTTGACCGAAGTCTTCAAACGTCTTCGCACATCAAATCTTAAGATTCAACCCGACAAATGTGAGTTCTTAAGAAAAGAGGTAGCGTATCTTGGCCATCTAATTACGCAACAAGGTGTAAAACCGAACCCCGAAAAAATCAGTTGTATCCAAAACTTCCCAGAGCCAAAGAACCCGAAAGACATCAAATCTTTCTTAGGATTGGCCGGATACTATAGAAGATTTATTCCCAATTTCGCTAAAGTGTCCAAACCTTTAACAAAACTGCTTCAAAAAGACACTAAATTCTTCTTTGATTCCGATTGTAAGGCAGCATTCAATGATTTAAAGAAAGCTCTCATCTCAGACCCCATCCTTATTTACCCAAATTTTGAAGAACCTTTTCTTCTCACCACAGACGCCAGCGCTTTCGCGATTGGTGCAGTCCTTTCACAAGGCCCAGTTGGAAAAGACCTTCCGATTGCTTATGCCTCCCGCACTTTGTGTGCCGCCGAAACCAGATATTCCACCATTGAAAGGGAATTGCTTGCCATTGTGTGGGCAGTCAAAGCCTTCCGTCCTTATTTATTTGGTCGTAAGTTTACTTTAATTACCGATCACCGCCCGCTTACGTGGCTTTTCTCGATCAAAGATCCAGGCAGTAGACTTGCCAGATGGCGACTGAAGCTGGAAGAGTACAATTATAAAATTGAACATAAACCAGGCAAGATAAACAGAAACGCCGATGCTCTCTCGCGAATTAAAGTCAACCACTTCCAACAAATCGCGAATTTTCAGTCAAAAATCCATGCCTTCAATGACACCGACTCAGAAGACGAACCCGAACCAGAACCTGAACTTACTGACGAACACCTTACTAACGAATTTAATAAATTTGTTGACTTATATAAAACAAGATCAATAATTGACTATTCAAAGATCGAAACTACTAATTCCCAACTTCTGGACAAATCCCATAAACAAATTATTTCATTTTTCTGGCAAAACAAGTTAACTGATCTACACGAACGAATCATGGACGATATTTTCGAAGAAGATATCACATTCGAAAACAATTCCATCAACACCTTCGCAAGTAAATCAGTTAAAGACCGCAAATACTTTATAATCCCCTTGCCATTTGACCCTGAAATAGTCGTACAATTTCTGTTCTACATTATTTACAAATCACGAGATAAATTCGATCTTGAAACCACATATTACGTCGAAAACAACTTAGAACTCCCAATCCTTGAAACTTTTTCTTACGTCTTTGCAGACAAAGACATTAAATTAAAAATATGCCAAAACGTCATAACTACACCCTCAGAGGATGAAATACCTCAGATTTTAGAACATTACCATCAAGGCAAAAACAATTTGCATCGCGGAATTAATGAAACAGTAAGGCGAATAAAAGAGAAGTATAACTGGACCGGTTTGACAAAAAGCGTTGAAAATTTCATCAAGTCATGCGAAATTTGTCAAAAAGTTAAAATATGCCGAAAAAATTTGAGTTCCCCTCTAGTCATCACAGAAACGCCGAAAACACCTTTCGAGCGAGTCAATATCGACATCTTTGAATATCCCACTCGAAATTATGCTCTAACAATTAGAGACGAGCTAACGAAATTTACACAGGCATATCCTATAAAGGATAAAACGGGAAAAACTGTCGTTAACACACTCATCCTTTATTTTCAACACTACGGCACTCCGTTGAGAATTCACTGTGACTACGGTCGTGAGTTCGATAACGTATTAGTAAAAGACCTCTGTGAACTCTACGAAATAAAGTTAACTTTCTCTAGTGTAAGTCACCCACAATCAAATGGTTCCCTTGAACGCTTCCATGCGACACTATCGGAAATGATCCGGGCAAATATCGCCGAAAATCCAAACGAACACCCATTTAATGTTCTGCCATACGCAGTCATATGCTATAACAACACCAAAAATAGGACTCATGGTTTCACTCCTTATGAGTTGATTTTTGGTCACACCTCGAGTAGACCACCGGAAACGCTTTACAACCAAAAGAACCTCATTTCCAAGTACGTTAGAGATCTTAATAACCGTATGGAATATTTTTACAAATTAGCGCGAGCCAAAACCGAACAACAAAAAGAAAAAGCCAAAGCACGTTTCGACCAACATGTACCCGAAAATCGACCCACTTATAACATAGGCGATAAGGTATATTTAAAAGAATCCCAAATTTCAAGTAAGTCACAAAACAAATTTAATGGTCCTTTTCAGATAACTGAACTTTTCCAAAATTCTGCAACTCTTCTAAACCCCGAAACGAATCAATCTACAAAAGTAAATTTTGACAGATTGAAACCGTATTTTGAATAGAAATTACTTTATTTCAGACTACTTGGACTCTTCACAATCGTGACGTCCCAATTTTCAATAACTCCTATAAACAACACAGTAGGACTCTTCTTTCATGAAGAAGGAACTGTCAAAATATCAAATGATAAATGGACCCTACTTGTCTACAAAGATCTTCACCCTTTCGTTGACGCAATTGCCAACAATGACAACATTTTGAACACTTTAATTGATACTATCCATTCAAACTTAACTACCCGTATGACAGTATTTAAACCTCAAGTACAAACTCATATTAGCCTCCTAAAACAAATATCCGACACAGTAAACTTAAAATATCAAGAGATATTCGCAGACACTAAACTTTACAACTCCAAGAGGCAGAAACGAGGACTTATTAACGGTATAGGAACAATTTGGAAATCAATAACTGGAACTTTAGACGCTAGTGATGGTGAATACTTTAATGACTGTATCAACAAGATAACACATGACGAACAACAAATCGAAAATTTACTAAAAAACCAAATTTCAGTAACGACTTCCGTAATCAAAAACTTCAATGCAACAGTTCAGAAACTTCAAATAGACGAAGAAACGTTTAATAAGGACATTGCCAAAATTAAACAATCTATCATGTACATTTCAGACGATCTTGCATTTTTCGAAGCATTAGTCAAAACATTAGATCTATGCGAATCATTAATGGAAAGCTATGTCTTTATCCAAGACGCCCTAAATGATGTATTGTCAGCAATATCTTTCGCCCGTATTAAAATGTTACACAGTTCAATAATAAACCCCGCCGATTTAGTCGAATCTCTTCAACTTGTTTCTCAATCTTTGCATAAAAATAATTTACCTTTATCAATTTACGCCCATAATATTGCACAATATATTGACATTATAGAGTTAGAAGCATTTCAGTTAGATACAAAAATAATTTTCGTTTTGAAAATCCCTTTAGTGAATCCTGAAACTTTTATCCTTTATCGTCTATACCCAATCCCCATTCTGGACGACCGAACAGGATTCCATCATATTTTACCAACCATAACTAAATATATCGCGAAGAATGATGATTCATTGTTGTATACCACATTTCGGAACCTGGACAACTGCAAGCCCTTAAGCCGAGTCCAATGGATATGTTCAGACGTTCTCCCGTATCCTATTGACAGCGATTCCATCTGTGAGGCCCAGCTTTTGAAACAGTCCACCTTTCTTCCAAAAGTTTGCCAAACTTCGATACTGTATGCCAAAGACTACAATGTTTACGAAATCAGTTCAAATGTATGGCTAATTTCTGTTTCCGATCTTCTACCAATCACCATAAAGTGTAGCGGCAACAACGTTGTAACCAAAACTATTGCAACCAATTCAATCCTCCAATTGCAATCAGACTGCAATGCATTCATCGGCAATACTCGAATCCATTCAAAAAGGTTAATTGATGATTCCCAAAATATTACATACAAGAGCCATCCAGTTCAAATACCCTACAACTGCTGTGAATCCATCCCACCAAAGAAGTACGTTCCAGATCTGAAACCCCTCAGATTAAACAAGATCGACGCCGACGACCTCAACATAGCGCAACACAAGCTCAACCAATATTCCGACGAATTAGACAAATTAATAAACCAACCGTTTATTAAAAAACATACATCTTGGTTCACAATTCTAACCATTACTTCCATCATCGCATTAATACTTTTGTACATTTTCTACAAGTGCAAAAGCAGAAGGAAGTCCAGACTACTAGCCATAGCCACCACGAGTGATGACCCGCCATCACCTCCACCAATGCGAAGTCGAAGCGAAACCAGACGCTTCAGATTCTTCCCCAGAAGACGCCCAAGCCTCCAACTCCAGGAACCCATAGAAGAAGATGAACTTAAACCAATGGTCTGAAAAGTTGAAGCATAGCATCAACTTTTTCGGGATAAATGGAGTTGTTATATAGAAATTTAATAGACTCTTTAAAATAATAAATTCTATATTATATTTTATAACATTGTAATTCATAACACATAACAGCTTTTTCTCATAATGTAATATTATACTTTTCTTTCAAATTGTCACGTAGCAGATCTCATTTCATATTTTAATCTTTCATATTAAATTACTTTCGTCTCGTATAGCTAAAATATGCTCATCTGCTGTTTTAACTTCACAGAATTTCATTGTTTAAGTTTATATAGAGTCAGCACATTATTTATTATAAATTGTTATTCACGACCTTCAGTCCAGCAGATGATTTTCCTTACTCATAGTCTTAATATTATTGTACTCAAGTTATCAAGTATTAAAGTTTGTTAAATAATAAATAATTTTTTTTAAAAAGTCATTTTGAAAAGAAGTGATATAAAATATATATATATATATATATCCGTTATTGTTCCCTGGTAGGCCGCAAGTTTACAGTCTTGGTATATATGTTTGACTGTTTGATAGGCTGCCCCGCATTCATAATTGTGCGTGGGTTGTTTATTCCATTTATACAGCATATCTGCGCAGACGCCGTGTCCCGTTCTAATTCTATTTGCCGTCTTCCATATATTGCGAGGTAAATCGAAACCCGCAGGTTCCTCATGGATGCTCACATAATCGAGTACCTCTGGAGGGGCATCCTCCCTCCAACCTGCATCCCATTCCCGGAGACCGCTGAAATCACTTTCATGTAACGCTTTCGCAGTCCTGATTGGTGGATGTCTGGATTTCAGTCTGGTGAGGCAAGCAGTTGGTATATACTCATGGATGGGCAACTCCGGGATATCCATTATTTTCTCGTATTCTCGTAGGAGAGCTTCTTTCCGTCGGATATTTGGCGACATAATATGGCTGAGAGTTAGGAGCCAGTAAGTTGGTGTAGTTTTTATGCATCCTGTTATGATACGCATGCTCCTGCGGAGCTGAACATCAACTTTTGAGACATGGTGGCTGTTTATCCATACTGCAGCACCATACTCAGCCGCGCTTAAGACGAGACCCATTGCCGAACATCGTAAGGTATCGGCAGTTGCTCCCCATGAGGTTCCACAGAGCTTTTCCAGAATGTTATTCCTCGTTTGAATTTTTGCAGTCGTGTTCTCTATATGTTTTCTAAAAGAGAGCGTTCTGTCCAGTGTAATACCCAGGTATTTTGGGTTCGGATTGGACCTAAGGTGTTCACCATTCCAGAATATTTCAGGCTCTTGATTAGCCTGTTTATTATTTAGGTGAAAAAGGAACACTCTGTTGGAACTAGTCTCCATTTTTTATAATAGACATCAAAAGTTTCGAGATCTTTTTCTAACATTCTCTTTGCTGCATCAAAATAACTAACTTTCACCGCTATAGCCAGATCATCAGTGTACGCAAATTTAGGTGCAGTCGTTGCAGGAAGATCAGCGGTGTATAAATTAAAAAGGATAGGAGCAATTACGGAGCCCTGAGGAAGGCCATTATTTAGAATTATCTGTTTGCTGGCTTTGCCGTTCATGATCACTTGGAATTTTCGATCAGAAAGCATGTTATTCAAGAGCCTTCCCAGTTTTTTACAGGGAATCACATGCAGAAACTTATAAAGGAGACCTCCTCTCCAGACTGTATCATAGGCAGCTGTTAAATCTATGAATACAGCCGTGGTTTTAAGACATTCCCGGTATCCTGATTCAATGAATGTTGTCAGGCTTATCACTTGGTCCGTGCAGCTTCTACCTGGTCTAAATCCAGCTTGTTCGATTGGAGTGTTCGCAAGTAATTTGTCTTGGACTCTATTGAGTATGAGTCTTTCCAAGAATTTGTAGCAGGTGCTAAGGAGGGAGATTGGTCTATAGCTGTCGCCTCGTGATTCTGGCTTTCTAGGTTTTAGTACGGCAATTATTTTTGCTTTTTTAAATTCATTAGGCAGTTTACCAGTGTTCAGAATGTCAGTGAAAAATTTTCTTAACCACTGTCTAGCATAGGGGCCGCAGTTGATGAGAAACTCATTGTGAACTCCATCAAATCCCGGAGCCTTTCCTACTTTTAGGCTGAGAGCCGCTGCACATATCTCATCGATGTTAAATTCTCCAGAGAACTCGGATAACTCTGGGCTTGACTGTTTTAATGCCTTTAGTTCTCGTTTTATCATTTTGGTATGCTGGCGATCTTGGGGAGCTCTTGACAAGTCAACTATTCGAGTAGCTATGTTGTTTGCTGTGACTGCAGTTTGGTTTCGGGTAGCGGGTCGACTAGCACCAAGCTTCTTGAGTAGATTCCAGGCTTTACGGCTTGAGTGCTTAAAGTCAGTATTTCTGGTGGTCTCTATCCATTTTAGTTTTCGAGCCGCGTTAAGAGAATTCACAAGGTCATCAGCTATCTCTGGGTCACCACTTTCAGCGAAATCCCGATAAAGTTGTTCACTTTCCTCAGACCATCCCGGTATGTACTCCTTACGGGGTGGATTCAACCAAGGCACTTGTCTAGGTCTGTTTTGAAAGAGCCCCAGTCAGCTTTCTGAAAGTTCCATCTAGGTCTCGGAAACGATTTAATTATTGGAATCTGCATGCCCATTTCAAGGATAACTGGGCGATGCTGACTTTTCGGAAATTCCTTTAGAACATATCTCGACATTGAGACAGGCTGACATTTTTCGTTAGTTGATACGAAAGCCAAATCAGGATTTGACTCTGTATTCCAGGTACGAGATTTTAATGTATTCTTTTCTTTAGCGTCAAATACTAGATGCAAGCTGTTTTGTTCTGCCCAACTAACAAGATGTTCGCCATTATCATCGGACTCTCGATATCTCCAATTGCTGTGATGACTATTGAAATCTCCCGCATATATTGATGGATGAGGGTTATGTTTGGAGGACATCATTGCACCAGGGATTTGTGGGGTGTTTGTAGATATTAACAACGTGGACCTCTCCAACGCTGGTGGAATAATTGGTATTTCTTTAAAAACGATGCTGGCCAGAACGTTACAGTCAATGGTGATCGCTATAGATAGATAGATAGATTACTAACTTTTTCGTTCATCAATTGAACAATCATGATGCTTACGAGCTGTGGTTTCAACAAGACGGGGCACATGTCACACAGCTCGTGCCATAATTGATTTAGTGAAAGAAACGTTTGGTAACCGCATAGTTTCACGTTTCGGATTAGTGAATTGGCCTTCAAGATCGTGCGATTTAAAGCCGCTTGACTATTTTCTGTGGGGATACGTGAAGTCGCTAGTTTACGCCGATAAGTCCGAAATGATTGACCACTTGGAGGACAACATTCGCCGCGTTATTGTCGATACACGGCCACAAATGTTGGAAAAAGTAATCGAAAATTGGACCTCCAGATTAGACTATGTCCGAGCCAGCCGTGGCGGTCATATGCCAGAAGTTATATTCAAATTATAATGCTAGAAGATTATCTTTCTAATAAAGTATATAAATTTCTTGTCAATTTATTTCAATTCAAAGTTCTATACCTCTAAAAAACACCCTTTATAAGAGATGCGTTTTTTTACACCATTTGAATATTGTATATTCAAAACCAATGAACGCTGGGCTAAACTTATATAGTTCTTTTTTGCTGTACGTATTCGCATTAACCTGCATGATAACAATAACGACGCTGAAACGTAAAAGTAACTCAGTTGAATATTATAAACACAAAAATATTATATGCACGCAAACTGCGTTTGAAGTTGGTGCCAAGTGCCAAGCCTAAAAAAATTATGTTTTACATAGCAATTTAAATACTTTTATTGAGTAATAACAGAAAATTTTTAATTTATAAAACTATTTATATTTCTGTGTAAAATATGTGTTTCCCAGATTTGGCACCAACTTCAAAAACAATTTTATATCTATACTATTATAAAATTCTAAGTATGTCTGTTTGTTTGTTTGTTCGAGCATCACGTAAGAACTACTGAATCTTTTTTTGTTGCAAAGCCTATAGTTTGACTTAAAATCTGGTAGATATTTTATCTCTCTAAATTGACAAACGGCAGATATAGCGAAAAAACTTCTACCATGTTGGGTAATACAATTACTCAATTGGTTCCACCGCACGCACAAAATATTAGATACGGGCATCAGCTTAACTTTTATTCAAAATTCAGAAGGTGCCAATGCAACATGTTTCGATTTAACACAAATCAACTGCTATAAAGATCGTAATTTTACAGGGTGTTCTGTATTATAGGAAACTTAGAGCGGAGTAGAATTAAATGGATTTAAAAAATCTAAAAAAAAAGTTTTATTTGGTGTCCTAGCAGCTGCATATATACAATGTGGTTGAAATAAGGGAGAGTGGAATTAGTTATACGGGGTGGTCTAAGAAAGTTATATTGATTGGGCCATAAACAGTCCCATATACCAAGTGGGTGAAAAAGGCAAGAATATTTATAGAGTTTGGATAAAAAATCTTAGAAAAAATGTGTTATGTAAGTAGTTAGGATCTTTAAATTATGTTCATAATAAGCTGTTAGTTAGAAGGAGCTGTTTATTACAGGGTGATTGAAATATAAGATGGAGTGGAATTATGTTGTGGTTAAAAACTTGTTTTATATCCACAAACAGTTGCATATATAGGATGGGTGAAATATGTCGCGGAGTATAATTACAGCTATACAGGTGGGTTTAAAAAATAATAAAAAATGTAATGATCTACAAACTGTTCCATTTACCAGATGGTTGAAGTATAGGGTGGGGTAGGATTCTAAGGATACAAGGGTGGCAAATAAGTAGTTGCATATAAAAGGTTGTTGAAATATAGGGTGTTGTAGAGTTATAATTATACAGGGTGGGTAAAAAATGCTAGAAAAATTTTGTTATATAGCAGTTGCATATATGGAGTACGTGACACATGGGGCGCAGTAAAGTTATAGTTATACAGCATGATTCAAACAAAGTTAGAAATACTTGTAAATGAAGGGTGGTTTAAATGAAGTGTGGAGGGAAATTATACTTTATAATGGTCGTTGAAAAAATATGGGGAAAAATTGTGAAATAGCGTAGTTCATAATAAGGTGAGAAGATAGGATGGTTGAATTATTGGGTGGAGAAGTGTTATGGTTAATTATTTAAAAAATGTCATATTGGTTAACCAATAAGCAGTAGCGTATACAGGGTAGTTGTAATACATACAAGGTGATTTAGAAACATGCTGAAAAAAATTATTATACACGATGCCCAATAAGCAGTTGCGGTTTTGGTGAAATAAATTGGGCATAGATGAATTTATAGTTGTACAGGGTGGTACAAAAAATCTTATAGTAGGTGGTCGATAAGTAAGTAAGCTGCATATACAAGGTGATTGAAACAGCGGGTGGAATAGAATTATAGGTTAACAGGTTGGATAATTTTTTATGTAGGATAGAATATGAGCTGTTGCATATATGTAATATCTGAAACATGAATCGAAGTAAAGTTATATATAGTTCATACGGTGTGATTAAAACAATGTTAGAAAAAGCTGCATACAAGGGGTGGTTGAAATACAGGGTGGAGACAAATTATACTTTCAAGTGTGGTTCAAAAATAGTTATATAGCGTAGTCCATAAGCAGTTGTATATATAAGATAGTGAGTGCTTTGGTGGTCCCTAAGCAGATGCACAACAGGATGGTTAAAATATTTTGTAGAGTAAAATTATGGTTATACTGGATGGTTCAAAAATAAGTGGTAATGTTTGAAAAATTGGCAGCAGTGTATACAGGATGGTTTTAATGTAGATGGAAGTAGACTTAGCGGTTAAAAAAAATGTTGAATAAAATTGTTATATAGGGTGGCCAATAAGCAGTTGCAGTTTGGGCGAGTGTTGAAATAAAAGTTTGGTGATAGGGTGCAAAAATGTGTTTTTAAATTTGTGACACACCAAGGGTTCCATGGGTATTTCAATCAGGGTGGATCTAAAAAAGTTTAAAAAGAATATTGTTATATAGGGTAGACAATGGCCAGTCGTATTCTACTATATGGAATATCTGAAATATGGGGAGAAGCAAGATTATAGTATTAGAATGTGTTTAACACAATGTTAGAAAAAGCTGCATATAAAGGGTGATTAAAACATAGGGTAAAGAGAAATTGTACTTTAAGAGGTGGTTCACAAAATATCAGAAATAATTGCTATACACCGTAGACCATAAGCAGTTGCATAGCTGAAATATAGGGTAGAGAAGAGTTGTAGTCAGGTGTTCAAAAAGTTATATTGGGTGACAAATAAACAGCAGCATATACAGAATGGTTGCAATATAGGGTGAAGTAGGGTTACAGTTCTTCAAGGTGATTA
This sequence comes from Octodonta nipae, assembly GCA_034190945.1. NCBI lineage: Eukaryota > Metazoa > Arthropoda > Insecta > Coleoptera > Chrysomelidae > Octodonta > Octodonta nipae. Next base: position 94,142,280 of record CM067220.1, read on the forward strand.
AAAAATGTCGAATAAAATTGTAATATAGGGTCGCCCATAAGTACTTGCAGTTTGGGTGAAATATATTCGGGATTGGTGGATTTATAGTTAAGTAGGGTGGTTTAAACAAGTTAGGAATTTTTTTGTTAAGGATAATCCATATGTTTCATAAGTTAATTTTTTTTTGCGAAGCTTGAACATTCCGAACGCGGGTGAAACCGCGGGTAACGGCTAGTTACATATATTTTTGTTTAAAATATCCAATTGAGTTATTTTTAACATTTTAGTTTCATTGTTATTATGCCTTGAAGTCGGTTAATTTTTTTAAAGATATACTTACCGACAAAGAAATCGCCCATAAGGAGATGTTTAAAATTAATATATTTTTGGTAAAACATATATGACATAGTAAGAGGTAAATGATTAACATTTGGTAAAGTTTGGTGAACATGTTTTCATGCAAACTTTTTTTGTCAGTTAATATGCTGTCGTTTTTGCATTTTTTATATTTACCAAAAAACAAACTGTTTGATGGGATCCAAAATCGATTTTTATTAATGTTAAAATGGCTAGAGTACATGTATGCCGAATGTATCGCAGCTAAGGGAATTTGAAAGAGGTCGAATTATTGGTTTAAAAGAGGCGGGTTTAATAAATTCGAGAAATCCCTAAACCCATGAACAGAAATCTAACTACTGTGACGATATGTTGTCAAGCGTGGTTTGATAATACCCAAAATCGGAGAAGAGTAGGCAACGGACGTCGAAGGGGCACAAATGAAGTTCAAGATCGATGCATAAGACTTATTGCCTTTGGACGCCGATTTTTGACAACTCGAAATCTGGCTGATGCGTGGTTAGGAGACCTAACTTGTAAGTGTCCGAACGGTTTACCGCCATATAAAGTCTTTTGGAGCTCATATCCCAGCATTATCGACCACATCTTGAGCTACCTCTGTCAGCTGAGCATCGACGGCAACGACTACAGTGGTGCAGAGAACGACAACATTGGAATGTGGAATGGCATCATGTCGTCTTCTCTGACTAATCTCGATTCTGCTTGCGTGGACATGATGGCCGAAGAAGGATTTGACGACGTCGAGGAAAAACATTTCAACCTCAATTTGACAAGTACACTGAACAGTAGGCGTTCTGGTATGGAGTGCTATTGCACATGGAAGTAGGTCACCTTTAATCTTTGTTCGAGGCAACATGAAAGCGCAACGTTATCTGCAGTATGTACTCCCTTACTTAATCGGCTCATAGATCCCATATTTCAACAAGATAATGCTCGGCTTCATGTTGCTCGAGTTGGTTTAAACTTTTGTGAAGAAATCTGTTGCCATAGCCATCCAGATCCCCCGATCTTTCGCCCATAGAACATATTTGGGATATGATGGGTAGAAGGCTCGGAAATTTACCCCAGCCCCCACGGACTTTGGAGGTTCAGAGACATGAAATACGTAGCTTGGGATAGTTTTCTTCAAGAAGAAATAGACCACCTTATTGAATTAATGCCAAAGTGTTGGGGAGTGTATAGATAACAGCGTTGGACAAATACAATATCAACAAACTTAATAATGACGTCGGTGGCAGGGTGCTGAGGAGGCGAGCCCGTCCAAAGAGCTACAGCTCAAGAACCACAAAAACACTCACCAATACAGTCACAGTAACAACGTGAGCATCGCCAACGGAGTCAAACGAGAACTCCACCCGCAGAAAGTGTTGCGCAGGATCAACAGCCAGCGCTCATTCAAGCGGGACTGAATAGACAGCGCATGAAATGGACTAGCGCCATGAATTAATTTATAATGCGCACGTTTTACAGAATTACAAACCTTGGCTAGGACCAGACTGGATATGGCCAAATACTCCATTAAGAGTTCTGTCGTGAGTACCCAGAGCTTCAAGTTACCGAACAGAGTCGCAGATCCATATCGTGTCATCTTGAGAAATGGCCTTATTTCGCCTGAACAACTGGACACAATAAAGATCGAAGTGGAACGCGAAGTATTTGTTCGAAATACAATGGATCCAGAGCCTGGAATACCTTTGGCACGAAGAGCGCACGAGACTCAAGAACTTCAACAAGAACAGTCAACCAACGCTGACCTGCTCGAGATGATCCAAGCAGAAATGAAAGGAGCTCTTATAGGGTATAGTGGAACAGATCCACTGACTGGACCAACTCTTCCCAAACTCAGATCATCTAAGAAACTGACTATCGTCTTGCAGGCCATGAACAAATTTATCTTGCCAAAGTATGTTTTAGGAGCTAATACGTTAGAGTCGTTACACACAATCATCTACTGTGTTGCAAACTTCCATCTGCAGAACAATTGGGGTCGCAATAAGATCAAAGCAAGACCCTCCCCAATTTAGACAAACACCTCGAATACCACCTTGGCAAAGAAGGCTTGAAGGGAACATCAACTCCCTTCGGAAAGACGTTGGAAGACTGACCGAGTATCAACGAGGGGTCAGGAACAACAGAATAGAAATACTTGTCAAGACTATCATGGACAATAATAGAATACACTCCCAGTGGGATGGAGAAAACATCACATCTCAGCAGTGTCTGGGCAGTCTACGACAAAAGCTCTCCGTCTACACAAGTCGATTGAGAAGGTACAAAACCAGTAAGTAACCAACGGAAACTAGACAACAGACTTTTTCGAAAATCAAAAAAAGGGTTTTATAGAAAACTTAACAACATCAATAATAATGAAGCCCCTAGTTACCCCAGTAAAACAGATATCGAGGAATTCTGGAAAACACAGCTTTTCACAACAATTTCCTATAACTCCAGAGCCAGCTGGATTAATGAGGAGGAGGCTGCATTTCAGAACTGTGATACCATGCAACACCAACCATTTACAATGGAAGACACATCCAACATAATGAAGCACCTCCATAACTGGAAAGCACCAGGACCAGATGGTGTGCAAAATTACTCAATAAAGAAACTGTACGCAACCCAGGAAACACTAACAGCCCTTATAAATGACATAATTACCCATGCATACAAGATGCCTAGTTTCCTTACGCATGGCAATACATACCTCTTACCAAAGGACAACCTATGTACACAGGGCCCAGCAAAGTAGCGACCAATCACTTGCCTTCCAACCTTATACAAACTCATAACATCGTGCATTAATCATCGCATTTTCAAACATTGTGAGCTGAACAACATAATTACTCAACAACAAAAGGGATGCGGGAAAAATTGGATGGGGTGCAAAGAACAACTGATAATTGATTCCATTGTCTGCAATCAAGCCCACGCCAAACGAAGGAATCTCTACATGGCATATGTGGACTACAAAGAGGCATTTGATTCAGTTCCACATGATTGGCTCATTAAGGCACTGAAACTCTATAAAGTGAATAATTGTATTATTAATTTTTTAGAATATGCCATGTCCACCTTCAGGGAGACTCTTAGCCCGCTGTGGTTCTGCACAACAACGTACAAGAATTAAAGAACATCCATTTGTTATACATGGACGACATAAAGTTGATGGCAGCTACGAAACAACAGCTGCATGATATGCTTAAAATAGTAGAAGGGTTCTCTAGTGATATCCATATGAAATTTGGCCAAGACAAATGCCGAATTATTAATATAGTTAAAGGCAAAATACAGCAGGGGCACTATGAAATGGGAGACCATGAAAAAGGACCTAACAACAGAGTTTTATAGCAAGGTAAGACGACTGTTGAAAACCAAACTATACAGTAAAAATTTGTTTCAGGCTATTAACACCTATGCGTGTTCAGTGCTCCATTGCTCTTTTGGTATAGTTAATTGGTGCAAGACTGACATTGAACAATTACAACGAAAAGTTCGAGTTTTACTAACAAAAGCTCAAAATCACCATCCAACGAGCTCTGTCGAAGGTACAACAAGGAAGAGGATTGACAGATCTAAGCAAACTATTAGATCAACAAATTTCTATTTTGTGTAGTCATTTCCAGAAACTCACAGAAAATTCTGATCTATACAGTCATGTGCCAGGTTGATGAGTAAACACCACTGCGACTGACACAAGTCCAACTACACCACCAGACCACTGATCAGAAACTGCTGAAATGGAAAGAGAAGCCCCTTCATGGAAGAAATATAAATGACGTCAACTAAGATTATGTCGACAGTGCAGCGTCGAACTACTGGTTGATCTCTGGTCATATGTTTCCTGAAACGGAAGGCTTTATATTGGCAAACCAGGATGAGGTAATTTCACCTAAGAACTATTTAAAGTACATCGTTAAAGACCATTCTATTAACAACGACAGATACAGGTACGGTTGCCAAACATCTGAATCAATCCAGCATATCACAGGAAGTTGTCAAGCATTCGCTGCAACTGAATACAAAGAACGACACGATGCTGTGGCAAAAATACTGCACCAATAACTAGCAGTGAAACTTGACTTATTACAGTCTGTGAGATTACCATACTATAATTACAAACCAGAATCTGTTTTAGAAAATAACAACTACTGGGACCGCACGATACTGCCGATCGGACTGTTGCTCACAATAGACCAGATATAGTTTTGGTAGATAAAGTCTCTTGGAAAACAACTTTAATTGACCTAGCAATTCCTAACAACAATATTATAAATATCAAGCAGGCTGAGAAAATAACCAAATATAGAGATTTGGAATTTCAAATAAAGACCCAATGGGACATGAACAACACACGAACTGTACCAATTGTTATGTCAACGACAGGACTAGTCCCAAAACATCTATTAAACAATTTGAAATACCTCCGTCTGGACGAAGGTCTTTACCAACAATTGCAAAAAGCCGTCGTGTTAGGAACAGCCCGGACGGTCAGGAAATTCATGGAAACTGCCGCCACGAGGCTAACCACGGGCCTGAAATCCTGACAAGGGCTCCCACAGAGCTAAACCCTTTTGATAGCCAGGATATCTGGGGTTTAGTGAATTTTCCCCTAAAGGCACGCTATGCGTGCTTTAGAGGGAGTGTGCTCCCATACATTGTGTGGTCAAGTCGGGATAGCTATAAAAAATTAATATACTTTGTATTTTTTATTCAAATTTTAATCATTTACTCCTTACTATAGCATCTATGTTTTATCAAAAGAATATTAAATTTCAACATCTCCTTCTGGGTGTTGCGATTTGTTTGTTAGCGAGTATATTTCAAGTAGGTTTTTTATTATATTTTAAATTTATTTTTTTACAATTTTTATATATATGATATATTGGCATAACTGAATTTAATTTTCGATTATAGTTAACTTTATTTTGTAAGAAATGTCGATGTTCCTAGAAATGTAGTTTACCTTGAAGCAAAATTCATATTATTTGACAAACCTCGTACAAAATTGAAAAAGAGGAAACGATTAAGGATGTACCGAATGAACAAAGTTTCATGTCTTTAGAGATTAGAGTTAGCTATGACCAAATGACTCGAATGCATTTCTAACGAATATGGGCAGTACAGATGAGATTGTACAAAATAGTGTAGTTTTTTTTAAACAAATACATATGAGTAGCTAAATTATTTAATAAGTTACTTGAAATTATTTTTAATAACATATGAGCGTATCATTTTACCTTCTTTAATTTATAAAAACTCCAATATTCAAGTAATCTTGTGGTTTTCTTTTATAAACACCCGATGTATATCGTTCTAGAAATATCATCTGTTAATTACTATTTTCTAATATTTCAATTTTCATATTGATGTAGTACGATTTTGTGTGAATCCGTTTAGTTTTATAATATATATTATTTATAGGTTTTCTGAAAAACGCATGTGTCATGTCTTAGAGAAATATAGCCACCTTAATAGAATATAGTTTAAACCATCTAAATCGGTTTAAATCAGTGCACATACATAAACTAACATGGATGCGTCGAAAATATAGCCATCTGTTATTTGTAGCCGGCAAAAAAGTCAAATTTTACGTAGGCATTGTCTTGTCGATAACTTAAAACCAAACATCTTCACTTACTTTTATTTTTATTGTAGAAGAAACTTGGATTTTTATTTATTTTTTTAATAACATCGTTACCCAGCATTAATATAAAGCCATTGACAACTAAGTCAGAATAGACTTTGAAACGTTTGGTATTCATGCAATATACGTCGTTTTATTTCTATTGTGGTGTTATTGCCAAAAAAAACATAAAAGTAATTAATATACTTGTCCCATCCCGTCCTGACAAGGGTAGGTTCATATTTACTCGTTGGCCCTTAATGTGCAGAAACATATTTTATTATTTTTAATCATGATTATGGTAAAATTTGTTAATATCTATTTATGATACTTTTCTTTTTAAAGAACGAAATGTGCCAAAAATGTGTTATAACTGAACATATAGGTAATTATAAAAATATATACAATTTTTATTAAAAAAAAAGTTAAAATAACTCCTTAAAAAAATTATTTTATTAAGTAAATTCTATGGAGTCAATTACCACAAAGAGAGCCGTTCAGATAACTGTTATACCAATAACTAGGTACTTGCGAACTACATTATAAAATAATAAACGAAAATTTCTGAGTTAAAATTTCATTATTCACTTGTAGAAATGTTAATAATGAAGTGAAAACTTACTTGGTGTATGGCACAACTATAATTTAATAATTTGATGATATTCAACGTAAATAATTTCTATGATTTGCTAAGTTAAATTTTTACTAAAAGACGTTATGACTATGTGACTATTTTTGTAAAAAATCCATAACTATTTAGAAAATATTCATTAAGGCAACAGCTCATTAGTACTGTTTTATATGTTTAAAATTTAATATTTCATTTTTATCAATAGTATAGGTTATGTTTTGAAATGTACACATCTTAATAACCAAGTTTAAAAGTAACCAGAAGGTAGAATTATGGATGTATATTTTACCTGGATGTTCATTTTATATTTATCCATTATTTACTAAATTGGAACACATTACCACAAATTTATTTATTCTACCTGAGACACGGCACGATACATGCTTAATCATCAACCCACAAACAGAAAACAATTTTGCCATTCAAAAGCAGATGTTGACAATTACAAATAGTTTTATGATTGCTTTACAATTTCTAAATACTTAATTATATATATTTACACAATGCAAAAGGGTCTATCTATCTAAAATTATATATCGATTTCTAAATAATGTCAATTTAAAACAATAAGTACAACAAAGAAAAAACAGTTTGTGTATTTATTTTTTGTCAGTTTTGAAATTAAATTAATTTTTGTTATGATGACGAATTGATAGAAGTTAAGTACATATGATTTGGAGAAGAAATAGACATATTAAGAATGTTGATGGGAAGATCGAAAATGCTTTTGGAAACATTGTAAAAAATATAATTAGTCTTATTACGTTTTTAACCTTTTAAAATGCATTATTGGACAGCAAGGAAATGACCAGATAATTAATTTTAGAAATATTAAAAATAACGTAATTTCAGGTTTAGACTTTTTACCACCGGGCCTTGGAGTTATTCCTTACATTAGTCTAGTTCACAAGTTTAAAAAGGTGTTAATTCTTGCCACTGGCTAATGGATTCAAGCCCCCCCCCCAAATCATTAGAGTTGTATGCTTTTTTAGTGTTTATTTTGCTAAAATCTACCTTCAAGGGGGTCAAGACCCCCTCTCCCAAATAACAATCCTAGATACGGCACTGATTCTTGCAATTGCTGGATAAATTATGATTGTCGGTTCATTGAATTTTAAGTAACTCAATAATAATGTCCAGAACTTTTAAACGCGCACATCAACCATTGCAAAACTTGTCAGCACATTAAAATTAAAAAAAGGAGTAAAGTGTGGTCTTTCATCTACCACTGGTGCAGACTTGCAGACCGACATTTTCAGCAGCGCGGCTGTATGTGAGACATCATAGAATGCTGGTTATTCTATGAGAAGTCAGCTATGTTTTCACTGCCGGAGTTGCAGATGAAACTTTCAGAAGGGATCGCACTAGACTAAGTCAAAATAGTCACGAAAACTACAAGTTATGCAAATGAGATTTAAAAAATGTGTATGTTCTTAAAGAGCAATAATTTTTCAATAAAAGAGCCCCGAATATATTACGTCTTCATTAATAATTTTAAATTAATATGGAAACAATACCTCAGGGTTGTTTTAAAAATAGCAATAGCAAGCAAAATTCGTAATTTATTTTTAAAAGTGCTCTTAATGAAATTTAGAAATGCCCAAAAAACAATACAATTTATTTTATGATGCAGATATTTCAGGGTTTTGTATGTTTATAATTTAAATCTGGATATTATGTAGGCATTTTTAATAGAAAGAATGCAAATTGATTTATAACTTAACTGATTAACCCTATTACTGCCTGCAACTGCCTCCCCCCAAGACCTCTTTTGTGGACCATTAGGACTTCCTTACATGTGAAACACACTCTATAATAGAGGACGCCTTTCTAAGTACCGATCGTAATTACTGGTCGAATGTGAACTATTTAAGATTATCGTTCATAAAATATCTCATCCCATAGAATTAAATACTAAATAAAACCTTGGTCCTCTGTTGTTCATGGGGATAATTTGGTAAGCGGGGTTGGCGAATTTGAACCTGTGAATTTAGCCAATTTCACAAATTAGCTCGGGGGGATTACATTATCACTGAATACATGCAGAACGTTTTGGGAGCTATTTTACAGGTGGAGTACCACATCTAAAACTGTATAGTCATGAGAAATAACATGTTGTAAAAAAGGTTTGACTCTTTTTTAATACTTTGCAATCTTCTGGACACACATACAATTAATCAAATTGTTAATTTTTCCAACTGGCGTATACGTTGCTGACGGGAAAGGGAATTAAGCTAAAACGCATAGGAAGAAGTTTTGGAGTTGGCCGTTAATGTTGCATGAAATAACAAGAAGGCTGGTAGAAATACATTATATTTAACGGAAATATTGAAAATCAAATTGAGACATTGGATTTGTGTATAAATTATGACTGTAGAGGATCCAGATAAAGATGTTAATATGATTCGACGGTTTTACCACTCTACTGCCATAAATCAAGTGTAAAATATGAATTAAACTTCATTTATGTCAACTTCCATAGTAGAGTGGTAGAAATGCGTCCTAAATCGCTAGATCAAAATGTGGCTAAGAGGCGACTGAAATACAGCGTATAATTATGACATTAAAATACTGTGCAAATGTACGCGGCGACTTGAATTCGGAATATATTTTATTTAGTATCTTATTAAAATACTGTGCCGCCCGCGCAGCAAAAAAAACATTGTAGATAGAATTTTTTTATGTTTCAGATATATTTATGTTATTCCAAAATATAATATTTGCTGCAATAGGAACAACAAAAAATTCCAAAGTTACAAAACTAGGTAAAGGAAAGCAAAGGCTTTTGCGTAATAAAAAAATACGCTATTTATAAAAAGGCGAGATAAAAGAAATGTTAGTGCTGGCTAATCCTGTACCAGAAATTTTTTAAGTATATAAAAATGTACATAATGTGCATAAAAATTTAATTTTCATGAAAAAAAATCATAATTTGAAATTTAAACACAAAACTTAAGACGTTGACCCCCCGCCGGGGGATAAGAGAGAAAGGAAACAGTCGGACGTATCTGACTCTGTTGACAGCTGAAAGTAATAACGACGTCACTTGACTGACGTAATCAAGCACCAATTAGACGTGTTAGTTACATTTTTCTGGGGGCTTCAGGTACTCTATATCAAGTATTACCTCCACAGGTGTAGATCTTGCCAACCAAATGTGGGCTTTACATGATATGAAAACAAAATCATGCAACAGGAGAAAGAAGTTAATTTACAGAGTGGTAATGGTGACAGTCGTGAACAGTTGGACAATGTAGAAGGAAATGGTAGGGAGTAGAAACACTTAATTAAGTTATTGGCAGAATTAGCTGAAGAAATACATTTATGTGATAGATAATGAATATCAAGTATAGAATACGCTCTTTAGACTGTCTAATGCAAGTAAACACTAACCGCTTGATATTTGTGAGTTACTTATGTTCTAAAGTAATAGATTGTATTATTATTTGTTTCTTCATTTAGTAATAATAAATAATATTTCTCTTTTATTGAATTGAATTAAAAAAGTAATTGTAAAATTAATTCTCTATTGCAATTCAAACATATTAGGCGTATATTCCAAAACTAAGGTCCTAAGCTCATGTAAAAATGTTTTTATTCACATTAATATTTTACTACATATCTACATAATTTACTTTTCCACATATTCGCCCGTTCGTAACGTTGCCTTACATGCTTTTAACTCCTCTATATAGACATGATATTTTATTCAAACCTAAATATTGGTCATCGAAGCTTAATTAATTAATTTTGAAAGAATTATTCATTTAGTTTTTTGTGAAAAATGTAAAATAAAAGCTTAAATCAGGAGAACACTGGAAAAACTGACCTGTTGAAGCAGATCTTGTTTTTCTCTCATAGATTCCTCTTTGATTCTTTCACCAATTCTACAAAGATCCTCAATCAACTGCAATAACATAGGGTCGGCACTAGCTCTAGTTTGAGCTAATACATTCCTTGCTTTGTCTTGTAATTCTCTTAATAAAACCATACTGTCACCTAAAAAAAAACAACGATTTAATAAATGACGCATTGGGAATTAGTGTCTTTAATAGAGAATATTGATAATTTATATACATAAAATAATTTCTAACATGATTTGGAATTTTCACAAATTTTGGTGTCATACGTTAATGGATAAACACGACATAACGCCAATGAACTATTTGACATAATTATAAAAATAGTGTGTTTCGAAAAATATATACATGGAAAGTATGGCATAAAAATGTTAAAAATGGATTGACAAGTTTTAATTTGTTTACACTAAACTAAAAGTATTTTTCTTTAAAATGTTTTGTGACTTTTTTAATCAATGTTTATCCCAATGTTTTCATTTCTTACTGAAAATAAATGAAAAATACTGTTTTTAATTTTCACTCCTTATATATTCTGTCTTTTTAAAAAGTTTTCATATCCATGCATGAGTTGAAAATTATAGATGAAACAAATAGGCAAAGAATAAGTGTGTTTCAATGTATTGACACTGCTGCTTTAAATCGTTTGTTTTAAAAATTGTTGATCTTAAAAATTCAGTCACCAAAGAATATAATTAAATACTAGCTTGAATAAAAGAAATATACACTTTAATGGAACTTAAGCACTTTATAAATTTATCAAAGCCACATTTTATATTCCTAAATGAACACATATACTAAAGCTCCTTAAGTACATTCCATTTTTTTTTAATATTTGTAAATTATTATATAATTTTCTAATATGCCCTCCAAAATTAAACTTTGGATTTTCGATTGTTTTATTAATTAATAATTTCTCTTTAAATTTTATTTCATACCTTAATTTAATTCATCCCCAACTATTTAACAATTTTTCTTAAGTTGTGAGTGATAACCTGTATTTCTATTTTTTCATTTTGATTCAGAAATGTCTAAGAGGGGGCTAGATTCGGAGAAAATAGACTGACAAAGACAGGGGAATGAACTTTGCTTTACGACCCGTGCATCAAATTCCATCTAAAATATTTCATATATTTAAAGTCTAAATTTTCAAGCTAAACAAATAAAAATGATTTGCCATATCTTTATTATTATTTTATGAAAAACCAACTGACTCTTTGATGAAGTATTTTGGTCTTATCTGTGAAAAATTTAAAAAAGATTGGTTGAAAAATATAGTGATATCAAATTAGTGCTTCAGAGTGTTTGGAATAAAACAAACGTTCGCTACCGTTTGGTTTGCCAAAACGAAATTTTCCAAATATAGTTATTATATTATTTAGTATTTTATAGTTAAATTGATAATAGTAACTAAATAATGTGTAAAATAAATTCATGAGCTTACTTAAAATATTTTACTGAAATTAAATTGTAAAAATTTTATTCTCATCTCATTGCAGTTTATACTGTCAATATTTTCTGTCTACTATTCCACAGAAGAACAGACAAGTCCAAATGCATAGGATTTCCAATAACAAACAATTGAACCACAGAAGAGGAAATAGAAAAAATAGACTCGGACAGACACGATCAAATAAATTTGACATTTATCTGTTACAGAACACATTTCAAAATTACTAAATAAGTACCTTGTCTATGTGAGGCGGAACCATCACCATACCCTTCAGAGACAATTTCCTTATGGCCATTTTCTATTAACTCTGCAATTTTACAATTTGCCTGGGACAGTTCAGACTCTAAAATGTTATTTTTCTCGACGATTTGTTCCAGCTGAGCTTCCATATCATTCTTTTCTTTATCCAAAGAGGCCACATAATTATTCAACTCATCTAATTCTTCTCTGAGTTTCTCTTTCGCTTGTGCTTCAGTAATAACCTGCCTAGTAAGACTATTAATTTTTTCATCTATTGATGCAGATTTTACATCCTCGTTACTAATGGATTCATTCTTTCTTGAAAAAGTTGCCGTTGCAGCCAATATAGCGTTGGCTTCGTGTTTTAATTTAGCTAAACAAACACCTAATTCGTTTTGCAAATCAATAGAAATATCTTTGGAATCGCCCTCATCTTTACAATTATTTTCTATCAAACTAATCAATTCATTGAAGTTGGGGGTTAAATGAATTCGAGTAACATTTGTCCCATGATTTTCTCCATTCTTACTCGAACTACTTCCGCTAGAATTATTCAAGTCCAGATCTTCTACATTAGTTGAATTTTTTTCTAAGCTTTGTTTCAGAAGCTCATCGACAAGAGTGTTATTTAATTCGTCTTCACATTGTGTGTAATATTTCAGAAGCTCTCCCACCAAAAACCGTTGACAGGAAAGTTGTTTTTTTAAACTATCCCTAAAAAATATTAATTAGTAATTATTTATCATTATGCACATAAGTTTACCTTTCTCTTAAAATTTCTATTTCAGTCTTATCGTTATCTCTTAAGCTTCGCCTTTTAGCTCTTTCAAGAGCACCGTTTAGGACGCGTAGATGTTCTTCTTTTAACTTTTCCATTTCATCCTGATGTTCTTTTTTCAAATCTCTAATTTCTTGTTCATACTTTTCAGTAAATCTATCTCGCAATTGCAGTAACTCCGAGGGCCATTCCTCTTCGTCAGTTTCCTTTGCAACCAAACGCTGTAAATAAGGATTTAAGAAATTGCATAACATACAAATAAAAACCTTTCCCCATTAAGCCATGCAAACCATGCGGGACAGATAAAATGTAGAATGGATAACTTTGATGGCTCAACTCCATAACAAATCTAGCAAAAAGTTCTTTATTAATGTTATTTCGCAAATAATGTATAAAAATGTGATTATTCCTTTAAAAACATAATTAAAATACTTTTATTTATCTGTGCCAGTTTAATTAATTAGATAATTTTTCGGCATTATATTGCAACGGGAATATCCAAAATAGTACATTCTTCAAGAATTTTAGAAATGATGTTAAGTAATCACGATTCGTCTAAGATCATACCTCACTGGTTATTATGTTCATCTGTTTTTTTACTGAAACGCTATTTTAATAGATGATTATTAATATAAGTATACGTGTCTGACAGGTGGCCTTTTTTAATAATCGTCTACTATAATTGCATCTTAGTTTAAAAGTAAATGTAGTTAAAATGGGGTCAATTTTAGAATATCTACGTGATCAATAACCAGAATGATTTAATTTCACCATCCATAATATCATCATCACAATAATCTAATGATTAAAACAAATAAATCAATCCCATAACACATTTTGAATTTTATGTGGTTGATTAATAGACTCCTAAAAAAAATTCAAATTGCCATGGAGTTGAAACATTTGATAAATAATTAAAATCATGCACAAACAATAGACTCGGAATAAAAGAAAAAAGGTCAAATTATAAAACAAATAAATTTACTTTGCAAGAAGTTTGTTTACATATGCCTTAAGATTTATTGTCATTATCACATTTTTCAAGATTTAGTTTTATTGGGAAAAAAATAAGACCTTCGAAACATACGACTAAATAAAAATTCTGGATTTGATATACAGAGTTCTTCAAATGAGGTGGTAAGTTAAATGTTTTAGGGAAACTAAACATGACTTTTAACTAAAATAATTTCAATTGTCGGCTTATTCGTTTATACCGGAAATTGACTCTAACTATGTCTTATTTTAAATAGAATTGTATATTTTTTATAATGAATTCATATAAAATTCAAAAATGTATGGTAAGTGTCATAACCATCTGGTATGTCTTCGATAAATTGGTTCTGAGATTTAATTTATAGGATCAAATATTGAATGAAATCCAAATTATATAAAAAGTCATAACATTCAAATAATAATTAGAATTTTGAAATTCAGCTAGAATTGAGAACTGAGATTCATACTATAGTAAAAATTTAAGTTTTTAAATAAATTTATATTTTCAAATGACACCCAACATAAACTGCAGCATAAACTAATCACAATAACCGCTTTTGAATTGATTTCTAACAATTATTTTAAGATAAATTTGCCACAATTGAATAATTTAAGTAAAAAATCAAAGTAAGTCACCATTATTCATATTTAAAAGAGGTATCTGCTAGTAAACAATATTTGAAGAAATAAAGCTAGTGGTGTTTGAAGTTTTATAGTAATAATTTGTGTCATTAAACATTTTCTCCTATAAATTAAATTATCTATGAAACGTACATTAAAAACCTGTATCACTCCACTAGCGATATCAAGAATTGGCCGTTGAAATTATTTTACTTAAAGAGAATATTCTTGATAACCCCCAAACTCAAATGTTCATATCTATAACATTTTCAGTTTCTCTAAAAGTCATTTGATGAACCTTGAATAATATTTATAAGTGATAATGCGTTTCCAAAGAACTTCGCTAATAATTATTTTACTTCTAGATTAAATGCTTTATTCAACTTTTAAATGAAGTCTAAAATATATACACAATTAAAAACCCGTCACACAGTAACCCACAATTTATATTGTTGCGTGCTCTAAAAACTCACTACTGTGTTTTTCTACTACCAAATCCAATAACTATGAAATAAAATTCTCAAAAATGTACCTGTATTTGACTTTCAAGAGCTGATATGAAGTCTATTTTAGCTAAAGCAACTTGTTCTTGTAAACGTCTCTCATAGCTTTGTATTACTTCACTGATCTCGAATTCCCCAGAACTTCCCTGAATAGCATGCAGTCAAAATCAAATTATTACAAGAAACAGGAATATAATTTAAACTAAAAGTTATAATGTATTGCTGAACATTTTTGGCAAATTATTACAATTTTATATGTAAAAATGGTTGACTACAGTTGATTCAAAAACTAAAAAACGTCAAATGTGTCAGTTTTTAACAGGATGTAAGGGATTATTATGTTTCATGTATATAAAATTGATAAATATTTGAATGTAAATATATAATACTTGTTCAGAAACTAAACTTAAGAAAAAGAAAGGAAAATCAATCTTAGAAATCCATAAATAAAAGATCTCAGAAGTGATAAATGAACAAATGCTCTAGTAACATTATGAGTTTTAACTAGTCATAATATGTTCGCAGTTCAACGAATACATGTCTGGCAAATCAGTGCATTATTTATGATAGATATTCTAACTCAAACACTACATATGTGCCACTTCGTAAAGTGTCCAGGTTGAAAGATAATACAATGATATTAAATACAGTTAAATAAAAATATTAGATTTAAAAAAAAACTTTTATAAAGAATGTTTTTAAGTTGTGAGTAAAATGTTCACAACCACTTTTCCGTAACCCGTGTTTAACTTGGATTTTGATCACTAATATGTTCAGAACTTAAAGGTATGCTCTCTTAAATCTCAATGTGATATGTATATACACTACGCTCTATTTTTTTATTTTTTATACATTTGTAAATTCTATTTTTTAAGATGTACTTTATCATTTTCTAATGTCTTTAGATGCGATACAAACAGTAAGACTAGTAACAAAATAGGATGCAGTGGGGTGAGGACTGCAATTAGAAATGTGTATCAGTCTACTGGAATTATTATAGCTAAAGAGACTGAGGGAGAATTGCATATTAAATTCTCGACTAACAACTCTCAGCTGATAATAGGAGGTGAATATATCTTCCCAGGAGCAACACAAGGAAAGTATGAAGCACAATTAGATATAGATGCTGTGTTATGCGCTGACTACAATCTCCCTGAAGCTAAGTGGTTAAATGCATTTGGTGTTTCGGTTGAGTGTCCTACTAACTCAAGGGCCAACATCATATCTGATCTGAGGTAAATTGTTTCCAAATCAAAGAATATTTTGTAATTTGTCTAATGTTGTAGTTGGTTTAGCCTTACACTGTTTATTACCCAGTGGTCAGCATCATGAAGCTCTATGTTTAGAAAAAATGCCTTAATTATTGTTTGAATACCTCTGTGACACAGTTCTATGTAATATTATTCAGAGTAATATCCTTGTTTGTACCTATTAAACACTTAATTCCACTGTTCCCAAGTGGTTTTGTTCAGATCTATGACAATGTATTAATATCAAGAAAGTTAAACATAAACCATCAAAACACAAAACATCAGAACACTTATTTCAAATTTGCAGAATTAAGACAAAGATAATTTGTATCAAGATTGTTACTCTACATATATAAATAATATTGAACACATTATTTTGACAAATGATAGGCAATTTTGGAATTATTTTAATAAAAATAGAAAATCATTTGATTTGCAAAATAACATCTTTTTGAACGACACATCTGCTAATAATGGTAAAAGTATATCAGATCTCTTCGCAAATATTTTTTCTAGTTTCAGTAAGGAAAACTTTGATGTTCAAACAGGTTTCAAAAGTATCAGAATTAAACTATCGTCACAAGATAATATATTTAATGCAATATCATGATTGCCCAACAAGTGCACAGCGGTTCCCGATGGTAGGTATACCATCACCAGGTTAAAAATTGTATTTATAGCATTGTCGCTCCGCTTCATATGATTTTTTTAACAGATCTCTAAAGTCATCCATTTTTCCTAAACGTTGGAAATGCAGTTTTCAAAACTCAATCTTTAAAAATGGTAACAGACATGACATCCAAAATTACAGAGGAGTCTGTAACCAGTCTGCTATCCCAAAGATATTTGACTACGGGTGCCAACACTGATTTTTTATAGAGAGATCAACAATAACTAATTTGGTCGCTTATGAGTTGGATTTGTTGGATACTTTGGAGAAAGGTGGGCAAGTATATGCCATATACATAGACTTTACCAAGCTGTTCGACATAGTCAACCAAAAAATTTTATTAATTAAATTGAGGGATATTGGCTTCCAAGAGAACTTAGTGGACTGATTCCACTGCTTTGTAAGTGACAAACTTCAAAAACGGGTATGTATCTGAAGTAACTTCTGGAATCTCTCAGGGAGAACATTGTTCTATTCTACTTTTCAAATTATTTATTAAGCAATCAATTACTCATCATGCTTTAACGTTCGCTGATGATAAGAAAATGTATAATGTAATAAAATCTACAAATGATACTTTTTTACTGCAAAATGATAAGTATAAATAAAGTTGCTGAATGGTATAAAGTGAACTGTATTTCAGTAAACATAAATAAATGCTTAACTATAAGCGTTTTGAAAAGAACATCTAGATTAACAGCTAATTATTCAATAAGTGAAATCTCTAATAGAAAGAGTCCAAAAAAAGTTTTATTAACCAGTGTTTATATAAAATGAATATTCCCTACGACTACTCAGAAATCTTGTTCTCATTTCCTTTCGAGACATTTAAGAAAAGAACAGTAATCTCCGAATTCTCCTTTATATTCAAGTTATTGAAGAGAGCTAATAACTGCTCGAATGTTCTATATAAAATCAATATTATGGTTCCATCTAGGCCACTGAGGAATAACGGTTTATTTGAAATACCATGGCCAAACTACACACAACATTCTCCACTTACTCAATCTCTAGCAGCTTTAAATAATTGCAATACTTATCCTCAGTTCATAACAAAAATAAGGATGCTTTGCCAACCGGCTTAATGCAAAGTATTGTATCTAGGTAAATTTTATATAAATGAATTCTTACTGTATGTTAGTTAATATAAATGTTTTAGGGTATAAAAATATTATAAAACATAATACTGAAAAAACCGTTTTAGACTAGATGTCACCTAACAATGTAATGAGGTTAATAAAGTTTTGATGTTTTACGGATATTGAATTAGTTTAATTTCCTTACTGATGGGACAGATGTTTCTGACAGAAAAAAAAAACTGTTGGAACGTATGCATCCAAATTTGGGTCCGACATTTCAAATAAATTAAATGAAATTGAAAATAGTTAAGATTACTAAAATCGGACCAAAAGGTTTAAGTAGTGTCCCCAGCTTAAAAGATGTAAAACTATTTCTGTTTAAGAAACCATCTTTTTGTAAGTACTTTTGCCACTTCATAAAATATTGACTAGAAATTGTGAGTTCTCTTTGCACCTTCTAGCATGCCTCTGCAAATTATGACTTGTAAAGCAGTAATCAAGAAAATGTATATTTCCTTATTCTCACTGAGAACGGGGGTCGAACCTAGGCAACCTGAAACATTTCCAACCTTTGAACTATTGAGACTTTTCTTCAAGTGTAGTGTTATTTCCAACAAATCCATGAATACAAAATAAAGATATCACAATTATCATTTAGAAAACAATTGCGGATGAAGTGCACACCATATGGTGATGTATGAACATCTGAAACTTTTCGTATACCAAACATATAAACATAATAAAACGCAAACCTATAAAATATAAACATTATCAAATGATAAACCTATCGTTCTGAATAGTATGCACAGATGTACTCGTACTATCAGATTGGCCTATTTGACTGAAATATACTAAATCATTTTATTTGTAGATGGTAAAGGATTAATCACGATTTTCTAATGGGAACGCTGTGGAACACAGTTAGGCACCCTAACACCAAACCTTTATTAAACACTCAACGCCGTTTCAACAACTCTAAGTTGTCATCATCATCAGACAAACCAAAGTTGTTGAAACGGCGTTGAGTGTTTAAATAATGGTTTGGTGTTATGGTGCAAAACTGTGTTTTTACATTAACCACCATTTCCTATCGACCTACCACTAACATATATCGTCTGTAAATCTGAACTGAAAGGTTCACAATATTTAGGTCAAGATACACAAAAAAACTGTAGGACACAAATGTTCACAATACATTGGTAGTTAGTACAACTAGACACAAAAAATGATGCAAATATAGAATAATGTTTAATAATATTTAGTAAAAATTAATAACATTAAGCTTACCACTTCCTGTACAGCTGAACATAAGCTCAGGTTTTGTTTTTGCATATCTTCTAACTGAATTTTTAAATTTTCCAGTTCCTCTTGGTACTGAGTATCTAAACTCTGTAGCTTATGTTCATATTGTAATCTAAGTTCATCAAACTTATTTTCACTATCTTCTCTCATAACTTCCAACTCAGCATGATATTTATTTTGAAGATCATTTCTAATGATTGACAAGTCGTATTTCAACAAATTGTTTAAATTAGCTTTAGCAATTTCAGTTTTTAGCTTGGTGAAGTCTTCATCAGTTATATTATCAAGCGAAAATTTATGAATCTTATCTAAAAGGCTTTGGATTTCATTTTGAAGATTGACAACATCTTTTTTGGTAATATTGGGTTGAAGTTCATAATTCATATCACTAGAAGGCCCTGGAGGATGTGAATACAGCATATCAGAATTTAATTCAGCATCTGAACATGTAGATCCTGATAATTTACGGCTCTGTTGGCTGAACACTTCCTCTGAGTAGCTGAAAAAATATAAAAAGTTTGGATTCTGATTTAGTTATTGTTAAGTGCAGTTTTGGATTTACACTAGTGATTAAAAAATGTTGGTACAAAGATAGTAGGTGTTCACAAATGTTATCATTTCTTGTTTACATTGCTGCTACCACAATCTGGTGGAGGGCTGTATGAGGATCATACACATAATAAAGAGTATGATGATCATACACAGAATAAAGACAAAACAGAGATATTTTTATTTTGTAATATTCATTATTACATCCTCTATTCCCAGAATAGAATTGAACTTGTACTGTGACAAAATGCAGTTAAGTACATTTTAGAAACTAAATTGGAACAATTGAAAAATCTGGCTAGGATAAAAGTATTTAAACTTAAGATAAATTTAATAAATTCTAGCATGACATATAAATACACTGAAGAAAAGAAAACTAAAAAATTAACTCATTATTGGTTGCTTAGGTATTTTGTAGAACTAATAAAAGTTGATCATTGATCAGTAATTGTTCAACACTTCAAAATAATGAACAGTAATCTTCACTAAGAATACAAGTACAATAACTCATATTAATTTTAATAATTTATTTCAACAAAATTTACATTGAAATTTCACAAATGTATTTTTCATTATTTCCAATATACATAATTTCGTCTAATTCATCTCACTCCCAGTCTCACTTAGGTGTCATTTAATCAAATGTTTTATTTATAGAATCCAATTTATAACTAAGTAGGTGGTCGGCCCTGGCCCTGGCTTTTCACTGGGTAGACAAATTCGTGTTTTATTTCAATGTACTTCTTGTTAAAATGACTTCCTAGAAGACGACCGCAGCGTGACCTACTGGGTCCAAAATTTAAACCATTACAGGGTCACACTCAAACAAACAAAAAGTTTCTACAAAATCGGCCCTTTAGGAATTAAAAAAAAACGTAGAACCTGAGTGCAGCGCCTCCTATAGGATCAAATTGTAAATCTAACCTACTCAAACACACACAAAAGTTTAAACAAAACCGGTCCAACAGTTACATTTTAAAGTAATTCCTAGAAGCCGATTCATGCGCCACCTCCCCGGTCTAATTGTAAATTTAAACCATTCCAGGAGTTAAAAAAATTCCTACAACTGGATTGCAGCGCCCCCTACCGAGTAAAATTGAAAATTTAACCCACTCAAGTTTCATGAAAATAGGCCCAAACTTTAGGAGTCAAAAAAACCTCCAACCCAATTGCAGCGCCCCCTACTGTTTTCTGAAAATTTCCAATTTTCTTCATAGATTTTTAAATTTTTGTTTATGTAAGAATCTTCTACAGGGTATTAGAAAACTTAAAAAAATATGGATGAAATCAGTAAAGTCGTTCTCAAGTTTTGGCGGGAACAAAGGAGATAGGGATTCATTTTTATGTATTAAGGTTATGAAGTATAAAAGTGTTAATTCAAGATAAATCTGTGTTTCTTTTTACAGCATTACTAGTTTTTGCAAAAAACGTATTTAAATTGAGAATAGAGAGTAGAACAAATAATAAGTTGAAAGAGTTCAGCATCTGCAAGGAAGACATTGGTCACAATGAATCTCTGGAAAAAGTAAATAAGAAAGATGGAGACCATCCCAAGGACTAGTTTTGTTAATGAGGTACAAAATGTTAATGAAGTTGTGATCAACTGAGGCAAGTGTTCAAAGCTAAAACAATATGTAATTGAGGCTTGCCATGTATATTAGAGACTTAAGTGAAACAAGACACAAGAGACAGTAACAGGGGTTAAGTTGCAAGTACTGTTGCCAATTCTGGTTCCTAGATATAAATCTAATTATTTAAACAACAATATAGTGGAAATAATGAGGTTGAATGTTTTTGTATCTCCAATTATTTGTTTCATATGAATGTTATTTCTTTGGAAAATAATACATACATATTTAAAATGATTTGAATATTGAACTGTGTAAATAATCTACAAAATTTCACCTTTATATTGAAAAGTAAACATTACAGTTTAAAAAAAATATATTTGAATTTAAATACCTCAGACATCATGATAAATAGATAAAGTAACTTTATGTATAAATTATAACAAAAATAATACAGCTGCAACCAAATTTACAGAAAGATACACTTCCAAGTCCTTGTTAAAAGTTTATGGATTCTTAAAATTGTGAGCAATTTGATAAAGAACAGATTAAAACAATACTGAGCTAATGCACAGCAATACTAATGGGTGGTGCAAAGAGTTGGGATTTTTAAAATACTACAATTTTATTTCAGGATTGTAACAGAAAATATTCAAATTATACATTTTTTGATAACTCACTGTTTCTCTAAATCAGCACATTTCTGTTCAAAATAAGTCCTCAATTCCTCCATTTCTCTAGAATGTTTGTTTTCCAATTCATTTTTCAAATCCATAATTTCTGCTGAACCACATTTCAAATTGCCAAGTAATTCTCTTAGCCTAGATATTTCTGTATCATATTCTTCTTTTTCTTGCCTAGCCTTTTCCTGTAAAATACTATATGTATTGACAATTAGAACTATTTTCATACTTACTCTAATAATTTCAATTTCTTCTGCAAATTTCTCTTTGTTTTCTTTAAGAGAATTTTCAACATATTGGTGAAGTGTTTTCTTGAGATCATCAAATATTTTTTTCTGTTGGGTATTGAGAGTGTTCTCTAGAGTCAGATACTCATTGTCTAAATGGGTTTTGGGAACTAAGCAGTCACCAGAACCATGTAAAGCCATCTAAAACATATGTGCAGTTCAGTAGATATTGAAAACAATTTGTGCTTGTGATTCTGATCCTAAATAATCAGATAATTACTAATTATAAATGAACTGTAAACACATGAAATATAATGTTGAATTTTCCAATGATAGACATAATTACATCAGACTAAATTAATGTAATGGTTTCTATAGAAAAATGTAATTTATGAAACTGTTCCCTATAATTTTCTTTCTGTGCCCTAAATATAACAACTCATTCAGTATATAGGTAGTTTCTAAAAATTCATCTAAACTTTAGTCTTTGCTGGAGAAAGCAAAATTTTAATCAATATTTTTTTAATAATAACTAATCATTATAATTTCAGATATATACATGTGTATACATGGATATACTTACATCGGTTTCAAATACTTCAAGATTGTTTGCATTATCAACAGTGGTAATCATTTCCACTGATGTGCATTTATGATCCAAAACCATCTTTGTGGTCTCCTGCAGTTGTTCTTGAAGTTGTGTTATTTCTTCTTTAAAATGATCTATTTGTTCTAGAAGATCTTTTCTTTCCATTACTGATTGATTCAAAGATTCACTCAATTTCTGTATTAAGTCATTTTTATAAATTATTTCATTGCTATATTCCAGAATCTAAAAATTATATACATTTTGTAGTATAATTCCCATTCTACTGTTTTATTTGAAAAATTAGTTTAAATTGAGACATATGAAATATAAAACATACAAGTAGGGATTGTTTCATGGGGTAAATATAAATTCCATTGAAATTGTAGATTTCAATTAGATTGATAAAACAGTTCATTATAATGGACCCCAAGACTCTTAAAACAGATGGTAATTTTGGGTTACAAATTTTATGTTGGTAGGTTCTTTGTTCTTATCCTATTAACAATTAATTGTTCTAGACTAAAAATAGTTTATGATCGAAAGTATTGGCATGTCATAACTATGCTACAATATCAGAGCAATTTCTTGCACCTATGTTTATATATAATTTATAATTTATCCACAACACTTTTCAATGAATATTTGTATACCTATCTCTTATATTTTTTAAAATTAATTGAATAGGTATATTTTATTTTAATATACTTTTTCATTCATTTCAAGAAGAGATAATACTCCTAGCCTAAATCATTATATTCATTCATTAAATGAATAATCAAGCTGAAGCTAAGACAAATTTATTCATGCCAAAATCCAAGAAGCAAATAAAATTCATCCTGAGGGAAATGTTTGAACATATCTTGTCCCCTTCTGAACAGTACAATCAACAAAACAGACACTATTTATATAATATTTTGTAGTCATATATTTTCATACATTTATTTTAAATATAGTATGTATATAAAATTTTTCTTAAAAAATGAATGATATAAAATATGGTACTTAGATTAATTGGATAACAACTTACAGAATGTAATTTTTTTATGGATCTGTATACAAGGATAATTGACAGTTAAGTTTATTTTTTATTAATTATAATCAGGGGTTGTTCATAAAATACGTTCGAATAAAGGGGGGGGGGGTCTCCGTGAATGTGATGGGATGTGACAAGGAGGGATGGGCGGGTCTAAGGAAACGTGAAGTACGCAAAGGAAACATTTCCAATTAATTTTTCCCTAGACTGTTTTTGTTTAATTTTTTGTTACAATTGAAATTCTTATGTTTAATCTTAGTAAATATGTAAATATTTTAGTCACAATAGCTTGTTATTTGGTATACTTAATCATGTTTTTCTTGCAACATCGGCGCTAGATTTTAAGTTTGCGCTCTCTATTCAATACCAAATAAGAATAAGACTTTACATGGCCGATGATAAAATAAAGTTGCATATATAATGGTGTTATAGACACCTAATTTCTCATATAAAATAGAACTCGGTTAACTTGAATTTCAATGACAATGCTAAGAATGTTGAATAAATGGGTTAGCATAGTGAGTTATTCTAGAGATACAAAGGTTTGTACTACTACAATTTTATGCTACAAAAGCACATATTTTGGTTCTAGTATTTTTATATATTTATCTCATTTGTCACTTAGTAGTTAACAAATACCAACTCTATAAATTTCTTAATTTTATGTTCGTTATTATGTATACTACTCAGTCTTTGTTAGCATTTCTTAGATTTAACAGTTAAGATTTTAGAAAAAGATTGCATTTGTGAGAAGTGAGTTATGACAAAATTTATTTAATGCTTACAAATATGTTATTGGGAATAACAGAATTAAAAATTAATATCCAAAATGGAAGAAAAAGATAAGGTGGTTCCTTGTTGATCTACTATGGTATATAAGGGGATGAAGCAGAATGGATTTATTAAGATGTTTGTGTCAAAAACAAAGAAGAAGATACTGCAAGATTGTTATTAGAGATCCTTATTAATTATATTAATGTGTGTAATATTAGTATTAGATGTGATGTATCATATATGGGGGTTTTTTCAACTTGTGTGACATAATATTTATAGGTTGCAGAAAGTCTGACTTAGTGTGACGAAGGGGGAGGGAGGGTTCTCAAAAGGCAAAATTTAGCATGACATATTTTATGAACAGCCCCAAATTGCAAAACCTAGTATTGTTTTAATAATAAACCATGCAAATGTGTTCAAAATGTATGGAAACTAATAATAAGTCAATAATGGAATAGTACAAAGGATGTCATTTTGAAAAAGCATAGGGGTGATGCCTGGTATAAAGTAAGTGTCAAAAATAAAACAAATATGTATGGTATTTCTAGAAACAAAAAAGTGACTGCAAAGGTAAAATAAAAGTAAGCCAGAGTCCCATAAGGAAACACTGAAATAGGATGACAAAAGGAACAGATATTATGCAACAACCCACAATGGATATTACAAGAACATAAAGTCAAAATACAGCAGGTATAGATGATTTGTTCCTGAACAGTGCAAACCTTTAATCAAACTAACTCCCAACTGAATTCAGAAACATTAGTGATTAACTATTAATGTTACACAATAACAAAAAGAAACACAATAACAAAAAGAACCACAAAAACTGTTCAAATTTAAAAAATATCATTATTAATAATTAAATTATCAATAGACTAGATATAGTTTTGGTAGATAAAGTCCCTCAGAAAACAACTTTAATTGACATAGCAATTCCTAACAACAATAATATAAAAATCAAGCAGGCTGAGAAAATAACCAAATATAGAGATTTGGAATTTCAAATAAGGACTCAGTGGGACATGAAAAACACACAACCTATACCAATTGTTATGTCAATGACAGGATTAGTCCCAAAATATCAATTAGACAATTTGCAATACCTCAGTCTGGATGAACATCTTTACCAACAAATGGAAAAAGCTGTCTTGTTAGGAACATCCCGGACAGTCAGGAAATTCATGGGAAACTGCCGCCACAACTCTGCCCTGGCAAGGGCTCCCACAGAGCTAAACCCTTTTTGTATCTAGGATATCTGGGGTTTAGTGAATTTTCCCCTAAAGGCACACTATGCTGCCTTACATTGTATGGTCAAGTTGGGAAATTAAATTATCAAAGTAAAATAATTAAGTGTGTTTAAAACAGTAAACAAGTATAATCACATGCTTACTTTGTTATGGCATTCCTCCTGAAGTTGTTTATATTCTGTAGTAGATAATGTACTTCCAGTATTAGTATGACTTCCATCTCTAACAGAATCTAACTCTGCTGTTAAAGCTGTTATAGTACTCTCCTTTACAGCTATTAGTTCCTCAAAATCTCTCATCCTTTTTTCAATTTCATGGCTATCTTTTAATAGGGGTAGTTGAAATTCACTGGCATACAAATTCTTTTCATTTACACTTACATTATAATTTGTTAATACTTTGTCATCTAATTCAACACCTCCAAATATGTTAAAACTTTCTTCTTTTGAATGATTTGATAAGTCTTTATCTGACTGAAATTGGTCATTACACAGTATTTCTTCCAAGATACTGTGAACTCTCTTGGGAGCCTCTAGGCTGCCAGAACTGCTTTCAACATCTTTTAGCTGGGGTTCTTCATCACTGGTGTCATCATCAAACTGTGGATTTTCAAATGATTTTGACTTACTATTTATATCATCAGATGTAGCTAAATTCGCTAATATACTAGGCTGATATGATATCTCTATTTCTTGAAAAGAACGATCATTTTCTGTTCCCCCAGAATTCAAGGTTAAATGTTCAGAAATGCTTTCATCTGAAACACCACTATTTGACTTATTCTCTTGTAAAATTGGAGGTGTCATGGAAAATGTAAGCGATTCTGCTGATCCAGATATTTTTTTATCGGAATCCTGTGAAGTAAATTTGTTGACAAGATAAAAGGCATAGTTAAAAATAAACCTACCATTTCTTAGTTTTTCATACAGTCTAATTTGTTGTTATTCAAACAGAAACACTCATTCGATCAACTTCGTATGGATTCAAAGTATTCATGTTATATCTGTAATACAAATTTATTCAATTATAATTCAAAATAAACTTTAACTCAACTATTTCCCACTACAAATTACAAAAGCAAACATCAACAAACACCTTAGAACACAATATTAAGTTAATAGACAACCTAGACAACCTAGATAAAGTAAATCATTGTTCTGTGATTGACAACAATACCATAGACAACGATCCACAGAACACAACATATAGCAAACCATAGAGATAATTTAACAGGCATTATCACTCTTAGATCACGTACCTGCTAGATATACCCTGTTTTCCAATTAGCGCACAATTGAGCACAGTGCGGCACAGTGCTAGCACTGAGTGTTCCAATTACAGCACTGGCTCGCACAATTGAGCACAAGAAATAACTGTGCCTTTGGGATGTTTTATGTAGGTTTACTTAGTAAACAT